>SJYT01024224.1:345856-378047 GCA_006410635.1 Cephalophus harveyi | reverse complement strand
CGCACAGTCGGCCGCCTGCGGGCGCTCTGCGTGCCCACGGGCGGGGCTGGCTGGGGTGGGCAGAAGCCCAGGCTTCCAGGGTGCTGGTCTGGTTCAGACGCCCCTCGATGACTGCCAGCCAGCCGTGGGGCGAGGATCGCTCCGGAGAAGGGGGGTCCTTCCCTCCGGGGTCCAGGCCCCCGCCCCCCAGCTGTGGTCTTCGCTCGCTGTCACCTTCTCCATCAGCCTCGGCCCCTGTTCTTTACGGTGCAACTCTCCATTACTGCGGAAGAGGGTATTTAGGAACAGAGGGCACGCTTTCTAAATTTGCTTTTTGCAGCACACTTATTACCTATAATTCTACACGTTTCCTTTATTATTTTTCTCCTTCACTAAAATTAATCTTCATGAAACTAGGATTTTCATTTGCCATTTTCCCTGATAAGTCCAGTGCTTAGAAAGTTAGACCATCTACCTTTCTATAAAAGAAGAATAAACTGAAGACCTGTACAGAAAAGAGCTTCACGACTCAGATAACCATGGCGGTGTGACCACTCACCCGGAGCCAGACATCCTGGAACGCAAAGTCAAGTGGGCCTTAGGAAGCATCACTACCAACAAAGCTAGTGGAGGTGAAGAAATTCCAGCTGAGCTGTTTCAAATCCTGAAAGATGATGCTGTGGGAGTGCTGCACTCAATATACCAGCAAATTTGGAAAACTCAGCAGTGGCCACAGGACTGGAAATGGTCAGTTTTCACTTCAATCCTAAAGAAAGGCAGTGCCAAAGAATGTTCAAACTACCACACACTTGCACTCATCTCACACGCTAGCAAAGTAATGCTCAAAATTCTCCAAGCCAGGCTTCAGAAATACGTGAACCATGAACTTGCAGATGTTCAAATTGGATTTAGAAAAGGCAGAGAAACCAGACAGCAAATTACCAACATCCAATGGATCATCAAAAAAGCAAAAGAGTTCCAGAAAAACATCTAGTTTTGCTTTGTTGACTACGCCAAAGCCTTCAACTGTGTGGATCACAACAAACTGTGGAGAATTCTGAAAGAGATGGGAATACCAGACCACCTGACCTGCCTCTTGAGAAATCTGTATGCAGGTCAGGAAGCAACAGTTAGAACTGGACATGGAACAACAGACTGGTTTCAAATAGGGAAAGGAGTACATCAAAGCTGTATTTTGTAACCCTGCTTATTTAACTTATATCCAGAGTACATCATTCGACATGCCGGGCTAGATGAAGCACAAGATGAAATCAAGACTGCTGGGAGAAATATCAGTAACCTCAGATATGCAGACGACACCACCCTTATGGTAGAAAGTGAAGAACTAAAGAGCCTCTTGATGAAAGTGAAAGTGAAAGAGGAGAGTAAAAAAGTTGGCTTAAAGCTCAACATTCAGAAAACTAAGATCATGGCATCTGGTCCCATCACTTCATGTCAAATAGACGGGGAAACAGTGGAAACACTGACAGCCTTTATTTTTGGGGGGCTCCGAAATCACTGCAGAGGGTGCCTGCAGCCATGAAATTAAAAGATGCTTGCTCCTTGGAAGAAAAGCTATGACCAACCTAGACAGCATATTAAAAAGCAGAGACATTACTTTGTCAACAAAGGTCCATCTAGTCAAAGCCATGGTAGTCATGTATGGATGTGAGAGTTAGACCATAAAGAAGGCTGAGCGCTGAAGAACTGATGCTTTTGAACTGTGTTGGAGAAGACTCTTGAGAGTCCCTTGGACTGCAAGGAGATCCAACCAGTCAATCCTACAGGAAATCAGTCCTGAATATTTATTGGAAGGACTGATGCTGAAGCTGAAACTTCAATACTTTGGCCACCTGATGTGAAGAACCAAGTCACTGGAAAAGACCCTGATGCTGAGAAAGATTGAAGGTGGGAGAAGGGGATGACAGAGGATGAGATGGTTGGATGGCATCACTGAAGCGATGGACATGAGTTTGAGTAAACTCCACGAGTTGATGATGGACAGGGAAGCCTGGCGTGCTGCAGTCCATGGGGTCGCAAAGAGTTAGACATGACTGGGGACTGAGCTGAACTGGAAAGGATACATTTCATAGGGCTCTTCTGAGCTTTAAAGATAATGCAAAAACTCTACTATCAAGCATAGAGAAAGTATGCCAAAAATGAAAATCTTTTTGTTTTAATATAAAAATTAGTGTTTAAATGAAAAATATTAGTAATGCTTCCCTTGGAAATAACTTTTTTTTTAAATGAGGAACTTCTGGGCAGTCTTTTGAACAAATTATGTTAGGAAAAATGGATATCTCTGTGTAAAAAAAATGAAGGAAGACCCTTACATTACACCATATGTAAAAATTAACTCAAGATGGATCAAAGACCTTAATGTAACAGCCTAAATTACAAAACTCTTAAAAAAAAACAGAAGGACAAATCTTTATGATATTGGATTTGGCAATGATTTCTTGGATATGGCGCCAACAACAGAGGCAGGAAAAGAAAATAGATAAGTTAAACTTCATAAAAACTCAAAGCTTTTTTGCATCAAAACACTATCAATGGAGCATAAAAAAAACCCAGTTCTCACAATAGGAGGAGATGTTTCTGAATCATATATCTAATGAGAGGTTAGTGTCCAGAATATGTAAAGAATTTCTCAGCAACAGCAATAAAACCAAATAAACTGATGTTAAAATGGGCAAAGGACTTGAGTTGATATCTATCCAAAGAAGAAATACAAATGGCCAATACCCCTGAAAAAAAGTGCCCAACATCACTATTAGGGAAATCCCAGTCGAAGCTGCAGCGAGAGATCTCCAGACTCCTGGTCAGATGCCTCCTACCAAATAAGCAGAAAATAGGGACTGCCAAGGAAGCAGAGAGTTGGTGGGGATGGAAAGTGACGCAGCTGCTGTGGAAAACAGCCTGGAGGCTCCTCAAAGACGGAGCCCCAGAGTTAGCCTGTGATGCAGGCATCCTGCTTCCGGGGGCCCCGCGGGGCTGAGGCAGAGACCTGGCGGCTGTCTGCCCGCGTGTTCGCAGCAGCATCATTCCCAGGGGCTGGGCGTCTGCCACCGGCTAAACTCTGTGATGCGCAGGCACGTGGACGCACCTTCAGATTTGAGAAGGAAGGAAATCCTGCGACCCGACAGCGTGGAGGAGCCATGAGGACCTTATGCTAAGCGTCAGAAGCAGACACAGGGTGGCTGCTTGTGTGATGCCATTTATTTGAAGCACATCGAGTGGTCAGACCCAGAGACAGAACACCGGGTGGTGGCTGTAGAGCAGCGGGGCCGCAGGAGCGAGGGCGGGCACTCCTGCCTCACGGGGCGAGTCCCCGCGCAGAGGGCGAGGAGGTTCTGGACAGTGTGGTGGCGACGGGGCGCGAGAGTGTGCCTGCGGCCGAGAAATGGGCAGCGCGCGGACCTTCGTGCTGTGGGTGTTTGACACGGTAGAAGTGCAGGCTCATGACAGGCGTCACCAACGCGTTTAAAAGCACCTCAGCATCGCCCTGCACTCAAGGTTCACAGTTTAGAAGTCAGGCTGTAAGTGATATCGGAATTTGGGGCACTTTCCCCTGCGTTTGCCTCTTGCATTTTCTTTCCTGTAGTATACTGACAAATGAAAAGCTTTAGAGAATTTGCCATTTGGAGGAAGTATTCTTTGAATGTCCTAACACAAACTATTTGCTACATTAAAGAGAATCAGACACGGTGAAGGGAGCGGGGGCGTACAGCCGTGGCAATGCTCAGGTTGTTGTTGAATCTTCACGCCCCCCTCCTGTTTGGCCAAAAGGTCGAGAACCAGGGACCAACAAGGATGGAAACCTGGCCCACGGTAGAGACCCCTGGGTGCGGCGAGGATCTTCTGCTTTGTCTGACTTCTAGGGTATTATATTTTATAATCTCCAGATGCAGACACCGAAGCCCATTCACTCATGACCCACTCTCCTTCACTGACTCGGTTACTTAAATAGAGTTTACTCACTGCCTTCGGCGTGCCAGGCATGGGGGACAGGCACGGGCTGCCCCAGTTTCGCCGCACGTGGAGCTGGGACGAGCTTGTAAAGTTGCACGCTGAGCCGCTGGCTCCTCCTCAGCAGCGTGACGCCGCTGGACACCCGCTCCCTCAGCCCTTCTAAACGAAGACAAAGGCCAGAAAGCAGCGGTGTCTCTGGACGTCGGTGAAGGTAATGGCAGGTGTTTTTAACAGCACAAGATACTGACCTCAGATTCCAACAACCGTAATCTTGAAATGTATTAGTCCGGGGTGATTTAGCAAGTCAATTCCTAATTTGTTGGCAGTTCTGGTCTTAAGATTTCCTTTGGGTGTTTTTCTTAAGGGGATGAGAAGAGAGATTTTCCTCATGATCGGCCTGGTAAGCACCTTCTATCACATCAGTCTGCCACCAGCTCCTGTCCAAGGTTCACGAACGCTAGTTTTCAAGCACGAATGGATAGAACATTTGAGATTAGAGAGAGTGACTGGCTCGCTGTTTTCTCAAATTTAGAACCTATCTAAGCTGTCAGGGCACATGCTTAACACTGAACAGTGAGGATATTAGCAATGACATCTTAGAACCTGAAGAACCTTAGAACACACTGGCCTCGAAACTGATGGGAAACATATAGAGACGGTCACACGGGGCAGAAAGGGCTCACGGCTGCAAGGCTGCTTCTAAGCTGGTTCCAGAGGTGGGAAAGCTGGGGCCAGAGAGCGGGGGTGCCCGGCTCACAGCAGAGCAGACCTTGATGAACACAGGATGTCCACGGTGGCATCACGGGGTGAAGACACTTGAGGAAGAAGCATGGGAATCACGTGGTGGCTATGTGGCTGGCCTGAAAGATGCCATCGGTACCGGTGTGACGATTTTGATTTCATTGTTTCCTTTCATATTTTGGAGTCATTTTTTTCACCTTAATTGTGCATGGCCCCTGGGACAGCCATGTCCGAAGAGACAGTGGATGAAATGAACTGATCTGAAGGAGAGGATGGGTTGACTGCAGGGTCCCGCGGGACTGTCGTGTGAGGCCTGGACACGTGTGTCAGCCCCTCTGGACACGGCTGGGACTCAGAGGGCTATCTGACATTTATGAGCTCCATCAATACCTTAGACACTGTAGCAAGCATCATTCTGCGCCTGGATCAATGCGGCTGCAATCTCAATTAAGGATGAGTCAGGCCTCAAACAAGGAGCCTCATTGGCCGACAGCAAGAGGACCCAGCCTGACCCGCCACTGGCCTTCCAGGCCCCGAGGAGCCTGGAGAAGGTGCAAGGGGGTCATGAGTCCCCGGGCAGAGAGCCTGGGCTCCCGGGGCCACTTCAGTCCTACACGGGGCTCATCATGTTGTTGCCGGTTCACTTCTAAACAGGAGATGCCGGTCCGGACCTCAGGCAGAGGCGGAGCCGCTGGGAGCCCGACCCTGTGGGGAAGGCCGAGTCCCCGGAGCTCGCCTCCTGCATCCAGAACCACAGTTTGAAGTGGATGGGTCCCTAAGAACACGGAAGCTTCCCCTTGACGTCTCTGCTGGGTACGGATGAAATTCAGGCTCTGGAAACTGTCTCGTCTGCTGAGTATGAACGGAGACTCAGGCACCAGAGGAGTGTTTTGAAGAGAAGATGCTAGGAGTGAGCGGGAATCCAGGTCTGAGGGCACACTGTGAGTGGCAGGCCCCAGAGCAATGCCTGTTTGAAATGCTACATTTTATTTTATAATGTGTATGGATATCATCATTTGTTTCAGACTGTTTCAATTTTTAAAAAATATAAAACTGATACTTCACGCCTCATATCACTGAGTAAAAGTGAGATTCCAGTACTTTGGCCACCTCATGGGAAGAGTTGACTCATTGGAAAAGACGCTGATGCTGGGAGGGATTGCGGGCAGGAGGAGAAGGGGACGACCGAGGATGAGATGGCTGGATGGCATCACTGACTCGATGGACGCGAGTCTGAGTGAACTTCGGGAGATGGTGATGGACAGGGAGGCCTGGCGTGCTGTGATTCATCGGGTCGCAAAGAGTCGGACACAACTGAGTGACTGAACTGAACTGAACTGAGGAAGACATGACAAGCAGCCTGCGATTTGGGTACCCAGCTGCGCCTTAACAACCGGCCCAGATTGCGCAGGGCGGTGGGGGCACAGGCCCCGACCTACGGGAGGAGACCAGGCTTACCTTTCAGCCCTGCTTCGTTCCCTGCCTCGCTGCGCACAGGCCGTCAGCGGCGGGCAAAGGCCCGAGCCTGCCTTAAAGGTGCCATCTGGCTAATAGACGGCATCCCCGCAAGAGGAGGAGGAGATGGCGGAAGGAGCTGGAGGCAGACAGATGCCAGCATTATTTTCCGATTTGCTTTCCCTCGTGAAATTCTAGGAGGCACTTGGCTGCCTATAATCCATGGATCCGATTTGCTAAGAATTTGTCCCTCATATCATTTCATCCAAGGGAAAAAGCCAGGAGGACGCAAGCTAGGCCAGCTTCTGCCCAGACTTACACTAACACAGCGAAGGCTGTCTGAGGCTTCCACGTGGGCTAGCCCGTGTCACAGCAGGAGGAAATTCTCTAACAGCTGGGTGGGTGCCTAGCCCCCAGCGTGCAAAAAGGCACACTTGCTCCGCGGCCCCCTTCCTGCCTGTCCCCCTGCGGAAATCTGAAAATATTAGTATTAATTTTGTTTCCTCTTCCATCCGCCTCCTGCTTCTTCCTGCAGGTTAAATGTGGGTGCAGCATACTGCTACAAAACAGGAGTAACCGCATCAATCCTGAGGAGGAGAAAGACGCGTCCATGGTAACGGGAGGTCTGCCGTGACGTCAGTGCTGGGGCCCCGGCTTCCTTCTGGCTCAGCCACGTGGAGGTCTCCACAGGCAGAGGGGCTGGAGCTCCCAGGTCACAGCTAACTTTATTTTTACAAATCGGCGATGTTTCTACTAAATGCTCAACCTGAACAGCAGGCTGTCTGGCCGCGCCGGCTCGCCTTGCTCATGGGCGTCTGGAGCGAGCTGGCTCTCTCCTCGCTGTCCGCCTTGCAGCCAGGATCTCTGGCGGGCTTGGGCGCCCGGGGAACCGAGTCTGAAAGCTGATGTCCAGGCGGTGGCGTCTAGTCCAGACCCTGGAGTCCAGGCTGCTTTGGTCCGTGGAGAGACCACACATCTACGGACCGTGTGCATATGACTTCCCAGGTGAAGACTCTATTTTCCCTTCCAGCTGGCCCGTAGTCACTGGCGGGTGGGAGATGACGGAGCGGGCGGGCAGGCAGGCAGGGGCCTCGGCTGTTCTTGGAACGCCAGGGCCTCTTGCCCTGCCTCGAGCTCACCAGAATCAAAACGCACAGCGAAGTGACAAAGAGTGAGCTAAAGCTAGAGAGTGGCGCGCTTAAAAGTGTAACATTCACAAATGACTGTACCAGGAAATAATTACAAATGAAAGCATTAACATGCATTTCAAAAATAAAAGTAGAAATTAATAGTAACTTGAAAATAGATACTTAGTAATTGACACACAGATGTAAAACATGAAAACAGAAAATGTTAAAATAATGTTGAAAGTAGAAAGTTAAATATTACAAAATTTACTTTTTTCCATCAAAATGGTGAGTTTCAACCCAATACATTACTATTACTCTGACAAAGCTCAACAGCTGGAAAAGCGCTCACGTTTGGTCTCTTGCCAGAAGGAGCCTGCTCTTCCAGCGGCTGATTGGAGTGTCGGAGTCTGACGGAGCTGGGGAGTCCCCTTCAGCCTCCTCCGGGAGAGGGGCTGCCCTGCCCCCAGCCCGCGTGCCCGGTGCCCACTCCCAGCTGCTGGGCCTCAGGGGGCCGCCGGCCAGCGGCAGGTCCTGGTTCAGGAAGACCTAGGTGCAGCTCTTTGAGCATCTCCAAGCCTGGCTCTGAGACTCATACTTCCCTCCCTCCACAGCTGCTTGGGTCTCAGCGCGTAACTTGGAAGTGCTGCTGCGAAAATGTGCTATGCTTCATCGCTCAGTTGTGTCCAACTCTTTGCGACCCCGTGGTCTGTGGCCCACCAGCCTCCTCTGTCCATGTGGGCTCTCCAGGCAGGAACACTGGGGTTTGGGGTTGCCATGGCCCCCTCCAGGGCATCTTCCCAACTCAGGGGTCGAACCCAGGTCTCCTGCATCGCAGGCCGATTCCCTATCGTCTAAGCCACCAGGGAAGCCCCAGAATCCTGTGTGGGTCCTCTGTGCGTCTCCAGGAGACTGTCCCAGCCCAGGAACTGAAGCAGGGGCTCCGGCATTGCAGGCGGATTCTTCACCGGCTGAGCGCTCAGGGAAGCTCCCTCTACACTCTGTCTGCTCTTAAATTTCTCTACACAAATTCCCCTATCAGGGCAGTTTACAAATATCTGACCCTTAACATTGTTAGAAGAAATGCCACGTCTGAATTTGCCACTAGGCAGAAAATGTTCATTGAATGAAATTTAATGCATTGAACTCATACAATGACGGCTCTCATTTTGTCACAAGAAAAACGCTATAACCAGTAACAGTGTTCCTGACCTAGGGAGCCGCAGCCCGTGGGTCACCTGGGAACATGATTTGCATAAATGACAAGATACAATAACCACAAAACCCGCTTCATGGTGCTCCATGTACACACTGACCTACTGGCTGCACGCACGGTATGCCGTAACTGAGGCACTGAGCTATCCGCCAAGGGAGAACAGACAGAACCTCATCAGCAACGGCAGAAGCAGGGGTAAAGCGGGAGCGCAGTGGCGCTGAAAGAACCTTACGGCCCTCCATCCTTCTGCTCCGTGCAAAGCGCTGCAGGCACAGTGCCGTCAAACCGCCGAGTAAAACCGCACGTTACATGCAACCTAGAGCTGATCAGATCTGGATGAGCAGCATACTCACACTAACTTTAAGGACACGACTGCTTTTATCACTTAGGTTTCTTAAGATTTCGAGAAGAATAAGGACACTACACGTAGTGATCAAGGGTTCAATCCAAAAAGAAGATGCAACAGTTATCAACATATACATGCACCTAGCACAGGCCTCCCCCATGGCTCGGTGGGTAAGGAACCCGCCTGCCAGTGCAGGGGACACCGGAGATTTGGGTTTGATCCCTGCATTGGGAAGATTCCCTGGAGCAGGGCGTGGAAACTCACCCCCGCATTCTCGCCTGGAGAATCCCATGGACAGAGGAGCCTGGCAGGCCTCAGTCAGTAGGGTTGCACAGAGTGGGACCCGAGCGTGCCTGCATGCACCCAGCAAAGGAGCGCTTCAGCATGCAAGGCCAGTGCCACCAGCGACCGAGGGAGACGTCTTCCTGTGAGGAGCTCTCAGGTCAAGGCTCAGCTGCAGTAACAGAAACCCCGACCACCAAGGATTACTCCCTCACGGGGAGGGGCCAGAAGGGGGCAGTCAAGGGCTGCCGGGATGGTCCAGGCCCCGGGCGGTCTTCAGCTTTTCTGTTCCGCCATTATTCTGCGGTGGTTCCATCCTCAGCGTCACAGCATGGCTGCTAGGGTTAGGCAATCGCACCTGCTTCCCGTCAGGAGGAAGGGTGGTGGCAAAGGGGCGTTACTTAGCTCCCTGTTGCCTAAGACACCTTCCGGGCACGAACTCCTGATAACGTCCTTCTGTGAGCTCAGTGTCGGCTGAGAGGAGTGCTCTTCCCAGCGACACAGGCAGCTGCCGAAGGACAGCGGAGCCCACTGCCGGGCGACCAGCGGTGGCCACCGCCTCAGGGGCGGCTTTCCTCGCCAGGGCTTCCTCTCGGCTGCCCTCCTGCCCTCAGCTCCCACCTGCTTTCTGGGCTTCCTCCTCCCCCAGGCCCCGGGCTCAGACCACGGAGCTGCTAGAGACACAGGTTCCAGGCGGCCCCCTCACCCGCTGCCGAAGTCAGTGTTCACGCCAGTGACAGTGGTGGCTTCCAGACGGCTTTGACTGCTGAACAGCCAGCCAGTCCGTCCAGATTTTAACAAGCGAGTCTCCAACGGGATCATTTCAGCTTCGTATTTAGACAACCAGTGGCAACTTTTTAAAATCCAGATAAAACTTATGGACAAAATGGTTATTTTTCAGATATCAAATCAATGATCTGATGAATATTGCTTTACAGATAACAGACGCACATTTAGCAATGGCAGTAAAACTGCAAGTTACAATGCTGTTCCTAAGTCTCAGCTTTGGAGCGTCTTAAAAATGTCCTTTCGACTCTATTCTAAGGCGGGATGAATGGACGCTGTGGACGGTCCTCAGGACAGGTGTGGGGCCTCGCGGTGCCTGCTCGAGGGTCCCGGCCCCAGCTCCGAGGGACCGTTTCCTGAGACTTCAGACTTAGGCCGCTGTTCACAGCACAGTGAAAAACATGCTAGTTGGTTGACTATGTAGGTTCAGGTTTGCCTTTAATAATTAACACAAGCTCTTTTCCCTCGTGAGCGAGGCGCAGAGGCAGGAACGCAGGCCACGCAGGCTTGGGTTCAGGTCCTGGCCGAGCGGCCTTGCCCCTCCCTAGACGTGCGGCAGTGCGGCCGCCTGGTTTCCACGCCTGCCCTCCTCCCTGGCAGGAGGAGAGGGGGACCCTGGAGCCCAGATGGTCCGAGAGCGGAGGTCCGAGGCCCTGGTGTTTCCAGCAGGAGAAGCGCTTGGTGAGCTTTCCGCTGCCCTTGAGGACGGGTCTGGAGGAGATCTGGAGTGGCCCAGAGATCACTCTTCCAAGCCAGCGTGGCGTTCACTGCATTGTCTGGCTTTCCAGCTGCCAGGATGCCGACGGTTTCAGGCTGAGCTGCTGGGGTGGCGGGGGTGCTGCCGCTGTGAGTGCGTGTGTGGCCTCAGCCGCGATAATTTTTGACAAATGGCTTATTTGTCTTATTGCTCACTTCCGGGAGGAACATTGCTGGAACCTCTGGAAACCCCAGCCCTCCCCCTGCCCCCTCAGAGTTTCTTCCCTTTGCACGGTTTTCTTATTTTGCTGGTGCTTAGGGATGCTATCAACGACATTAAGCAGCGGCCCTTAAAGGCCTGATCCCAAAGGCCACAACTGGAGCGGGGTGTTTATTTCACAGCGATGCCACGACGGCGTCGTGGATGCACACGGAGCGGGGGAGAGGAGAGCCAGCCCTGAGCGTGAGAGCGCCCGGGTCAGGGGAGGCGCTGCTCCGGGCTGAGAAGGGTCAGAGCTGGGGGAGCACAAAGTGGCTGGCTCCGGCCGGACACCTCTGAGGTGCGGCCGCCAGGTCGAGAAGGAGGCTCCCCGAGGTGTGTGAGCGGGAGCTGGGTATCGGGGCTTCTCATCGCCCAGCCCTGGGGCCCGGAGGCCACACTGGACCTGGAGGCCGCAGGGCAGTCGGGGCAGGAGTCTCTGCGGGCTTTGCCTCACCGTGCCAAGGGAGCTGCTGGCTTCGGCACGCAGGCAGGGGTCGGAGGGCCGTCCTCGGAGAAGGCGTCCGCGCAGGATGAGCGCAGCCGCAGCCCCGGGTGGGCTGGAACTCAGACCCCTCGCCACTAGGAAGCTCCCCTTTCACAAGCTGCTCACACGGTGTCCGACTGGCTTCATTTTCAAATAAGAGCAATTTCCCAAAGGAAATGGAAAGCCTGAAGGACAAAGACATATGAAAGGTTGAGAACAATCAATGGGCAGAGAAAGGAGGACCGAGCGGGCAAGGCTGAGGGCGCAGAGGGCCGGAGACGGGCCTGCGGCGGGCGAGGCTGGGGCGCCGCGGCGCGGGTTAGGCCGCGGGCTTGCTCTCGCTGTCGGACGGGTCTGTCCGCCTGCACGCGGGGCCGGGGAAAGCCTCGGAGACCACTCCAGGGTCGGCGCCATCCTTCCGGGCCCGTAGTCAGAGTGTAACTCCTGTCCTCAGTGAGAGAAGAGGGTGCACTGCATTCAGAAGGAAAAACGAGGCCATAAGGAAAGGTTCAGAGAAGAGCTTCTAGACAAAACACAGAAGAGAGCAGAGACAGAAACAGCAGGCGCGAGCGGGAGACAAAACCGGAAGGAAATTTCCAGAAAGTACAATAGCAAAAAAAAAAAAGAATTTAGAAATTTAATTTAAAAAGAAAAGAGGTTTGACATTTAGATTCTTGCATTGACTAGATGTTTGTGGCCCCTCAGAATTCACGTGTGGAAATCCTGGCCCCAGGGTGACTGCATCTGGAGGTGGGGCCCTTGCCCGGCAGCCAGGCCGTGAGGCTGGAGCCTCGTGATGGGACTGGTTCCCTGCGAAGGGGTGTAGGCCCAGGAGCCCCTGCATGCTCCCGGCTGCGCTCAGACACACAGAAACGTCCATCTGCAACCAGGGGGAGGGTCCCCGAAACACGGACGGGTCTGCCAGCACCTGCCGCTCGGAGTTCCAGCGCCTGGAATTTCGAGAGAGGGGCCTCTGTCGTCCAGGCGCCCAGTCTGTCTATCACAGCGGCCTGCTCTGGCTGACCCAGGGCTCTTTTTTTAGAAGCTACAACATTCGACTCACAGGACTTACAAAATAGAAAACAGAAATAAAGCATCAAAGGACTAACATAAGAAACATTTCTAAGAAGTAAGGACAGGAAATGCCGGGTTGAAAGAGTCCACTGTCGGTTCAGGTGACCCAAGAGGCAGAGAAGCTGCTGCCAGCTCAGGGGCCCCAGGAAACCGGGGTGTGATGCCTGGTGGGCCTGGGAAACCCCGTGGACTGAGTGCTCTTGCCTGGAGAATCCCACGGACAGAGGAGCCTGGGAAACCGTGGACGAGGAGCCTGGGAAACCCCACGGACAGAGGAGCCTGGGAAACCGTGGACGAGGAGCCTGGGAAACCCCACGGACAGAGGAGCCTGGGAAACCGTGGACGAGGAGCCTGGGAAACCCCACGGACAGAGGAGCCTGGGAAACCGTGGACGAGGAGCCTGGGAAACCGTGGACGAGGAGCCTGGGAAACCCCGTGGGCGGAGGAGCCTGGGAAACCCCGTGGGCGGAGGAGCCTGGGAAACCCCGTGGGCGGAGGAGCCTGGGAAACCCCGTGGGCGGAGGAGCCTGGCGGGCTGCAGTCCCGGGCCACAGTCAGACACGATTGAGCACACATGCATGCGAACACTGGCTGTTCAGGTCAAGAGATGAAACAACCGCAACAGCAAGCTGCGTCCCTGCAAAGTTCCCGAAACATTACAGGAAATGATCTCAAAACGCTTTCTTTACGATATTGAGGGAAATTCTACGAAAAACTGCTAAAGTGTTGAAAGTGGTTACTTCTGAAAAGGCGTTCACTAGGGCAGGCAGAAATGATTCAGGGGAAAGCTGGTTTTCTGTACCAGCCCTGCTTTGGGCTTTTTCTGTTGACCATAGTGAAGTCGCTCAGTCGACTCTTTGTGACCCCGTGGACTGTAGCCCACCAGGCTCCTCTGTCCATGGAATTCTCCAGGCAAGAGTACTGAAGTGGGTTGCCATTTCCTTCTCCAGGGGAATCTTTCCAACCCAGGGATCGAACCCAGGTCTCCCGCATTGCAGGTAGACGCTTTAACCTCTGAGCCACCAGGCAAGCCTGTTGACCATGCTTATATATTATTAAGATAAAAGTAGCCGGATGTTGAACTGTAGGAGTGTTTGAGATTTGCTCCCATGATCTCTGCTGTCCTGACTGCTCTCTGAATGTGGGGATGAGAACACACGACCTTCAAACAGGACTCAGGTAATTCGGTATCACTGTCATCCACCCATGTGAGAGCCAGCCCGAGACGGCGCCCACGGGTGTGCCAGAGGTCTTCCCCCGGCCCCCAGGGGCTTGTCTGTTAGAGTCCACGTGTTCCAGGCACTTTCTGCGGCCGCCTGGGGGTCTCCGTCTTCCTACAGACCGTGACCCGGTGCTGGAGGCGGCAATGGAGCTCCTGCCCGGGAAGCGCCTTTGCGGGGCAGTGTGCACCTCGGGCCCCATCTCAGGGTCAAGCCGAGGCCCCTGCTGAGACCTGCGCTCAGCCTCGGCCCTTCACCCTCCCCCAGGCAGCTCAGGTGGACGCGTAGCCTTCAGAGAGTGCGGGGGGTGGGACCACTCTGCCCCCAGACACCACCCCTCTCTGGGCAGGGCTCCATGCTGTGGGGAGGCTGCATTTCCTGCTCCGAGTTGGACTCGGTCGCTTCTGAACAGAACCTTCAGGGGTCAGACGGTGGTCCACCACCTTCCCTGTTCCTCTTTCACGGAGCTGGTGACGCACCATCCTTCAGGGCAAAGACAGCGTTGAGCAGAGGGTCAGCCCGAGACACACTGTGGGCGCGAGGAAGCTGTGTCCCTGTGTGATGCTCTATGCGATGCCCTGTGTGGTGCCCTCTGTGATGCCCTGTGTGATCCTCTGTGTGATGCCCTCTGTGATGCCCTGTGTCCCTCTGTGATGCCCTCTGTGGTGCCCTCTGTGATGCTCTGTGTGATGCCCTGTGATGAGCTCTGTGATGCCCTGCATGATGCCCTGTGATGCCCTGTGGTGCCCTGCGTGATCCTCTGTGATGCCCTGATCTGCTGCTTTGCTGCTGCCATGGTGACAGCGAGCCCACAGACGCCGCCGGGTGTCGCGCGCGGGTCTCCAGGCTCCTCAGAGCACAGCCACACATCGGGCTTTGGCTTTTTCAAAAGACTAACGGGGACCCATTGACGGCGGGTGAAACTGAGGTGCCACAGAGTCAAGCTTATGTTTCTGGGTTAAGGAGATCACTCTGGCTGGATCATGGACATAGGGTTGGAATAGAGGGCAAAATGGTGCGGGGATCTGTTTTTTTTTTTTTAGAAGGTTGCTGAAAATGTTTGCAAGAGATGATGGTGGCTTGGAGGTTGAGGTGTAGAGAACAGGATGCTTTCCAGAGATATCTGGGCATAAAACAGGTGGTGGGATGAAGACAGGGAGGCTGTGCCCTCCAGGGGCCCCACTCTGACCGCAGGCCTGAGTCCACGTCGGCGTCCACGCCAAGAGTCACTCCTGGGAAAGTACCCCTTTCCGTTAGCATATTTGCTAAAAGAAGCGGAGAGTCTTCCCCTCAGGGACACAGATTTGGATGGAGATGTTTGCTTTAACTCTAAGCTTTGGTGCAAAGAGAGCAGAATGCTTTCCTTCTTCGGGGTTGGTGCTCTCGCCTCGGTTGGTCGGCCGTCTCGGCTGGTTCTCTTCAGGGCGGTTTCCCGCTGCGGATTCCTCACAGATGGGCCTGAGGGCCGTTTACAAGAGCGGTCACGTTTGGAAAACAAAGTTGCTACAGGAGGAAGAAGACACCCTGTTTATACTGGACCATTAATACTTACATGGGCTGGTTCTGAGAGTTTGGAAATGACGGCCTACCTGACGCTTATTCTCTCTGAGCAGTAATTAATATTTTTCACACAGCTATCTGTTCTGCTCAATGTGTTTTGAGGTTTGATTTAATTATAAAACCCTAACAAACCAAGTTGTGTCTTTTTCTTGGTGAAGGACCACACAGTCACTAAAGCTTAAGAAGAATCGGTTTACTGTGGATTCCGTCCAATATCATGAAGTTCTGTTGTCCAAGAATACAGTTTTGAAAGATGAGGTTAGATTTATTGCAGTTGTTTTGGCTGAGGTTTCATTAAGTGAGAGAGCTCTCATAGTTTTCTTAGACCAAGCAAATGTTATTAGGCCCAAGTATTTTTAGGTAAATCTATGGAATCTCTCCGATTTGTTGTCTGTCCTAAAATCTTGGTGCTCTGAAGCTCTGTTTTCCTTTTTAAAGCGGTCCCTGATGTTATTCAAAGGGAAACCGCGCCTTGTTTCCGTGGGTCTGAGGACAGGCAGGCTGTGCGTGGTGATGGTGCGGGTTAGACGGAGAAGCTCCCCACGAGCGCGAGCCCCCCCGCGCCGCTGCCTCCAGCGCGCGGTGCTTCTGCGGCCCGTTGTCAGGCTCACCAGCGAGCTGCCAGCGCCCTCCGCAGCTGCCGGGCATCTTCTCAGAGAACAAATGACACCAAGTGCCAGTGTCTGTGTGTGCGGCGGTCCCTCCCTCCTCGCGTGGCCAGACCTTCATCTGGCGTGGGTGAAGTGACGGGCCCAGAGCCGAGCGTCAGGGCCCCAGCCACGGGCACCAGCTTCCAGAACAGGGTCCACAAAGCGTTTCTCTATGCTCCAAACGAGAGTCTGCTTGGGGCTCAAGGGCAGCATGTGAAAAATCTCCATATCCTGTTTCCAGTCCCCTGAATCATAAACTCCCCGAGGGGGAAAAAAAATCTTTTCTAAAGTGATTGGATTGCTTTCAAGCTTATAAAAACCAGCCATGGAGCCCAAGCTAAGTTTAGACAACCAAAAATTAAGTGAAAACTTCACTTTTAAATTATTATCACTATTATTTTTAAAGCCATTTTTGAATGTACTTATACACAGTGTTACAAACAATAATAAGACTTCATTGTGATTATGAAAATAAGTCTGTTTGGGGCTCAGATTAAATGAAGAACTTCTGTAATGAATGTTTCCTTTTTTATCTCTTAAAAACCAAATGTGCGCATTCTGCATGACCCCACGTATCTGAAGAGTTTAGAGTCGTCAGACTCATTAGGACAGAAGAGGCTGGAGCAGGTCCCGGGGCTGAGGGAGGGCCAGGGCGCCAGCGTCCAGGGGGAGCGTCCCGCTGGAAGAGTTTACAAGAGGGGACTCCTTCCGGGGGTGGTGGTGTGAACGCGCTTGATGCCACTGGGCTGGGCACTCAGAGGGGCCACGGCCCGGCCCAGGCTATGTGCATCCAACCACATGCAGAAAGAAAGCAGAACAGAACCCAGCGCGCGTGGCTGGTTGGAGTGATCGTGAACCTCACTCATCATCTCAACCTGCTTGTCATTTATTTCTTTAATAGAAACACCTTTTCCCTTAAAACCTTGATTGTTTACGGCATTTCCATGCATAGGAGACACAGATAGGAGACGAGGAGACACAGATAGGAGACGAGGAGACATGGGACTCTTGCGAAGGGCGTGTTTCTGGGGTAGATACAGATGCACCTACTGACGTCTGCTTCCTTGTAAACAGTGCATTTTCCACCACGCGCTAAACATACACGGAATGAAACAGACAGTGAAAAATGGCAACCCCGGGCCCTCTTCTCTTCTACTTTCACAAAAGAAATACCAAACTTTCATGGCAGCTGACAACCGTGAAGAATCTTTCAGTCAGTTCAGTCGCTCAGTCGTGTCCGACTCTTTGCAACCCCATGAATCACAGCGCGCCAGGCCTCCCTGTCCATCACCATCTCTCGGAGTTCACCCAGACTCACATCCATCGAGTCCGTGATGCCATCCAGCCATCTCATCCTCGGTCGTCCCCTTCTCCTCCTGCCCCCAATCCCTCCCAGCATCAGAGTCTTTTCCAATGAGTCAACTCTTCGCGTGAGGTGGCCGAAGTACTGCAGTTTCAGCTTTAGCGTCATTCCTTCCAAAGAAATCCCAGGGTTGATCTCCTTCAGAATGGACTGGTTGGATCTCCTTGCAGTCCAAGGGACTCTCAAGAGTCTTCTCCAACACCGCAGTTCAAAAGCATCAATTCTTCAGTGCTCAGCTACTTTCATCAAGAGGCTTTTTAGCTCCTCTTCACTTTCTGCCATAAGGGTGGTGTCATCTGCATATCTGAGGTTATTGATATTTCTCCCGGCAATCTTGATTCCAGCTTGTGCTTCTTCCAGCCCAGCGTTTCTCATGATGTACTCTGCATACAAGTTAAATAAGCAGGGTGACAATATACAGCCTTGACAGACTCCTTTTCCTATTTGGAACCAGTCTGTTGTTCCATGTCCAGTTCTAACTGTTGCTTCCTGACCTGCATACAGGTTTCTCAAGAGGCAGGTCAGGTGGTCTGGTATTACCATTTCTTTCAGAATTTTCCACAGTTTATTGTGATCCACACAGTCAAAGGCTTTGACATAGTCAATAAAGCAGAAGTAGATGTTTTTCTGGAACTCTCTTGCTTCTTCCATGATCCAGCGGATGTTGGCAATTTGATCTCTGGTTCCTCTGCCTTTTCTAAAACTAGCTTGAACATCTGGAAGAATCCTTAGGGTAGTAAAAACACAAAATGTAAACTTTTTTGAATCTCTCTAAACAGGAAGATTCTAATTAGAACTTTGTTAGGGATAATCTGGTCATTTTATAAAGGAGGCTTTATACCCTCAGTGAATCCGAAGAATCCAGGGTCTACGCTGCTCCCTGGAGACAGCAGCGAACACGCTTTGAGCAGCAAGGGCCACCCAGCGTCTCCACCTGCAGGCGCTCTGCTGTTCCTCCCTGTCCTCTGGCATAAAGGCTTCAGCTGCGGAGCCCGGGAGGTCAGGTCCGCAGCAGAGCCCAGGGAGGTCAGGTCCGCAGCGGAGCCTGGAGGTCAGGTCAGCAGGAGGTCGGGTCCGCGGCGGGGCCAGGGGAGGTGAGGTCCGCAGCGAGGCCCGGGAGGTCGGGTCCGCGGGTGGCGGGGCCCGGGGAGGTCGGGTCCGCAGCGGAGCCTGGAGGTCAGGTCAGCGGGAGGTCGGGTCCGCGGTGGGGCCCGGGGGTCGGGTCCGCGGGTGGCGGGGCTGGACACTCTGTCCCCAGCAGCGCTGGTGAGGGGAGAGACACAGCGTCGAATGGCCTCCCCCACCGCAGGCCCAGTGTCCGCAGTTTCCTAGAAGTCCCGTTTCCCAGTTCTTGGCATCCAGAGCCGGTGATTTCCTGTGATGAGGAGGAAGGTGGTGATGGAACTTTCCTGATGCTGCCTCAGCTCACAGGTCCAGGTGACTTGTCCTGCAAATGTTCCACGTGGGGATTCCATCCAAACCCAGTCGGGGGAAAGCAGGTCTGTCTGTCTTTTTTTCTTAAAGGGCGTGGACGCGGAGCTCGGCGCTCAGCAACGGCACTGTGGGCTGTGGGCACTTGGCCTCGCAGGCGGGGGCTCTCTGTTTCGGAAGTTTGCTACAGCGGAGGCTCACGGAGAGACGGCAGCAGTGGGCACTGCTGGATGGGCTGAGACCCTCGGGGAAGCCCCCTTAAAGGCACTTAGCCTAGTGTCAGCAAAGGGGGAAGCCGAGTGGACCGAGGCCCCACTGGCAATCCCCACCAGCCCTGCTAACAAGTTTCCAGAGAGAGAGATGCTCAGGCTTTGTGACTAGATGAAGCTGCCAAGTGCTGGAGATGCGTGCCCGGGGTTCTGAGGGGCTGCGAACCGTGCAGCCCAACCAGCAGACCCCCTCAGGGACTGTTACACTGACATGCAGTTACACACGTGTGCATCTCAGCCACAAAAAAGTCGACTTCTATTTTTAACAGTTTTCTATAAATTATAAAATATAAATACAGATGTAAGACAAAATCAGTGACAATCACTGGTGGAATTCTGTTGCTGGCCAGGACTCTGTGGCCTGAGCTCCGCCTTGCTCACGGGGCGTGAACTCCCAGGACACATCCTGCATGGTTAGAAGCTTCCAGAAACACCTCCGCGCGGTACAGATAACAGCCTGGGCCTGAGAGACTATGAAACCGGCAGCGTTTCTCCTCGGCATCTTCAAACAGAACCTGAACGTGGTGGGAGACAAGGTGTTTCGTCCTGGGCATCGGACGCCACCTTCCTCCTCTTAACATTCTTTCCATGACATTTACAAACCGATCAGGAACTGACCGTAGGATTTGACCCAAAGCTGTGTTGTGACCTGAAGTCTGTGTGCTTCATGCTGCCCACCGCTGCTTTCCAGAGGGAGGTGTGTATTAAAACACAGGGTAGTGGCTTATTAGGGCTCCGATTAGGGCCTGAAACCCGCCGGATGTGGGAATACCAACCCTTAGGAGCTGGATGTGGGGGAGAGACCCCAGCCGCAGCCATGCAATAGCGACAAAAAAAAGGTGTGAAAGAGAGTCAAGAAAACCCAAGAGACTGTGCGATAAAATGAAAGAGGAGTCTCTAGGCAGCAGGGAGCGTGGGCAGAGAGAGGACAAAATTGCAGGCATTTTGCTCCTATTAAGTCCTGACGAGGCAGCAATGGCCGAGGCGGCCTGACCTTGGGAAAAGATGACCAAGGCTGCTCTCTCTCCACCCGCCCCGGGCACACGCCCCCCGGGCGCACAGCCGCCCCGGGCACATGGCCCCTGGGCACACACCCGCCCCGGGCACACGGCCCCCAGGCACACAGCCGCCCCGGGCACACGGCCCCCTGGGCACACAGCCCTGGGCTTGCTCGTTGCTGAGACCTTGTCCCCAGGGCTTCCCTCGGTGTTGAGACTGTGGGAGAAGAGGCTAACCCTGGCCTGGCTTAGCTTTTGTCTGGTTTCCCTCCTCAGCCTTTCTCCTCCCTGACAAGGTCTCTCCCTGTAACTCAGTGCAGATTAAGATGCTCTTAGCATCTGACGAACACTGACTCCAAGTCTAACGTGTGAGACCGTACTCGGCCATTCTTATGAAAGACTCTCGCACTTACCTTTTGCTAATAAAATCGATGTCATTTGCTCTGCTTAGAGCTATCTCTTCAAACAGCTGAACTGAAGAGCAAAGTCAGAACAGCACATAGCAGAGGAGATGTTGTGAAAACGCCTACTTGAACATAGACTGTGTCTATCCTTTGAAAAAGTGAGCACAAAGTCATAACACCTGAAACAAAATCATTAGAGCCAGGTTTTCTACAGAAGCAAGATTCTGCACTGGTGGGTCAGCAAGAGAGAGTCCTGGCCAGCAACAGCTGCAACCAGGGCTCCTGCAGAGTCCACCCAGCGAGGCCAGACCCAGGACGGAGCCCCGGGGGACCAACCAGGGGACAGAAGAGCCGGAGCCCAGGACAGGGGGGCCGGCAGCGCTTCACAAGGAGGCAGACAGTTCTGAGGCTGTGAGACCCTGCGTGGGTGAAGCTCTGTGCTTCGCTTGTGTTTTATCCCTCATTTCACGCAGGAATAGTAGAGAGGTTTTCAGGGTGTAGAATTTGGACAGAATTGTTCTCATAGCAGCTTATAATACAATGTAATGTGTTTCACAATAAAGTGCAATCATGATTTAAATGGAGGCAGCACATATAAGCAACGGCCGTAGATGTCCTTTGACTCCAGGCTGTTCTGAAACCTGGGGGTAAGGGGTGGCGGGGCTGGGAAATAGCGAAGGGTCTGACTTCGAAGGGGCTTCTCTGGAGGCTCAGCTGTAAAGGATACACTTGCCAATCCAGAGGATGCAAGTCCAGTCCCTGGGCCGGGAACATCCCCTGGAGAAGGAAATGGCCACCCACTCCAGTATTCTTGTCTGGAAAACCCCACGGACAGAAGACCCTGGCAGGCTGCAGTCCACGGGGTCACAAAGGTTCAGCCATGATTTAGGGATCAAACAACAGCAACAACAACCGACTCTGAAATGAGGAAGCAGGGTGAAAGAGAAAAGATCTTGGTGGTCAAAGTGGAGGAGATTAATCTGTTAATCTTAATAAGTTAATCAAATTAAGTGGCATGAGTATCAGGTAAGGCTAGGTCTTCTTTTTGCTTTGTTTTCCTTTAGGTACCTTCAGATCTGAACTCTCCAAACATAAACACAAATATAGACAGTGAAGCTATAAGCCATGCCACGCATGGCAACCCAAGATGGGGTGCATAGTACAGTTCCAACAAAACATGGTCCAGTGGAGAAGGAAATGACAACCCACTCCAGTATTCTTGCCTGAAGAAACTCATGGACTGCACGAAAAGGCAAAAAGATATGACACCAGAAGATGAGGCGCCCCCGCCCCACCCCTTGCAGGCTGGAAGGTGCCCAATCTGCTACTGGGGCAGAGGAAGGTTACTACTTCCTCCAGAAAGAATGAAGCGGCTGAGCCAAAGCAGGATGTGTCTGGTGGTGAGAGTAAAGTCCAGTGCTATAAAGATGCAATATAATATATATTATGTCTGTGCATATATATAGTGCAATATACCACATTATATTGCTTAAGAACCTGGAATGTTAAGTAAAATGGAAGTGGTCAAGGAAGAGATGGCAAGACTGACCATCAACATCTCAGCGATCAGTGAGCTGCGATGGACAGAAATGGGCAAGTCTAACTCAGATGACCATTATATCTACTACTGTGGCCAGGAATCCCTTAGAAAAAATGAAGCAGCCCTCATAGTCAACAAAAGAGCCCAAAATGTAGTACTTGGATGAAATTTCAAAAATGACAGAAAAGTTTGGTTTGTTTCCAAGGCAAGCCGTTCAACATCACAGTAACCTAAGCCTGTGCTCCACCTCCTAATGCTGAGGGAGTTGAAGCTGACCAGTTCTATGAAGATCTACAACACCTTCTAGAACTAACACCAAAACAACATGTCTTTTTCACCATAGGGAATTGGACTGCAAAAGTAGGAAGTCAAGAGATACCTGAAGTAACAGGTAAGTTTGGCTTTGGAGTACAAAATGAAGCAGGGCAAATGCTAACAGAGTTTGTCAAAAGAACATGCTGGTCATAGCAAACACCCTCTTCCAGCAACTCAAGAGATGACTCTGCACATGGGCATCACCAGATGGTCAATACAGAAATCAGACTGATCATATTCCTTGCAGTCAAAGATGGAGAAGCCCTATACAGTCAGCAAAAACAAGACCTGGCTCAGATCATGAGCTCCTTATTGCAAAATTTGGGCTTAAATTGAAGAAAGTAGGGAAAACCACTACCTTATTCAAATCTCTTTTGATTACACAGTGGATATGATGAACAGTTTCGAAGGATTAGATCTGATAGAGTGCCTGAAAAACTATGGACAGAGATTTTTAACATTGTACGGGAGACAGTGACCAAAACCATCCCAAAGAAAAAGAAATGCTGCAAGGCAAAGTGGCTGTCTGAGAAGGCTTTCCAAATAACTGAGGAAAGAGGAGAAGTGACAGGCAAGGGAGAGAGGGAAAGATGCAGCCATCTGAATGCAGAGTTCCAGAGAACAGCAAGGAGAGACAAGAAGGACTTCTCAGATGGACAGTGCAAAGAAACAGAGGAAAACGGCAATGGGAAAGCCTAGAGATCTCTTCAAGAAAACTGGAGATATCAAGGGAACATGTCATGCACAGATGGGCATGACAAAGGACAGAAACAGCATGGACCTAACAGAAACAAAAGCAATTAAGAAGAAGCAGCAAGAGTACACAGAGCTATACCAGAAAGGCCTTATGACCCGATAGCCACGATGGTGTGATCACTCACCTACAATCGGACATCCTGGAGCGTGAAGTCAAGTGGCCCTCAGGAAGCATCACTACGAACAAAGCTAGTGGGGGTGATGGAATTCCCGCCAAACTATTTCAAATCCTAGAAGATGATGCTGTGAAAGTGCTGCACTCAATATGCCAGCAAACTTGGAAAACTCATCAGTGGCCACACGACTGGAAAGGTCAATTTTCATTCCAATCCTAAAGAAGGGAAATGCCAAAGAATGCTCAAACTACCGCACAATTGCACTAATCTTACGTGCGAGAAAGGTAATGCTCAAAATCCTTCAAGCCAGGCTTCGACAGTATGTGAACCAAGAACTTTCACATGTACAAGCTGGATTTAGAAAAGGCAGAGGAACCAGAGATCAAACTGCCAACATATGTTGGATCATAGAAAAAGCTAGAGAATTCCAGAAAAGCATCTACTTCTGCTTCATTGAGTATGTGAAAGCATTTGACTGTGTGGATTATAACAAATTGTGGAAAATTCTTCAAGAGATGGGAATACCAGGCCACCTTACGGCCTCCTGAGAGACCTTACACAGGTCAAGAAGCAACACTTAGATCCACACATGGAGCAACAGCCTGGTTCCAAACCGGGAAAGGAGCCCGTCAAGGCTGCATATCGTCACCCTGCTTATTTAACTTATATGCAGAGCACATCATGCAAAATGCCAAGTTGGATAAATTACAAGCTGGAATCAAGATTCCTGGGAGAAATATCAACAACCTTAGATATGCAGATGACACCACTCAAGGCAGAAAGCCAAGAGGAAATAAACAGCCTCTTGATGTGTATGAAAGAGGAGAGTAAAAAAGTTGGCTTAAAACTCAGCATTCAAAAAACGAAGATCATGGCATCCGGTCCCATCACTTCATGGCAAATAGAGGGGGAAACAATGGAAACAGTGAGAGACTTTATTTTCTTGGGCTCCAAAATCACTGAAGATGGTGACTGCAGCCATAATATTAAAAGATGCTTTCTCCTTGGAAGAAAAGCTATGACCAACATAGACATCATATTAAAAAACAGAGATGTTACTTTGCTGACAAAGGTCCGTCTAGTCAAAGCTATGGTTTTTCCAGTGGTCATGTATGGATGTGAGAGTTGGACCATAATGAAAGTTGAGAGCCAAAGAATTGATGCTTTTGAACTGTGGTGTTGGAGAAGACTCTTGAGAGTCCCTCGGACTGCAAGGAGATCCAACCAGTCCATCCTAAAGGAAATCAGTCCTGAATATTCATTGAAAAGACTGTAGCTGAAGCTGAAGCTGAAGCTCCAACTTGATACAAAGAGCCAACTCATTGGAAAAGACTCTGATGCTGGGAAAGATTGAAGGCAAAATGAGACAGGGGCAACAGAGGATGAGATGGTTGGATAGCATCATTGACTCAATGGACATAAATTTGAGCAAACTCCAGGAGAGAGTGGAGGGCAGAGGAACTTGGCTTGCTACAATCCACGGGGTCACGAAGAGTTCAACAAGACTTACCAACTGAAGGACTAAAGCAAAGGTGAAGAAGGTGGTTTGTCCTTTTAAAGCCGCAGCCCTCCACCCCTGCCATTTCCCTGGGCCTTATCCTGGACTGTTCATGCAGAACTCGCAAGAAGGGCTCCTGAGAGCATTGAACACCCTGTCACTGCTTCTGGACCCCTTTCAAGAATATGGCCCCTTCCGTCTTTCTGATAACACAAGGAGCATCTTTAGGAGACGTGAGATGCTGATGCGCAGTAGGCAGTGTGCCCTCGACACAGACCAGCTCCCCACCCCACTGTCTGCAGGGCGTCCCTCCAGGCCCGGCCACCAGAGGGGACAGTCGCCCCAGGCTCTGCGCTTGGCCAGAGTCCCTTCCTGCAGCTCCTTCCAGGAGCCATTCCGAAAGGGCCCAGTTCACCGCTGTCGCAGAACCACTTTAAAAACGCTATTTTCTCCTCTGTATAAATGAGTCAGGGCTTAGCAACTAAGCGTCAAACCAGATGTCTCATTCTGCCTTCAACTCTCAGGAAGCAAAAGTGGGTAAGAATGCACCCTTAGAGACGACCTGCCCAATATTCGGAAGGGAGCGTGGCAGCTAACAGGCCTCGCGGACATGGCTGGAGCCGGGGGGAGGGCTTCGTACCCATCTGCGGCTGAAAGGAGGAAACTGGGGCGCAACAGTTGCAGCCCTCCGCTCTGCTCCAGGAGGGAAGGGGACGGCAGGGGGGGTTGCGCTGGGGGAAGCCGACTTCAGTTACTGGGTGCTGGACACTCGTAGAGCGCTCTTCCTGAAGAAAGGCAAGTGCGGCTCCAGGGGTGTGTGTCCACAACTGGGTTTTCTTCTCTTTGGCCAGTAGAACCTCGAGCCAAATCTGCTAGCAAAGCCATCGATCGGGGCTGCTCTGGGCCGAAATCCCCAAAGTGCTGGTCCCGGAGAAGCCGCTTGTAGGATGGGCGTTCATTCAGAAAGAGAGCCTCCTGAGAGGAGGCGAAGCAGAGACGGAGGGAGAGAAACGGAACTCGCTCTCTGCTCCCGGCCACCCAGCAGTTTCCTGACGCAGCCCGAAGCCCACGGCTGGGCCGGGGGCCGGGGGCCGGGGGCCGGGGCGGGTCTGACGAGCCGCGTCCTCGGCGGAAGGAAGGGCATCCTCCCAGACTGAGCAGTGGACCGGGCCCCCGCGGCTTAGAGCGGCTGAAGGGGCTCTTGACACCCGAGGTCGGACTTCGGTTTTCCTCCTGTGTTAAATTCTCCACCTGCTCTACCTTCGCGGGGAGACCAGCCCTTCAGAGGCTCGGGAGCTGACCGAGGATCTCGCTGTGAGGACCGCGAGCCCCGCTGGCCCCTGGCACCCCGCTCCCAGGCTGCAGCTCCCGCCTCCCTTGGTGACCCCTGGCACCCCGCTCCCAGGCTGCAGCTCCCGCCTCCCTTGGTGACCGGGGTGAAGCCTCGCCCTGGCACTCACCGCTCAGCGCAGGAGTTTGGGCCGGGAAAGCCCAGCGCAGACACTGCTCACCCGGCGAGCAGGACCTCGGGGCACTGGGCTCAGCCGAGAGGCTCTGAAGCCTGGCCGAAGCGGCGCCTACAGGCGTCCTGGCCGCCCGCCCCCAGTCCGCGGCTCTCCGCGCTGCCCCCAGTCCCTGCCCCCAACACCCTCATTCCAGCATCTTCTACCTCATTTTCTCCAAACAGTGACTTTTGAAATCAGCAACATCAGAAAGGTCAGGATAGTTACGCTCACTTTATTTCTGCAGTTACACGGTTGAATATCCTGGAGATGGGCATGGCCACCCACTCCAGTATTCTTGTCTGGAGAATCTAAGGGCAGAGGAGCCTGGTGGGCTACAGTCCATGGGGTCGCAAAGGCTGGACACGACTGACGCGGCTCAGCACACAGCACAGGGAGATTCTATGTCTGTTCTTGTCTGTTCTTTCCTCCAGGCTGTCACGCAGATGTCAAGACCCGGCTGGAGGGAGAATCGCCGTGTTCCTGACTGCTCCTGTCTGTTTCCCTCGGGTTGGTTCACTTGCTGTTACGTGTCCACCTCCTCCCGCACAGATGAGGACGGGGCCACAGGCACACAGCCTCCAGCTCTCAGAGTTTCAGGCTGGCTCAGCTGCTCGGGGGCACATCCACGCTCGGGGGTGAGGTTGCATCCCCGGGGCTCCGAGCTGGCGTTGCTTCCTGAGCGCCTGGCCCCAGTGAGGCCACCGCCCACCCAAACCCTCTGCCCACGTCCATGGGAACCCCAGAACCTCCAGTCACGGGAGCCTTGGTCCCAGCTCCTCTGGCACGGGTCTGCGAGGCTGGGCAGGGCCCGGCGCAGAGGCCGCTGTTGGCATCAGGACAGAAGAGGTGGTGGCCCCAGGCCTCCGCCCATCCTTCTCCCAGAACCGCCTCCTCCTGGTCCCAGCGGCCCCTCACGTCCTCAGCTCCCCACCCATCCTGTGCGTGAGCTCTCCCAAGCCTGGTCTTTTGCTAAGTTAGGAGAAGCTTGAGGAATGAGAACATGACAGGCATGTATATATATGTATTTATATATAAATACACACACAGATGTATTTACTCTCTCACACCTAAACTTTAAAAAAATATTGTCTCGGCCGATTCACAACTATCTCACTATCAGTCAGGATCTGATAATGCCTCCCCTGCATCTTGCATTTCTGCTGTAAGATTCTCCTCTTCCCTGAGGCAAATGGCTATTTCTGCCTGATGAGGGGAGAGAGCAAATGCACAGAAAAGGGAGCGATGCATATTAGTGCAGCGACACTTCTGGATGATCTCCTTGGCACGGATATTTGTTCTTTTTTTTCATGTTCACCGGAAGTTTGTTGCGAATGAAATAAATTGAAGGGTGAGGAGCAGAGCGAACGTTCCGAGGGCCCCCGGGGGCTGCAGACACGGGAGCCGGCCGCCTGGGCCCAGTCTGTGGGCAGGGGCGCCCCACCCAGGGCTGGCCCGCATCTCCAGCAGGAGGGTGGGCTGCGCTCTCCGCGCGGCTCGAGGAGGGTGGCCGTGGGGTCTGGGCGCTGGCCCCCGGGTGGGAGGGGAGGGCGTGTGCTCACGCGCAGAGCGTCTGCCCGCGGTCGGCCCCGCACCCCGGTGCCTCTCCAGGCTTCTAGACACAGGCCTCAGTGTAGCCGGCTCTGCCCACATGGCGAGCGTGTGGCGGCCCGCCCCGGGAGGCTCGCTGCCAGGCCCCTGCAGCCTGGTGTAGGGGAGTGGGCACCCCACGTCCCAGAGTCGCCTGGGCAGCGCAGCCCCTCATCACGGACTGCGAGTCCCCCACCCGAGACCCCGGCTGAAGGCCTTTCTGTGCATTTCCGCTCTGCGCGGCACCCCTTTATCAGACCCGTCTGGGGGGCGTGGGCCGGACCCGCGGCTGGATCGGGATCCCTCCGTGCGTCTGGGTCTCCCCCCAGCCCTCCCGACCCCGCGGACGGTGGAGGGGACTCCAGACCCCCGGGCCCCCTGCGCTCATGGAATGAGCTCCGGGTCCTCTGCGCGCTTCCCTGCGCGCTCTGAAGACTGGACTCAGGTCCTCATCGCCCCACACCTGGGTTTTAAATCCCGCCTTCAGCGTCTTCCTGCGGCTGGTCCACGTCCCCGTCTGCCCATCCGCCGGTCTGTCTCTCGCGGGGCCGTGGCGGCCACACGCTGGGAGCGGCACAGACTTCCGCCCGTCTGAGCACGACCGGGACCAGCCTGCCAGGCCCTCCGGGCTTCACCTGCTCTTCGGGGCGCGGCGGGCCGCGTGCGGCCGCTTCCCCGCTGCCTGGACCGCGCAGCCCGCTCCGCCCTGTCCAGGCCTCCCATTCCCTCATGAAGCCCCCGCCCCCCGCGCCCCCTCCGCATCCCCAGGCTTCTCGTACTTTCTGTTCCGCGTTGGGTCCTTTGTGCTGGAATCTCATTCACGTGAGACTCAGCCCGGGGCCTCGATCAGCCCGATGCGCCCTGAGCACGTGTCTGACCGCGCGGGAGAGGAGGGACCTGTCCACACTCACCCGCGTGGCTGCGCCTTGAATGCCCGCCCAGCGGGGGCCTCGGGTCCACGGCGCGAGGGTGGTCCTCCCTGCGGGCAGAGCCCAGCGCAGATGCTGGCCGCGCTGCCATGGCGACGGGAGCCCCCAGCCTGTCCGCTGAGAGGGCCCCCAGGGCTGCCCGTTAGAGCGATGATGTTTTTACTCAACAGTGCCTCTCAACCCTGCATCGGAAGAAATCCTATTTTCAGCTCCACGTATGTATGAAGCGTCAATTATTTTCACTTCCAAAATCAGTTGTGTTGCCACCACATTAAATCTGCTGTGAAATAACAGTAACTGCCAACACATGGGTATTTGCTTAATTAACGTCTTTTTATAAACGCACCATGCTTTAATTGATACATTTTTCTAATTCTGGACTTGTCATAGGGCAGTTCTGCAAATAGTCTCCTCTTGGAATGATACTAAGTGGCATTTAAAAGTGTTAATGCCAATATCTGAGTTGTTCTGAGACAAAGCTGATTAAAAAAGAGAATGAACAGCTTCACAGAGTCACATGGGTTTAAAGCTGAATTTGTGTAAGGAAGGAACTATGGGAAATTAAAACTGAGCTCTTAAGTTTTTGCTTTAAGAGAATTGTTCTTTTGAAGACCTTGGGTCAGCTGGGTGACAGATTTTTATCCCCTTACCATTAAAGACTGTTCTTTTTCCAGTGAAGAAAGAGAAGAGAAAGATGCTCCCAGGCGTCTGCCCTCTGTTCCTGCCCTGAAGCGCTAACCCCGTTCCTGACGGCCTGGAGGTGGAGACTTTGGGAGGAATTAGGGTGAGTGTGAGGTTGAGACCCCACCACTGGGTCAGTCAGTGCCCGTAAGAGACCCTGGAAAGCTGGCGTTGCCTCTGAAGGAGGAAGAGGTGGTATGAGCAGCAAAGAGCCGGTGCCTTGAGGGGAGAATCCCTGGCTCTTGGACATCCAGCCTCAGAGCTGTGGGAAGTGAAGCCTGGTTTTCCAAGCCACCCAAGTCCTGGCATTTTGTTAAGGCAGCCCAAGCTGGCTGAGACAGACACATTGGGAAGTGTGTCATTAAAATATGTCTTTTTCTCAGAGTTCTACCATCTAGCCTTGGCTTCTGCATATCCATATAAATTTCAGAACTTTAAACACAATTTCATAACACAGGCAAGCACAAACCCTGATGGCACATTGATAATTCATTGACTCTACAGATTTGTTTGGGAATAATCACTATCGTTACAACATTGAATCCACTTATATTTTTTAAATTTTATATATATTTTGTAAAGTTGTATGAGATCTTTAATGTCTTGTGGTGTTTCATGATGCTGTTCTAAATTCTGTTTGCTTCTGGCTTATACCAATAAAATTTACTTAAAAATTTTGACTTCATCACCAGAAACCTTACTAAACCCAAGTCGTTTAGTTTTTGGATTTCCACAGAGAGCGTCTTGGTAGATGAGACAGTGTGCTTTTCTGATCCAGTCATTACATCCTCATCCCTTGGATTGCCTCTTTAAGTTGTCCAGTTCCCAGGGACAGTGTGGTGGCCAGCCTGGTCTCATCACAGCCTCACAGGGGAGCTTCCGTGCCTCCTGACCAGCACGACGCCTGCGAGGGGCTTCAATTATAGACACTCTTTACCAGATCACGTGTTTTCTATTTGCTTTTGGCTTAAAGTATTTTCCCTTTCTTACAATGAATGCTGACTTTTATTAAATATTTCCTTCTCCACGGACCAAATATCTAGAGGGACCCTCCTCCAAGGCAGGGCTTGAATTCCCAATTTTGTGCCAAATGGCGAAAAACTATTTTAAAAAATTGTAAAAATACTTGTCAGGGCAGAATTTTGACAGGCTGACACCAGTGAGCCTGTGAAAATTTGCTCAGTGTCTTGTCCCCAGCCTCTGCCCTCCAGGGGCAGGGACCCCGGGGACCACCGGCCTGGCTCCCTCCTGGCCCACTTTCTACCCCACAGGTCCTCCCGGTCTCGGAGGTTCTCTGATCTCTTTAATCATGTGGATATATACACTTTTGGTCTAGTTTCCTTTTCTTTCCTCCTTCCACCTTCTTTCTTTGCTTTCTTTCTTTCCTTGAGCCAAAATTTTAGAAACTTCTCACTGAGTATCTTCTCATCGCCTTTGGAAGAAACACAACCGTCGCGACGGCCTTACATTTTGCCTTTTTCTCTTCCTTCCAGGCTCATTTCATGTGATTTCTACGTTTTCATTCTTTGCTCCACTTGCATTTCATTGTGAATTTACAAAGGACTGTAAAATTTCAAAGGACCTCATCATTGACCTAGAGAAGGCAAGAATTAATTTGATAAGGTGTCCTTTGAATGAATATAATTTTACTCATAAATTTATTCCACATGAACCAGCACCCATGACATTGTTATATTTAGCTCAGTATTTAAAAAAAGGAAACAAAAAAGTGAATTGTATTAGACTCGAATTTCAGGAAGCTCCAGTTCTGCCCTGCACTGATTTCTCATCCATAAAATGTACATGGTAGCGATTAAATCATAGTGTGTTTTGAGTTATAAACATGAAAATGTTTTTGAATGTTATTGATATAAATATCTTAAAATGAGGGCATTTCGGAATTCTGTCTGGGCCTCAGTCAGCGTGAAGGACAGAAGACTTCTCACTGATGCCTGGATCACTGCGTGTCCACTTCATCCGTACTGAGGGGTCCACTCGCGTGCTATGCAAGGCAGGGGTGGAGCTGGAGGCCTCGGTGTGCTTCAGAGCTTGTGGTGTCAGCCTGCTGGGCTGGGGCTGGGGCTGCTGGTACGAAGCTGGGGGCTCGCTCACTGCTTCCCCGAAACTCAGGGATGCTGTTCCCACCTGCGCTGGACGAGCGGGAAACCAAATCAACACAGCGAGAAGGTCAGAGAGCAAAGATGTTTTCTTCATCTGGGTAAACACAGACTTCGCCGTGAATTCTTTTTTTCTTTGTTATTACTTCTGGGGGAAGTTGTACAATTAAAGAAACAAACTCCTTGGCCAAATGTTTGAAAAACGCAGTAGCTTGCCTTAGATATTTTTATGTTCAGAATTAACAGGCTGTCCGGGGTGAGCAGAAGCCTCCTGGGCTGAGAGCCGGCTCCTGGGGCCCCTGCCCCGTGTCCCCCATCAATGTGAGCGCCACTGCTGAGGAGCAGACGGTCTGCAGCTTAAGTGGTTTCTGTGGCCTGGGTTTCAGTTTCTGGATATTTACAGCTTAACTCTGCCTTTTCTAAAGCCAGTTTGAACATCAGGGAGTTCACGGTTCACGTATTGCTGAAGCCTGGCTTGGAGGATTTTGAGCATTACTTTACTAGCATGTGAGATGAGTGCAATTGTGCGGTAATTGGAGCATTCTTTTGCATTGCCTTTCTTTGGAATTGGAATGAACACTGACCTTTTCCAGTCCTGTGGCCACTGCCGAGTTTTCCAAATTTGCTGGCAGATTGAGTGCAGCACTTTCACAGCATCATCTTTCAGGATTTGAAACAGCTCAACTGGAATTCCATCACCTCCACTAGCTTTGTTCGTAGTGATGCTTTCTAAGGCCCACTTGACTTCACATTCCAAGATGTCTGGCTCTAGATTAGTGATCACATCATCATGATTATCTGGGTCGTGAAGATCTTTTTTGTACAGTTCTTC
>SJYT01024224.1:325748-344859 GCA_006410635.1 Cephalophus harveyi | reverse complement strand
ACTCCAGTACTTTGGCCACCTCATGCGAAGAGTTGACTCATTGGAAAAGACTCTGATGCTGGGAGGGATTGGGGGCAGGAGGAGAAGGGGACGACCGAGGATGAGATGGCTGGATGGCATCACGGACTCGATGGATGTGAGTCTGAGTGAACTCCGAGAGATGGTGATGAACAGGGAGGCCTGGCGTGCTGCGATTCATGGGGTCGCAAAGAGTCGGACACGACTGAGCGACTGAACTGAACTGAACAGCTTAACTCAGTCCAAACTCAGGCCGTGAGACTCTGCGGCTCAAGGGCTTTTTGCCTTCTGTTCGTTCAGGCTGTGGCCCGAGCGCCGGGGTGAACAGGTCCAGGACAGGAAGGCGAGGCGCTGGCCCTGATGCCTTCCCTGCTGCAGGCCTGGGACTTGGCCTGGAGAAGGACCAAGGAAGACCGCCTGCAAGGGGCGGACGCTGGTGCTAGGCGTGGCGGGTGGAGCAGGGCCCTTCCTGCCTCCTGGCCTCGTCCGCATCCGTCCAGCGACCGCAGCTGCCAGTCACTCGCCGCACACCCCCTGCCGACTCAGGGAGGACCAGGGTGCGGGCGCCGACCGCCAGCCCCAGGGCAGCAGGATGCCCTGCGAGTCCTCTGGCGCCAAGACCACGTCTGGCTGGTCCCTGCACCCGCTACTGTCAGCTGCCGGGGGTGATGTGTAAGCCTGCTGATCCATTTGTAGAAACGGGCCATTTCAGGACAAGAGACTTTCATGCGTGACAAGCCAGCGTCCATGTCCCCGGGGCCACCTCCGGTTCTGTAGCCAGGACCCGCCTCCCTGTCATGTCATCCCACTCAGCCACCAGGGTTCCGTGAGTGCACAGCTGTGGGCTGGGATTTCAACTGGTGCGTTCTGAGAACGGAAGGGGCATCCCCTGACAGCCAGGAGCTGGCCTGGCAAGGTCCAGGGTCCTCCTAACACCAGGGAGGAATTGCGGTAGAAACAGGAGCCGCGGTGGTCACATCTGAACAGACAGAGCCCGAACCCCGTCCAGAGCACAAAGCTGCAAACCCTCCCTCCCGGCCGGTGTGAGGGACAGCTGCACGGCGTTCTTGGCTCAGCCTCCCTCCTGCTGAGACTTGTTGGGAACCCCCAGTCATGAAACCGACCACTTCCTTGAGCCTCCAGCCCAGACAGAGCTCGTTTCCCCAGACTCTCCCAGATGACTGAAAACCAGCAAACCCAATGGGCCCTTCCTAACACCCCCCATTGCATGGCTGTGCCACTGTCTGAACCCCGCTTGTTCAGACTCAGGTGGTCCTGGGGGGGCATCAACAGTGCGGCGACACTGGCGTGATTCTGCGTTTTGAAAGTAGCTCATTGATCAAAAGGAAAAGCGGCGCAGCTTACGGATGCTGGTTGCTGGTCGAGCGAGATGCTGGAGTGTTTTTGCTCTGCTGCTGAGCACAGGTAGACGGTCTCCTTGGAATCTCCAGCATCTCCCAGGGTGGTCCTGCCTGACTGAGCAGGGATGGCGCCAGCTTGCAAAATACGAAAAGGAAAGCATTTCAAAGCATTAAATATTAATACTGTTCAGAAACGTTGCCAGAGGCATGTTCTGGTCACTGACACGGCCGGTACCACGTGTGGACTCATCACTGACCCCCCGTTCAGCCCCAGGGGCACTGCTGTCCACTCGGCAGGGTCGTCCTGGGGAGGAGGGTGAGTCGATGTGCCCGGCTGAGCTGAGCTGGGCCGCATCTGGTTCTGGGAGGGCATGTGCGCATGGATGGCAGGAAGCAAGCGCAACCCGCTGTAGCTGCCGACAGCAAGGCCAGACAGGGCCCCAGCACCGCTCAGCTCTCCCTGCCTGCGTGTGGAAGCTCCAGGGGCCCAGCCCACACTCATCCTCTGCAGTCACGCTGGCCCCTGGTGCGAGGGAGTCCCAGCATCTCACAGAATGACGTCAACCTTGGAACTGGAGTTCTGGAAGCCAGGCTGCTCTTCCAAAGTGGGCTGTTGGGCCCATGGACCTCCAGAGGCTCTACCATGTGGCAGGCATGCTGCAGGCTGCGTTGGGAAGGGTGACTTGTACATTAAATTTCCTGGCTTGTCATCTCTTTTCCCAAGTTCAGTTTTATCCAACTTCAGTGTAAGACTGTGAGGATGAGAGGAAAAAAAAAAGTATGTCAGTGATGAATTTGAAGGACAAAATCAAGCTTTGAAAATGTTAAATGCAGATTTTGCAAAACACAAAATCTAGCTTATGAAGTGCCATGTTTTTATGATCATAAAGCTTTGGATGAAATGCAGCTGCATTTTAAAAACTTATGCTGCTTACATTGTCACTCATGTAATGGACAGCAATTAAATTATATGTTGAACTCAATTGCTTCCAAAGGAAATAGTTTTCTAATTATTGAAGCCATCTTTTGATGATACTGGAAATTAAATCTTTTCAATTTCTTGTAAATGAGTTTTTTTTTAAATAGAATTCTTGCTGAGTTTATGGAATCTTGCTCTTTTCCACTGACTTTTTAAAAAAACATTTCTTTCAAAATCTCCCAAGTTTCCAGTGTGCGGTGGGGGAGGAACGTGCACTATTGGGCGGCCCGGATGGAGGGAGCAGGCTGTGGCCCAGGCGCGGGGCGTGCAGGGTGGCCCAGGCGCCCACGTCGGCTCCGGCTGCTGTGCGGAGGCCCCGTCGCAGATGGCCAGCGTGACAGACAGGCTCCTCACACTCTGGAGGCGGGAAGTCCGAGCTCAAGACGCCGGCAGATGTGATGTCTGACGAGAACGCCCTCCTGGCTCACTGAAGGAATCTGCTCACTGCATCCTCACCTGGAGGAAGGGCAGGGATCCCGTCCTGAGGCCCCATCCTCGTGACCTCCTCACCTTCCAAAGGCCCAAGACCTTTCAGTCCAGAACAGCTAGCAAGCGTGGTTCTTTCTAAATACGGAGGGGGAAGGAAAAGAGCTCAGGGGTGATCGAAGAAACGTCTTAGGAGAAGCACAGGTCATCCCAGCACCGACTGAGACCAGTTTCCTGGAAGTTCTCAGGCAGATGATGTGTGGACTGTATCAGGGAGGGCGACCCAACACGTCTGTGTATGTTAACTCGCGGCCGAGCTGCGCGTATGTTCATTCAGCACTTCTTGAATGTACAGCATTTTTACACTGAGATGCTTGCATACAGAGATGAAGCGCATTTTCCCCCTTTTGAGACCTGTCAGTCCAGGGCAGACAGAAGAATTAACAGCTAACCCTCACACGGTGAGAAACGTGGAACTCTGGCCTTACAGGTAAAGCCCACGCGAGCTGGCAGGGCCCAGGCAGCCGCCGTCCACGGGATCTGCGCTGAACGGCAGTTGAGAGAGGCCTGTGACCCCACGGAAAAGGGCAGAGGAGGGAGGCAGCCCCAGCTCCGTGTGCAGGCGCGCGGGACCGTCTCTCCTGAAGACACACAGTGGCCCCTGCGCCCGAGGGACCCCGCAGCCGCGCCGCCCTGCCCTCCTGCTGCTCGGCATCTGTCAGCAGGAGCTGCGGATCCCCCCGGGCACGAGGCAGCGTCTCCACCTCTGCAGGGGAGACGCCCGCAGTGCCCTCACGCGCCCGCTGCCCTGCTGCCCGGGCCTGCCGCGTCCTGCCCGCAACCCCACTGCCTCCCGTCGGTCTGCCTCCTCGTCCTGGCCTTAGAGAAGCCCGGTGGGTGTTGAAGGGCCGCCCCCAGCGCCTCTGCACACACTGTTGCTTCCCATGTCAGGGACCCTGGGAGGTGCTAACCTGACCCTCCGCCAGCCTGACTTTGTGGCCGCTGCCCTGCCCCGTGAGGGCCTGCACCCACTCCATCTGCTCCGTGGAGCTCACTCCCATCCTGGGACACTGAAGTCTAGGGTCCCCCTAGTACATACGTGGTTTATTGTATGCTTTCTTTGCATTTTTTTTTTAAGTTTAGAGGCTTTTTCAAGTTCAAATATATGATGAATTATATTTCTTTCAGGTTTTAATCATTTTTAAATCTTTACTTTTTAGTGATGTGGTTTTTATTCCTGTGTGATGTGATATGGTTATCTAAGTGGATTTTACCAGGACGCTATTTATTTTTTAAAAATCTCATTATCCGTCTGGACGGTTTTCATGGCTTTCTTAGTGAGGAACAGCAGGGGCCGGCATGGCGGCTGCTCCCTGTGGTTCCTGGGTCACCATCGATGGAAAGAAAAGTGGAGGATAAATGGAACACAGGTTCTGCATTGGTGTCAAACACCCGAATGGTCTGCACGAGGTTTCCAGGCATGCAATCATGTCTTGGTTAAATATAAATTCCCGAACTTATGGCTAGAGCTGTTATCTTGAGGCCAAGAGTGTATAAAATGGTAAAAATAAACTTGGCATAACGCTTCGAGGTTTGTTTACCAACTATTAAAAATACAACAGACCTGCTGCACTGTGACAGGGCTGTACTGTTACAAAACTAGGCTGTCAATAAAGCCAGTGTGTGTCTTGGCCTGAAACTGAAAGCAAAAATCAGCGGGCTTCATATGTATATACATGCTGACCTTAATTAACAGACCTGTTTGTTATACATACAAGTCTAACACAAATGGACTTGATTGAGGGCCCTGGAGGCAAGCTTGGGATCTGAGTGCTGTGTGTGTTTCAGACCCCAAGTTCCCCAAGGAGGTGTGACCGGCACCTACCATGTCTGAAAGAGCTAATCGACGTTGTCAGCAGGCTTCTCAAACCCTTTTCCTGGGAATCTAAGCATGATCAACGATCGTGTTGCTTTGGGAAAATAGTCCGCTCTCAGACCTTGAAATTATGTTCCTGGGGACGCTCGTTTCCGCAGCAGGCAGCATCTGTTTTTTATTGGGGTCTTGCCTCTTACTAATTGTGCAGCTGGTTTGAGAGAGAAAAGGCCTGTCATGTAATCTGTTTGGGATCAAGGGTGAGCAGCAAATTCACTTTGGTCTCAAGGACAGGCGAGTTCTAAGAGGCAGATCCCCACCTCCCCACTCCCCAAAGCCACAGAGCCTCGTGCACTCCGAAGCTGGTCGTTTCTTTATTAAACACCCTCTGCAGGAAGCAGGGAGGCCCCTCAGGCCAGGCTAGCTGCAAGTGGGTGTCTACACCCTGTTTCTAGGGGTGCAGTTAGGACAGATGTGCTGGTGCACACCTCTTTCTCTGAGCTCTGGCACACACATGTCAGATGGGTGCTTTCTGAACAGCGGCGTCAGCCTAGAGCCCCCATCTTTTCAGGGTCTCACCACCCCTTCAGGTGTGAGGTCCTTCCGTTACCAATGAAACTGCATGGGAATAAACAGTAAGCTCACCATGGGACCGGCCTTCAGTTCAGTTCAGTCACTCAGTCGTGTCCAACTCTTTGCGACCCCATGAATCGCAGCACTCCAGGCCTCCCTGTCCATCATCAACTCCCGGAGTTCACTCAGACTCATGTCCAGCAAGTTGGTGATGCCATCCAGCCATCTCATCCTCTGTCGTCCCCTTCTCCTCCTGCCCCAATCCCTCCCAGCATCAGAGTCTTTTCCAATGAGTCAACTCTTTGCATGAGGTGGCCAAAGTATTGGAGTTTCAGCTTTAGCATCAGTCCTTCCAATGGACACCCAGGACTGATCTCCTTCAGAATGGACTGGTTGGATCTCCTTGCAGTCCAAGGTGGACCAGATGCCATGATCTTCGTTTTCTGAATGTTGAGCTTTAAGCCAACTTTTTCACTCTCCTCTTTCACTTTCATCAAGAGGCTTTTTAGTTCCTCTTCACTTTCTGCCTAAGAGTTAGGGCAATTTTTTCATATTTCCTTCATCTGTCATTTTCTGTTTATTTGACATATATTTTATACCCCTTATGCACAACGAACAGGATAAGTTAGTACCTCAAACATTTTAAAAGTGAGATTTTAAAAAAGTTGCATGTTAAATGCTTTATTATGCTTTTTCCTGTTTGTGGTGGTATCTTCAAAAGAGCACAAAGCTGTCTGCACAAGACAGTGATGGCAGAGAAGCGGCTTAACATCGGCCTCCAGACCTCCTGCCTGTGAAGAGGGGGCGTGGGCAGGTGGTGAGCCCCTGCAGCCGAGGCCGCACGCAGGTCCACGCAGCTCCGCGGCCGGCGGCCTCTCCCCGGGCCGTGCGGGGCTACTGCTGCTGTCCTCAGTGGACTCACGACGGCCGCGTGAGCGGTCTGCAGGGCACCAAGCCTCTTCCTCCGCAATGACACCGCGACCCCCTGGTGGACACCCACCCGCCTCCCAAGCCCCAGGCCTCTGGGTGGTGCCTGGTTTTAGCGTAGAGCCTGCCTGAGCACCCGTGTCAGCCCCAGGCCTCCCAAGCTGCTCGGCTCTCCCTGGGGACCCTGGAGAGGTTAACGGAATGCTAATATTTATATCCTAAATAACAATTTTGCTACAAAGAAGCAATCTTCTCAGCCGATACACAAATGAGTTCCTAGTGGAACCTTCCTCTGAGGTGCCGGAAGTAAGGGGCTCCCGGGCCCCCGACGTGTTTTATACACATGGGAAGAAGAGCCTGTTTTACCCACACCTCTGTTTCTATAAATATTCCCCCTTTTTTTTCCTTTTTGGGGAGAGGGAAGCAGATGACAGTGTGATTCATGACCAGCTGCAAACTCTGAGCGTCTTGTTTTAAAAGGCACAGCCACAATCCAAGGGTTTGGCTTTACAAGGTCTCTTCAGAGGCATGAGACTTTGCACAAAACTGCTTTATCCCCGATAAACATCTGCGTCTGTGGACAGGCTGTGAAGACAGCCGCCTCTCCCGCTGCTCAGCAGCGAAGCCCCACCTCGAAGCCAGTGCTCTGATACGAATCCCACATGAGTGCTTTCTAGCTCTGCGATATTGAGCAAGTTCATAGCCTTATGAATTTCAGTCCCTACATTTGTAAAACAGGATTACAATGTGTACCTCCCAGAGTCTTTTCAGTGAGAATTAAGAATACCTGTTAAGCATTTAAAATAAAGTAGGGGTGCTCACTGACCAGTTCCTTCCCTCTGCTTTGCTTGTAAACGGAATCTCTTGACAGAGAAGTCAGACAAAAGTAGATTGCTTGTTTAATGAAACTCTTCCTATGTTGAAAACTATAAGGCTACAGGGGAAAAGCGGCAGATCCAGGGTAGGGGTGCTCACTGACCAGTTCCTTCCCTCTGCTTTGCTTGTAAACGGAATCTCTTGACAGAGAAGTCAGACAAAAGTAGATTGCTTGTTTAATGAAACTCTTCCTATGTTGAAAACTATAAGGCTACAGGGGAAAAGCGGCAGATCCAGGGTGTGCCCCAAGGCCGGGCTCCGATGTGCAGAACAGCCTTGCTGACCCTTGGTGAAGCCCCTCCAGGCTCCCCAGGGCCGCTGTCCAGTCGCTCACCCCGTGGGACTGAGGAACCATCTGGTCCCAGCGTGAGTTTCAGCTGATGGCATCTCCCTCCTGTGTATTCACGTAAAACGAGAGCAGAAGAAGCTGGTCTGAGGGAGGAGAAGACGGGGGCCAATATGCATGGCGCAGAGCTGCCTACAGGTCTCCGATGAAGCCGTCTCTCAGCATCGCCCTGCTCACCATCTTCTGCGAAGCCACCTGGTGCTCTCGGGGGGCTCGCGCCTGTCCCCTGGCAGAGGGGAGCCTGTGAACAGGTCAAGGCTCGTGCACTTATTTTCTTAACGAACTCCTACTGCACATTTAATACGGTGCCCGCCTTCAGGAGCCCAGGAAGCAGGCCGCCAGGCTTGGAGCCGATGTGGCAGGTCCCAGCGTCTCCTCTGTTGTGTCGCTTCCTGGCGCCTCCTGGTGCGTCCCTCCCCTGCAGCCTGCTGTGACCAGGACCAGGCTCCCTGGGGTTTGTCTCCAGAGAAGACCTCGTGTCCGACGTGGCTCTCCACCGGGGTCTCCCCTCTCCTTCTGCACTCCTGCACGGGGTCTCCCCTCTCCTCCCGCGCCGGGGTCGGTCTCCCCTCTCCTCCCGCGCCGGGGTCGGTCTCCCCTCTCCTCCCGAGCCGGGGTCGGTCTCCCCTCTCCTCCCGAGCCGGGGTCGGTCTCCCCTCTCCTCCCGCACCGGGGGTCTCCCTTCTCCTCCTGCACGGGGTCTCCCCTCTCCTCCCGCACCGGGGTCTCCCCTCTCCTCCCGCACCGGGTTCTCCCCTCTCCTCCTGCACGGGGTCTTCCCTCTCCGCATCTGCCCCGAGTGACTGCCTAAGTGGAGAACTGGACGCCGAGTCTCCCCACAGCGGCCTCTGTCCGCAGGGCGAGGTTTACACGGCCCTGCTCGCGTTTCCCTTCCTCCACATGTGCGCACACATCGTCACATTCTCCAAACGTGTCAGGCGATTTCACATAAACCCGTCTCCACAGACGCCGCCCGCTCCCGCGCGCGTGCCCGGGCGCCGCGTCCCCTCGCGCTCGGGCGGCCCCGCTCTGCGCTGGCGCCGGGGGCTGAGGCCCGGCTCCGGACAGGCCCCTCGGGCGCGCCGCGCGGGCGGGCTGCCCGGCTGGCAGCCTTCTCACCTCTGCGCTCTGGCCTCAGTTGGGAGAGGCCGCCGGGCGACGCTCCCCAGGCCTCTCCTCCTCGTGGCGTGAACCGCGCTGGCCGAGCGAGGCGCTGCTGCCGGTGTGAGACGCGCGGGCCCCGGGGCCGNCCGCGGGCGCGCCCAGCCGCCGGGACGGAGCACCGCGGCCTCCGCACACCCAGAGGCAGGCGCGGCCCCGCGGGAAGCCGGCAGCGCCCCGGCCTGCGCGCGCAGCGCCCGACGCTGCTCAGAATGTGACGCCATGACCGTGGGGCGCCAGAAGAGCACGGCACGTGCTTGCGAATCAAGGGAGTTCCGGTTCCGAAGGGAGAGGCCACCCTGGCGCAGGCAGGGTCGCCCAGGGCGCCCTGGGGCTCGATCTGGGGGGCGCAGAGGCCGGGCGCACCGCGATGTGCGGGGGCAGCGAGACGTGAGGGCGCACCGCGATGTGCGGGGGCAGCGCGGCCTCCGGGCGCCGCTCACGCCGCGCCCCACGGACGGGCGGGAACGGGCTCTGACGCGCGCAGCCGACACCGGAAACGGAAACGGCTCCTGGAGCCGGTCACTTCCGGTCCTGCCGCGGCAGCGGCCCCTCCCTGTCCGCTTCCGGAGCCGCCTTCTCTGGAAGCCTCGCTTCCGCGTGCCTTCTTACCAGGAGGGCGGGGAGGAGACCGCCACGCGCCTGGCCTGAGTTCCTCTAGATGCCGCCACAAGCAGCATGTTTGCTCAGAAATAAGTGAAGGTACACGCATTTGGGGGAGCCCGCGAGTTCTGACGCAGGAGGTGCCAGGCCTCAAGGAAACTGGATCTGCGAGGCTGGTTTATGCAGGAACCTGGGGCACCGCACGCGTTGTGGTTGTGGGAGCGGAAAACAAATTGTTGGAATGTTTGCAAAAGGAGACTCGGGACCAAGGGCTCTGGAGGATGGCAGCGGTGCTCGGAGAAGGCGATGGCACCCCACTCCAGCACTCTTGCCCGGGAAATCCCATAGGCGGAGGGGCCTGGTGGGCTGCAGTCCATGGGGTCGCTAAGAGTCGGACACGACTGAGCGAGTTCACTTTCACTTTACACTTTCATGCATTGGAGAAGGACATGGCACCCCACTCCAGTGTTCTTGCCTGGAGAATGCCAGGGACGGGGGAGCCTGGGGGCTGCCGTCTATGGGGTCGCACAGAGTCGGACACGACTGAAGCGACTCAGCAGGGATGCTGGATTAAAGAGAAGGAAGCTGTCTGCAAAGAAGTCTAGAGGCGCGTGTGTAGGAACTCCGGGGTGAGTCACAAAAGCGAGGACAAGCTTCTGGAGAATTAACTGAAGTTCTGAATTTTAAACCCCCTATTTTTAAAAAAATTAATTTCGTTTAATTGGAAGCTAATTACAGTGTTTGTAGTGGTTGATGAAACTGGAGCCCATTAAACCCCCAATTCTTATGAGTAGGTCTAAGTCCTTTTTGTAGAAATCACACCATGAGATGTGAGGTTTGGGGCACTTCAGTGACTCCCCGTGGGCTGGGAACCAGAACGCATTCTAACTTCGAGCCTTATGCTTCCATTTGGATGTTAAATTCGTCTTGAATTTAACTGCTTATATTAAAACAGGTAAGAGTTTGCATCCTCTCCAGGGTTCCTGGGAGCCTGGAAGATCTCCTTGGAGACTGAGGCAAACCCTGAGCCTGGACTCGCAAGTCTTGCTTTTGAATCTGAAAATGCTGCTCAACTTAAGGTAAAAGTCCTCAAGTGCAGCTTCACACCAGCTCTGAGGCCCTGGGTACCCAAGTACCTGTAAAGTCACATTGCAGATACGTCCCTTCCATGATCAACAACTTGCTGGGAATTAGCCTCTTGAAGCAGAGTTAGTATAAAACCAGTTCAGCATGAAACAAAACTCACAAAACCAGAGAAAATGGAAAATGTTTGCCCAGGGGCTTCCCTGCACAGGGCACGCGGCTAATACGGCTTAAGTGCTTTCGGTGTCTCCGGTCCTTGGAGAAGTGGGGCTCAGGAAGGCGAGGCCTCTTCTCAACGAACAGACATGCTGTTTTCTCTCTTTGCTTTCATCTGATTGGAAATTGTAACAGTTTGTTTGCCTATTCATACTCTCTTTAATAAATTGCAGAATACTTATTGAGTAAGATATTCCCTCATAGCTCAGTTGGTAAAGAATCTGCCTACAATGCAGGAGACCCTGGTTGGATTCCTCGGTTGGGAAGATCTGTAGAGAAGGGATAGGCTACCCACTCCAGTATTCTTGGGCTTCCTTTGTGCCTCAGCTGGTAAAGAATCCGCCTGCAATGCGGGAGACCTGGGTTCGACCCCTGGGTTGGGAAGATCCCTTGGAGAAGGGAAAGGCTCCCCACTCCAGGATTCTGGCCTGGAGAACTCCATGGACTGTACAGTCCATGGGGTCACAAAGAGTCAGACACGACGGAGCGACTTTCACCTTCACTGGTGAGTGCTTGCTCTGGGCCATAATTCCCGGGTCTCTGTGGGGTCAGAGTGAAGGATACGGACCTTTCACATCAGGAACGTGGTGTGATGTGTTCACATGGAGGGTGTCGACTTGCTCAGGAAGGGGCTAGGACTGCCACTTGTTTGCCTCCTGATGGTGGGCAGGCTGGCACGGCCTCTTTTCTCTTGAAGTGCTTGGTTTATTTTAAATTATGTCCTCGAATGGCTTCCCTCCTTCCTGTCTGTGTGGATTAAGCTGGATGCCCAGGAGGTATTGTTCACAGGCTTATCTACAACTGTCAGCATCGTCCCAGCTATAAGCAAACTGCCTTTTGAGGATCAGTTCCCATTTGTCATGAAGCTAAGGGTTCCTGTGTGTAGTTAACCCCTCGACAGCCCCCACCTGGCAGAGACTAGTGTTTCCTTGGACGCTTATCATGTCAGGAGCTCAGCATGCTCTAGGCTTTCCTGGTCCTGATTAAGTTCTGTGTTAACCTCAGTTGGAGTTGTGTCTATTTTACTGCAATATTTATATATCGGCCTTCACGCTACCCCTGAAACTACAAAATGGCATCTCATTGTTGCTAAGACCAAGAAAGACCTGCACACTCTCCCATCTCGTCCGAGGCTCTCAGATGACCCTGCAGAGCTGGGAAAGGCTCTGGTCTCCACCTCCTCCACTGACTTGAGAAGCTCCTCACAAAAGACGAGAATGATCATTCCCAAATTTCTGACTGAAAGAGCATAACATTCTAGGAAATAAAGGACATGACATATTAATCAGAATAGTCCAATCGCTGAGACACTCCCAAACTTCAGTGGCCCAACAACTGAGGATGTATTTTTCAGGCATCTGGAACCTTCCCCTCCCAGGGTTCAGGGTCTCTGCGGGCCGCAGGAACTGGGGGCGGGGGTAGAGTGGGGGGGCTTCCAGATTGGGGCTCCAGGCATCGAGCTGTGAGTGTCCCTCCCCGTCCATCCTTTGACCAGAGCTGGGCCAGGGGCCTACCCTGCACAGCGAGCTGCGTCTGGGGTCCCCTGGCACCCAGGAGGCTGGCCGGCGGCTCACAGGTGGCTGCAGTCCTCAGCCCAGGACAGTGCTTATTTCCGGCTCCTGAGTCCACAGGCCCCACCATCCAGGAGAGAGGAGGTGGGAACTGTGCGCAGGGTCTGCGGCCACGCGGCTGCTATCTGTGGGGACAAAGCCTGGCCTTGCGTTCCCTGCGATGAGGGTGGCCTTGGCTGAAGTCTGTCTAGCAAGCAAGTTCAGTCCATGTCTACCACCTGTAACGCCACTTCCAGCCTTTTCCCTTTCCTTTAAGAATCACTTCTTTCCTTCCCCGCCTTCCACCGCCTGTAATGATTTCCTCCTATTGAGTTGAGAGTTGTCCACAGAAGCATTTTGCTTTGCTTGGGTTTCTACCTGCTGCTCATCAATTCTAGATTGTTGCTAAGAAGCTGAACTCAGGTGTGGAGAATACAGTTTTGTTTGAAAACTAGACCTCAATATCTGGCATCAAACTGCTGCTGCTAAGTCGCTTCAGTCATGTCCAACTCTGCAACCCCATAGATGGCAGCCCACCAGGCTCCTCTGTCCCTGGGATTCTCTAGGCAAGAATACTGGAGTGGGTTGCCATTTCTCCTTAGAAAGTCTCTCGGAGGCAGCTTTTAGCAGAGGAGGAAGGATCATTGAAATCCCTGGACAGGTTGACCAGGCTGGAGCTGAAGTCAGACCCAACATCCTGGGGACGTGTGCAGGTCTCCTTTGAGGCCTCCTGATAGCAGTCGCCTGCCTTCTGCTTGACTATGTCATGGGCATTAAGTTGCAGGGGTCAGGGGTCAGCTCTGTAAACTGTAAATTTATTATAAATCAAATATAATACAAAAAAAGGGAAAAGAAAACAACTGTGAAGTAAAGGAACAGGACATCACAATGGAAAAATGTTTCAAATCACACACTGATGGAAGGTTTCTAAAGAGCAGACCATAAACAGGGCCAAGCTGTGAGTGGAATGGCATCAGCTGAGACGCGGAGCGAGCAGAGGAGGGGCTGGGGTCAACAAGAAACCGGAAACAGCCGGCTCCAGGCCTTGGGCTGCAGGCGCCAGAGAGGCAGTGCTTCCCCGGTTTCTCTTTCTAGCATTTGGGGCGCAGTCACTCTAACAACCAAAGCGGGCTTGTGGGAAAAGGGGGCGCTGTGTTTCATGGCTGAGTCCGTGTTTGAGCAGCATGGTCCCTGCTTACCTGCCAGCGCACTGATGATCTATAGGAGCGATGGCTTCCAGGGAAAGGCAAGCCCTCAGCGCTGGTGCCGCGAACTGAGGTCTGCTCGCTGCCTGCTTCTGATCGGCTCCTGCTGCTTCTCCTTGTGGAGGGGAGGCAGGAGGACACATCTCTCTGCTTGGTGCCCTTCCTTCCACCATGGGCTCTAAATACAAATGCCTCCCTTCGTTTATTATTCTTTCCCCCAAAAAATTACCTTGAGGCTCCCCTGTTAGAGATGGCAGAGGCGAAGGTGACCGAGCTCAGCACAAAGTGACCGAAGGATACAAGGGGGCTCCCTGGGAGGCCCTACCCGCCCAGGGCTGACCCCTCCCAACATGGCACTAAAACCCTGGGGAAACAGAAATAACACTCACTACGTGGGAGACAGTGCATTCGGTGGGCTGTGTCATGTTTAATAGGATATCTCATGAAGTGAAAACCCACACGGCATGGGGTTGTTGGTGATCACGCAGGCTTTGACTCATGGACAGTTGCCTCAGTTTCATACTGAGTCTCCAGACCTGGGAGGAGGGGACCAGGGAGGGGCGGGGGTGAGGTCCTCAGGGTACAGGTCCCACCACTTAGCTCTCACCTAGGGGAGGGGTGCAGGGCCTGGGATGGTCCTGATAGACAGGGTCAGGTCTTAGAGGTGACAGATTGTCTGTCTCCCACATACAGAACCGAAGTGATGCCCTGATAGTTATTTGGGGGAAAAAAAATCCTTTCATACTTAAGATATTTATGTTTAAGTTGAGTTCTGTTCCTGCAAACTGAAATTATTCCTAAGTAATTCAAGAGGTGTGAGAGCTACCTGCTCGGTCACACAGTCATGTCCTACCTCTTGCAACCCCGTGGACTACAGCCTGTCCAGCTTCTTGTCCATGGGATGCTCCAGGCAAGAATACTGGAGTGGGTTGCCATGCCCTCCTCCAGGGGATCTCCCCGACCCAAGGATCAAACACATGTCTTTTAAGTTTCCTGCACTGGCAGGCAGGTTCTTTACCACAAGTGCACCTGGGAAGCCCCATTCAAGAGGAGGGAGTATTAAATAAAAAGTATAAAGAAAAAAGTATAAAAACAAAAAGTATAAAAATTTTTTTAATCTAAAAGTATACAACAATTTTTATAAGCACTGTAACACTTGAAGTTAGCTAATGTGAAAAGTCAATAAATTTGACTAATGGAAAATTTCACAGCACATTCATTTCTCCAAATAGAGTAAAGCTGGTTTATGGGAGCAGACACTCTCGCTGGCGCCGAATCCAGCTCCTTCTTTGGGTCAGGAGCATCTCAGGGCCCCGCTCCTGCACTCCATGGCTCCATGACCTGGCTACACCCGGTCAGGCCACCCCTGGATTCTGAGCGGCCACGTGTGGCCTGTTCTTATGTGTGCAGAGTCAGGGTGGGGCCCCGGCTGCAGGCCTGACCTGGCCGGGCCCCTCGGAGGACCGCTCTCCCGCTGGGCCACCTGGCACAGGCACCTCCTTTCTGAAGCTTTCCCACGATGGTCAAAGAGACCCAACTAGCACAACTCCTCTCTTTAAATTGATTAAACCATAATCTGAGTTTTATTGTTTTGTAAATGATGATACCCAAGGCACGGATCTTCTTGTTTCCTGGTGATGGAAATAAAGCGAAGGAAACCGTAAACTAAACAAAAACCTCAGGACGGGAGGAAGCGTGCAAATGAGTGACCCGCACAGGACCACCACCTCACGCTATTCAGAAGGGCCATCCTCAAAAAAACCTCCAACAGTCACTGTTGGAGCGACTGTGGAGAAAAGGGACCCACCTCCGCTGTTGGTGGGAGTGCAAATTGGTGCAGCCATCGTGGAGAATGGTGTGGAGGCTCCTTAAAAGACTGAAAATAAAGCTACCATATGGCCCAGCTGCCCCACTGCTGGGCACACACTCGGAGAAAACCATGATTCAAAGACCCACGAATCCCAACACTCACTGCAGCTCTGTGTATAGTAGCCAAGACCTGGACACACTCTAAGTGTTCATCCACAGAGGAATGGGTAAAGAAGATGTGTCTACAAATAATGGAATATTACTCAGCCACAGAAAAGAACAAAGTAACGCCATTCCCAGCAACGTGGATCGACCTGGGACTGTCTGTCACGCTAATGAAGTAAGTCAAACACAGAAAGACAAATAACAGATGATATCACTTACACGTGGAATCTAAAACACAGGGGTCAGTGGTCTTCCTTGGCAGTCTGGCAGTTAAGACTGTGCTTCCACTCCAGGGGGCACTGATTTGACCCTTGGTTGAGGAACTAATTTCCCGTATGCCCCATGGTGCAACAACAACAACATTTTTTAATTAAAAAAAAGGGTACAAATGAATTTATTTACAAAACAGAAGTATAGTCACAGATGGAGAAAGAAACCCTATGGTCATGGTTTTCTCCGAGTGTGTGCCCAGCAGTGGGACAGTTGGGTCATATGGTAGCTTTATTTTTAGTGTTTTAAGGGTAGGGTGGAGAAGGGATAAATTGGGAAGTTGGGATTGACTTACACACATGCATGCGCGCGCGCACACACACACACACACACACACACGCATATACATATAATAAGTAATAAGCACCTACTGTAGAGCGTAGGGGGCTCTGCTTTGTGCTCTGTGGTGGCCTATATAGAAAAGAATCTAAAAAAGAGAGACTGGATATATGCAGGTGTGCAGTGATTCATTTTACTGTACACCCAGAACTAACACAACATTATAAACCAACTATACTCCAATAGAAGTTAAAACTGATGTGAACTTGCTAAAAGACAATCTGGAAACAGCTTTCAAAGCTCTTGAAGTTTTTATGCCATTTAACTCAGTAATTGCACTTTTAGGCTATTTATCTTCAAGAAATAATCAGAAATGAAAACAAAGAATGTATGTAGAGACATGAACAGACCTAAAGACGGTCTTACAGTGTAAAGTAAGTCAGATGGACAAAAACAAACATATTAACATATATATGTGGAATCTAATCAGCCAGTGCAGGATGGCGGAGTAGAAGGACGTGTGCGCATCTCCTCCTGTGAGAACTCCAAAAGTACAACTCGCTGCTGATAAACCATCAACAGGAGAATGTTGGGTCTCATCAAAAAAAAAGACACCCTATTTCCAAGGGCAAAGGAGAAACCCTAGCAAGATGGTAGGAGGGGCGAAATCACATTTAGAATCAAACCCATAACCGCCAGGGAGTCTCAGAGGGCTCAAACAAACCCTTGTGTGCACCAGGACCCAGAGACCCCACAGAGACTGAGCCAGAGCTGTGTTTGAGTCTCCTGTAGAGGTGCAGGTCAGCAGTGGCCTGCCACAAGGGCAGGGCCCCTGGGTGCAGCAGACTCGGCTGTGGCATAAGCCCTCTTGGAGGAGGTCACCATTAACCCCACCTTAGAGCTGCTGAGCAGACAACCCACAAACTGCAGAGCAATTATGCCGGAGAAGCCCTCACACTTAGAAACAGCTCTAGGACCTGCAACAGATTCTCCAACCTGGGGACCTAGAAAAGGGACTGATGCCCAGAGAATTTGACTTTGGGGGCCAGTGGGATTTGATTCCGGAACTTACACAGGACTGGGGAAACAGGCTCTAGGAGGGCACAAACAAAACCTTGTGCACACCAGGACCCGGGAGGAAGCCGCAGTGACCCCACAAGAGACTGAGCCAGACTTGTCTGTGAGTGTCCAGGAGTTTCCAGTGGAGGCGTGGGCTGGCGGTGGCCTGCTGCAGGTTGGGGGTCACTGAGTGCAGCAATGTGTGCACAGGACCTTCTGAAGGAGGTCACTATTTTCTTAATTACCTCCACCTTAGCTTGGGTCTCAGGTCAAACAACAGGGAGGGAACAAAACCCACCCATCAGTAGAAAATTGGCCTAAAGGTTTATTGAGCATGGCATCAGAACAAGACCAGTTTCCCCCACAGTCAGTCTCTCCCATCAGGAAGCGTCCAGAAACCTCTGATCCCTATCCATCAGAATGAAAGCCACAGTCACAGAAAACTAATCAAACTGATCACATGGACCACAGCCATGTCTAATTCAATGAAACTGCGTCATGCCGCGTAGAGCCACCCACGGCGAATGGGTCATGGTGGAGAGCTCTGACAAAGCGATGTCCACTGGAGAAGGGAATGGCAGACCACTTCAGTATTCTTGCCTTGAGAACCCCGTGAACAGGATGAAAAGACAAAAAGATAGGATACTGAAAGATGAGCTCCCCAGGCTGGTAGGTGCCCAATATGCTCCTGGAGAAGAGGGAGAACTAGCTCCGGAAGGAATGAAGAAGTGGAGCCAAAGCAAAACAATGGCCAGTTGTGGATGTGACTGGTGGTGGAAGTAAAGTCTGATGCTGTAAAGAGCAATATTGCGAAGGAACCTGGAAGGTTAGGTCCATGGATCAAGGCAAATTAGAAGTGGTCAAACAGGAGATGGGAAGAGTGAACATCGACATTTTAGGAATCAGTGAACTAAAATGGACTTGAATCAGTGAGTTTAATTCAGATGACCATTATATCTACTACTGTGGGCAAGAATCCCTTAGGAGAAATGCAGTAGCCATCACAGTCAGTGAAAGAGTCCAAAATGCAATACTTGGGTGTAATCTCAAAAATGATGGAATGATCTCAGTTTGTTTCCAAGGCAAACCATTCAGTATCACAGTAATCCAAGTCTATGCCCCAACCAGTAATGCTGAAGAAGCCAAAAGGTTCTAGGAAGACCTACAAGACCTAAAACTAACACCCAAAAGAGATGTCCTTTTCATCATAGGGGACTGGAATGCAAAAGTAGGAAGTCAAGAGATACCTGGAGTAACAGGCAAGTTTGGCCTGGGAGTACAAAATGAAGCAGGGCAAAGGCTAACAGAGTCCTGCCAAGAGAACACATTGGTCATAGCAAACACCCTCTTCCAACAACACAAGAGAAGACTCTACACGTGGACATCACCAAATGGTCAATACTGAAATCAGGTTATATTCTTTGCAGCCAAAGATGGAGATGCTCTATACAGTCAGCAAAAACAAGACTGGGAGCTGACTGGGGCTCAGATCATGAAATCCTTATTGGCAAGTTCAGTTCAGTTCAGTCGCTCAGTCGTGTCTGACTCTTTGCGACCCCATGAATCGCAGCATGCCAGGCCTCCCTGTCCATCACCAACTCCCGGAGTTCACTCAGACTTGCGTCCATCGAGTCAGTGATGCCATCCAGCCATTTCATCCTCTGTCGTCCCCTTCTCCTCCTGCCCCCAAATCCCTCCCAGCATCAAAGTCTTTTCCAAAGAGTCAACTCTTCTCATGAGGTGGCCAAAGTACTGGAGTTTCAGCTTTAGCATCATTCCTTCCAAAGAAATCCCAGGATTGATCTCCTTCAGAACGGACTGGTTGGACCTCCTTGCAGTCCAAGGGACTCTCAAGAGTCTTCTCCAACACCACAGTTCAAAAGCATCAATTCTTCAGCGCTCAGCCTTCTTCACAGTCCAACTCTCACATCCATACATGACCACAGGAAAAACCACAGCCTTGACTAAACGGACCTTAGTCGGCAAAATAATGTCTCTGCTTTTGAATATGCTATCTAGGTTGGTCATAACTTTTCTTCCAAGGAGTAAGTGTCTTTTAATTAATTTTGGAGCCCAAAAAGATAAAAGTCTGACACTGTTTCCACTGTTTCCCCATCTATTTCCCATGAAGTGATGGGACCAGATGCCATGATCTTTGTTTTCTGAATGTTGAGCTTTAAGCCAACTTCTTCGCTCTCCTCTTTCCCTTTCATCAATAGGCTTTTAAGTTCCTCTTCAATTTCTGCCATAAGGGTGGTGTCATCTGCATATCTGAGGTTATTGATATTCCTACCGGCAATCTTGATTCCAGCTTGTGTTTCTTCCAGTCCAG
>SJYT01024224.1:280513-325503 GCA_006410635.1 Cephalophus harveyi | reverse complement strand
GTACTCCTTTTGCTATTTGGAACCAGTCTGTTGTTCCATGTCCAGTTCTAACTGTTGCTTCCTGACCTGCATACAGATTCTCAAGAGGCAGGTCAGGTGGTCTGGTATTCCCATCTCTTTCAGAATTTTCCACAGTTTATTGTGATCCAAAGTCAGACTTAAATTGAAAAAAGCAGGGAAAACCACTAGACCATTCAGGTGTAACTTAAATCAAATTCTTTATGATTATACAGTGGAAGTGACAAATAGATTCAAAGGATTAAGTCTGATAGAGTGCCTGAAGAACTATGGATGGAGGTTCATGAAATTGTACAGGAGGCAGTGATCAAGGCCATTCTCAAGAAATAGAAATGCCAAAAGGCAAATGGTTGTCTGAGGATGCCTTACAAATATCTGAGAAAAGAAGAAAAGTGAAAGACAAAGGAGAAAAGGAAAGATATAACCATTTGAATGCAGAGTTCTAAAGAATAGCAAGGAGAGATAAGAAAGCCTTCCTCAGTGATCAATGCAAATAGAGGAAAAGAATGGAATGGGAAAGACTAGGGACCTCGCCAAGAAATGCGATACCAAGGGAACATTTCTTGTAAAGATGGGCACAGTAAAGGACAGAAATGGTGTGAACCTAACAGAAGCAAAAGATATTAAGAAGAGGTGGCAAGAATACACAGAATTAGAGGAAAAGAATGGAATGGGAAAGACTAGGGACCTCGCCAAGAAATGCGATACCAAGGGAACATTTCTTGTAAAGATGGGCACAGTAAAGGACAGAAATGGTGTGAACCTAACAGAAGCAAAAGATATTAAGAAGAGGTGGCAAGAATACACAGAAGTATACAAAAAAGACCTTAATGACCCAGATAATCACAATGGTGTGATGACTTATCTAGAGCCAGACATCCTGGAATGCAAAGTCAAGTGGGCCTTAGGAAGCATCACTACAAACAAAGCTAGTGGAGGTGATGGAATTCCACTTGAGCTGTTTCAAATCCTAAAAGATGATGCTGTGAAAGTGCTGCACTCAATATGCCAGCAAATTTGGAAAACAGCAGTGGTCACAGGACTGGAAAAGATCAGTTTTCATTACAAGCCCAAAGAAGCACAATCCCAAAGAATGTTCAAACTACCGCACAGTGCATTCATCTCAAACAGTAGCCAAGTAGTGCCCCAAATTCTCCAAGCCAGGCTTCAACAGTACATGAACCGTAAACTTCCAGATTTTCAAGCTCGATTTACAAAAGGCAGAGGGACCAGAGAGCAAATTGCCAACCTCCATTGGATCACAGATCAAGAGAATTTCAGAAAAACATCTATTTCTGCTTTATTGTTTATGTCAAAGCCTTTGCCTGTGTAGATCACAACAAACTGTGGAAAATTCTTAAAGAGATGGGAATACCAGACCACCTGATCTGCCTCTTGAGAAATCTGTATGCAGGTCAGGAAGCAGCAGTTAGAACTTGACATGGAACAACAGACTGTTCCAGACAGGAAAAGGAGTACATCAAGGCTGTATATTGTCACCCTGCTTATTTAACTTATATGCAGAGTACATCATGAGAAACGCCAAGCTGGATGAAGCACAAGCTGGAATCAAGATTGCTGGGAGAAATATCAATAACCTCAGATATGCAGATGACACCACCCTTATGGCAGAAAGTGAAGAACTAAAGAGCTTCTTGATGAAAGTGAAAGAGGAAAGTGAAAAAGCTGGCTTAAAACTCAACATTCTAAAAACTAAGATCATGGCATCTGGTCCCATCACTTCATGGCAAATCGATGCGGAAAAATGGAAACAGAGACAGACTTTATTTTCTTGGACTTCAAAATCACTGTACTGTGATGGTGGCTGCAGCCATGAAATTAAAAGACACTTGCTTCTTGGAAGAAAAGCTATGACCAACCTAGACAGCATATTAAAAAGCAGAGACATTACTTAGCTGACAAAGGTCCATCCAGTCAAAGTTATGATTTTTTTCCAGTGGTCATGTATGGCTGTGAGAGTTGGACTATAAAGAAAACTGAGCAGCAAAGAATTGATGCTTTTGAACTGTGGCATTGGAGAAGACACTTGAGAGTCCCTTGGACTGCAAAGAGATCAAACCAGTCAGTCCAAAAGGAAATCAGTCCTGAATATGTATTGGAAGAACTGATGCTGAAACTGAAACTCTAATACTTTGGCCACCTGATGTGAAGAACTGACTCACTGGAAAAGACCCTGATGCTGGGAATGATTGAAGGTGGGGGGAGAAGGGGATGACAGAGGATGAGGTGTTTGGATGGCATCACTGACTCAGTGGGCATGAGTTTTAGCAAGGTCCAGGTGTTGGTGATGGACAGGGAATCCTGGCGTGCTGCAGTCCATGGGGTCGCAAAGAGTCAGACACAGCTGAGTGACTGAACTGAATGACTGTGGAATCTAGAAAAATGGTATAGATGATCTTATTTGCAAAGCAGAAATAGAGACACAGATGTATAGAACAAACATACGGGCATCACGGGGGGAGAGGGATGGGAATGGATTTGGAGGTTAGGACTGATGTACATACACTACTGTGTATAAAATAGATAACTCACGAGAACCTCCTGTATAGCAAGGTGAACTCTACTCAGCACTCTGTGGTGACCGAAATGGGAAGGAAATCCAAAAGAGAGGGGATATGTGTGTATCTAGAGCTGGTTTATTTTGTTATACAGAGAAACTAGCATGAAGTGTGAAGCAACTATGCTGCAATAAAGTTGAATCAGAAAAGAGAAAAGTGTGATCATAGAAGTGGCCATTGAGGAGCCCTCTGACTTCCAGGCCCCAGACCTGGGGGAGCAGTTTTCTCTCATTTGAAGCTGTCCGGCTGGCGATGATTTCTATGGCAGCTCTTGGAAACTAAACGATGGGTGACATTTTTCTTCAAAAAATTTGGGAAGGGAGGTGTTATAGATGAGACAAGGTGAGATATGAATTTATAACTGGATGGTAGGTTATAGGAAATGCAATATATAATTTATCATTTTTTCAATACAAGCAAATAAGCATTCTTTTCTTCTTGCTTTTTCCCCTAATATGTGTACTAGAGATATTTCTCATTCATTTTTAAACTGAATACTATCTACTGTATAAAAAGAACACGATTTTTTTTCCAACCAGACCCCTCTTGGGCGTCTAGGCTGTTTTTGCAGTGTGTCTGCCTGTCTGCCTGTTTCCTTGGATTGGCTTCACAAGCAGTGCGGGATCAGGCAGACTCCCCGGAGCAGACCTCTGTCTACATGCACATGACAGCCAGGAGAAGAACCTCAGTACCAGGAGACCCGCCACATCTCCCCTGGTGCTTCTGTATTTTGCATCATAGGTTGCAAATCCATCCATCCATGTGTGCTCTTGGTGAAATGCCTACGATTAGTTTAGCTTTACGGTACCATGCACACCTACAGTCGCCCGCAGTTGTGTCTGCGTGTGCACTTGTGTGTGCGTGCACACGCGTGTACACCTGTGTGCGTGTGGCTCACAGCCACATACTTGCTTCTCCTTGGTCACGTCTTCGTTTCTCCTCAGCAGCAGAGGCTGGTTTTTGTCCCATTCCCACTTCCTCCTCGTGCTCTTCTGCTCTGGGGTCCCTCATGGCCGAGCACCCTCCTCAGCCCCCTTCCGTCTTGCCCAGGCCTCCTGGCATCTGAAAATGCTGCCCCTGAATTGTTCTTTTATTTGAAAGCAGCAACACCTGCTTGTGTAGGATAAGGTCAGTTTCTACGATACTGTTCAAAGTCAGCAAGGGTTTCAGTGCTTGAGTAAAATTCCCAAACCATGACATTATGCCTCAAAGTTCACACTGTTCTATCATTTTAATTTTTTTCACTGTTTAAAATGTTAAACACAAAAACTCCGAGTGGGCTGTTGCCAGTTCGCACGTTCTATGTTCCTTGTGTTTATAATCACAGCATCACTGTGTTCACTACGAGTCTGCTGTTTAAAAGCCGGGTGCAGCGCCCCTGGAGGGGCACACTGTTGGAGGGGGAGAGGCGTGTGAAACATGTCTCAGATCCAGCGTTCGCCAGGAATACCAAGTTATGAAAGAATGCACAATAGGGCATGATAATTTGAAGTTAACATATACTATTAAAACTCAATGGGAACCTCAGCAATTATTTAGAGCTTAGATTAGCACAAAGCGGTTTAGGAAAGGGGTATTTCATTCTCGGCGTCGTTTAGCATTCCAGCGCATAGCGGTCAGCCCCGGCTGCTGCTTTTGCTGCTTTGATTACTATCAAACTGTCCACACGAGAGCACAGACCGCACGCACCCTCGCGGGCAGGACCACACAGTGTCACTGGAGAGAGTGCGGGGGCCTGGATCTACAAGTCACTGATTGCTTCCTTATAATTGTTCCCAGGAGTGGCAACAGTGGTCAGGGTGTACATTTTCTGTAAGCTGACAGAACTGCTTTTCAGAAGCTCGGGACCTCTGTGCACAACCGCCAACATGGGTTAACATGCCTTCACCCACGAGTGTGAACATCAGTTTTATTAATTTCCTGTGCCTTATTACTATTTGAATTCTGGTTCATACCATCCCACTTTATAGAAAAATTGACAGCCTTCTCCCTGACCCTGAGAGATTTAGACCGGACCGTGCTTCTTCACAAGCAGGCGCAGGACGCTGCGCGAGGCACGGGCCGCGTGGCTCGGCGCTCACTGGGCTTGGGCTTCCTGGCCCTGCCGTGGCCGCCGGAGCTCAGACTCGAATGCACCGCTTGCAGCCTCTTCTCAATCAGTGACTCATTTTAATAGGAAAGTGCAATTCTATTAATGTGTCTCCTCTGGACATTAGTGCGATTTTTGCTCTGCAATTTCCTTCCCATTGTTCTTTCAGACCACTTAATATTTCATATTGGTGATTAGCTAATTCTTGTTATTTAGTGCTAATTTTAAGCATCCTGTCTATTTTTGTGAGACCATTTTTCAGTAGAGTAAACATAATTTCTTCTCAATGTTCCCTCACTGTCTGTTTACAGTCACAGGCCTGCTCCGCACCCGGGGCTACTTGGCTCCTCTGCTCCTTGAGACTGACTAACTGGTTTTCTTCTCCAGTCAGATTCTGCCCACTGACCCTCTGGCATATTCTGCTGAGCACCTACGAGTGCCTGGCACAGGCGGGAGGCAGGGTAGACCGGGAGCAACGAGGCAGGAAGGGACTGACAGTTATTAAGTACGTGCCCTGTGCCAGGCGCCGTTCTGGAGACTTCTGTGAGCTAGTTCTCATGAAACCAGTTTTGTAGAGGGAACAGAGGCCTGAAAACAAGGAAGTTGGTGGGTTTGATGTCTTGCCTTGGACTCACATGAATAGACTCTCACCAGGCCTTTCATTTTCTTTTTGAATGACCACAGCTCCCGCCACCAGTTCCAGGCCCTGGAAAAATGCCCTCGGTCACCAACAGGCAAAGAGTGCCTTGCAGGTTCCTGGGCTGTTTCAGATCATCCCCGCTTTCACCAGGTACAGCCCAACGACACTGGGCTGGGAAAAGCTCAACGACATTTGAAGAGCGTGGAATTCAGTCACTCTTCAAATGCCAGCTCAGCGCTCTCGTCACTACTGACGCCAGCACACAGGGGTGGCCTCGTGCCTGTGTAGATCACAACAAACTGTGGAAAATTCTTAAAGAGATGGGAATACCAGACCACCTGATCTGCCTCTTGAGAAATCTGTATGCAGGTCAGGAAGCAGCAGTTAGAACTTGACATGGAACAACAGACTGTTCCAGACAGGAAAAGGAGTACATCAAGGCTGTATATTGTCACCCTGCTTATTTAACTTATATGCAGAGTACATCATGAGAAACGCCAAGCTGGATGAAGCACAAGCTGGAATCAAGATTGCTGGGAGAAATATCAATAACCTCAGATATGCAGATGACACCACCCTTATGGCAGAAAGTGAAGAACTAAAGAGCTTCTTGATGAAAGTGAAAGAGGAAAGTGAAAAAGCTGGCTTAAAACTCAACATTCTAAAAACTAAGATCATGGCATCTGGTCCCATCACTTCATGGCAAATCGATGCGGAAAAATGGAAACAGAGACAGACTTTATTTTCTTGGACTTCAAAATCACTGTACTGTGATGGTGGCTGCAGCCATGAAATTAAAAGACACTTGCTTCTTGGAAGAAAAGCTATGACCAACCTAGACAGCATATTAAAAAGCAGAGACATTACTTAGCTGACAAAGGTCCATCCAGTCAAAGTTATGATTTTTTTCCAGTGGTCATGTATGGCTGTGAGAGTTGGACTATAAAGAAAACTGAGCAGCAAAGAATTGATGCTTTTGAACTGTGGCATTGGAGAAGACACTTGAGAGTCCCTTGGACTGCAAAGAGATCAAACCAGTCAGTCCAAAAGGAAATCAGTCCTGAATATGTATTGGAAGAACTGATGCTGAAACTGAAACTCTAATACTTTGGCCACCTGATGTGAAGAACTGACTCACTGGAAAAGACCCTGATGCTGGGAATGATTGAAGGTGGGGGGAGAAGGGGATGACAGAGGATGAGGTGTTTGGATGGCATCACTGACTCAGTGGGCATGAGTTTTAGCAAGGTCCAGGTGTTGGTGATGGACAGGGAATCCTGGCGTGCTGCAGTCCATGGGGTCGCAAAGAGTCAGACACAGCTGAGTGACTGAACTGAATGACTGTGGAATCTAGAAAAATGGTATAGATGATCTTATTTGCAAAGCAGAAATAGAGACACAGATGTATAGAACAAACATACGGGCATCACGGGGGGAGAGGGATGGGAATGGATTTGGAGGTTAGGACTGATGTACATACACTACTGTGTATAAAATAGATAACTCACGAGAACCTCCTGTATAGCAAGGTGAACTCTACTCAGCACTCTGTGGTGACCGAAATGGGAAGGAAATCCAAAAGAGAGGGGATATGTGTGTATCTAGAGCTGGTTTATTTTGTTATACAGAGAAACTAGCATGAAGTGTGAAGCAACTATGCTGCAATAAAGTTGAATCAGAAAAGAGAAAAGTGTGATCATAGAAGTGGCCATTGAGGAGCCCTCTGACTTCCAGGCCCCAGACCTGGGGGAGCAGTTTTCTCTCATTTGAAGCTGTCCGGCTGGCGATGATTTCTATGGCAGCTCTTGGAAACTAAACGATGGGTGACATTTTTCTTCAAAAAATTTGGGAAGGGAGGTGTTATAGATGAGACAAGGTGAGATATGAATTTATAACTGGATGGTAGGTTATAGGAAATGCAATATATAATTTATCATTTTTTCAATACAAGCAAATAAGCATTCTTTTCTTCTTGCTTTTTCCCCTAATATGTGTACTAGAGATATTTCTCATTCATTTTTAAACTGAATACTATCTACTGTATAAAAAGAACACGATTTTTTTTCCAACCAGACCCCTCTTGGGCGTCTAGGCTGTTTTTGCAGTGTGTCTGCCTGTCTGCCTGTTTCCTTGGATTGGCTTCACAAGCAGTGCGGGATCAGGCAGACTCCCCGGAGCAGACCTCTGTCTACATGCACATGACAGCCAGGAGAAGAACCTCAGTACCAGGAGACCCGCCACATCTCCCCTGGTGCTTCTGTATTTTGCATCATAGGTTGCAAATCCATCCATCCATGTGTGCTCTTGGTGAAATGCCTACGATTAGTTTAGCTTTACGGTACCATGCACACCTACAGTCGCCCGCAGTTGTGTCTGCGTGTGCACTTGTGTGTGCGTGCACACGCGTGTACACCTGTGTGCGTGTGGCTCACAGCCACATACTTGCTTCTCCTTGGTCACGTCTTCGTTTCTCCTCAGCAGCAGAGGCTGGTTTTTGTCCCATTCCCACTTCCTCCTCGTGCTCTTCTGCTCTGGGGTCCCTCATGGCCGAGCACCCTCCTCAGCCCCCTTCCGTCTTGCCCAGGCCTCCTGGCATCTGAAAATGCTGCCCCTGAATTGTTCTTTTATTTGAAAGCAGCAACACCTGCTTGTGTAGGATAAGGTCAGTTTCTACGATACTGTTCAAAGTCAGCAAGGGTTTCAGTGCTTGAGTAAAATTCCCAAACCATGACATTATGCCTCAAAGTTCACACTGTTCTATCATTTTAATTTTTTTCACTGTTTAAAATGTTAAACACAAAAACTCCGAGTGGGCTGTTGCCAGTTCGCACGTTCTATGTTCCTTGTGTTTATAATCACAGCATCACTGTGTTCACTACGAGTCTGCTGTTTAAAAGCCGGGTGCAGCGCCCCTGGAGGGGCACACTGTTGGAGGGGGAGAGGCGTGTGAAACATGTCTCAGATCCAGCGTTCGCCAGGAATACCAAGTTATGAAAGAATGCACAATAGGGCATGATAATTTGAAGTTAACATATACTATTAAAACTCAATGGGAACCTCAGCAATTATTTAGAGCTTAGATTAGCACAAAGCGGTTTAGGAAAGGGGTATTTCATTCTCGGCGTCGTTTAGCATTCCAGCGCATAGCGGTCAGCCCCGGCTGCTGCTTTTGCTGCTTTGATTACTATCAAACTGTCCACACGAGAGCACAGACCGCACGCACCCTCGCGGGCAGGACCACACAGTGTCACTGGAGAGAGTGCGGGGGCCTGGATCTACAAGTCACTGATTGCTTCCTTATAATTGTTCCCAGGAGTGGCAACAGTGGTCAGGGTGTACATTTTCTGTAAGCTGACAGAACTGCTTTTCAGAAGCTCGGGACCTCTGTGCACAACCGCCAACATGGGTTAACATGCCTTCACCCACGAGTGTGAACATCAGTTTTATTAATTTCCTGTGCCTTATTACTATTTGAATTCTGGTTCATACCATCCCACTTTATAGAAAAATTGACAGCCTTCTCCCTGACCCTGAGAGATTTAGACCGGACCGTGCTTCTTCACAAGCAGGCGCAGGACGCTGCGCGAGGCACGGGCCGCGTGGCTCGGCGCTCACTGGGCTTGGGCTTCCTGGCCCTGCCGTGGCCGCCGGAGCTCAGACTCGAATGCACCGCTTGCAGCCTCTTCTCAATCAGTGACTCATTTTAATAGGAAAGTGCAATTCTATTAATGTGTCTCCTCTGGACATTAGTGCGATTTTTGCTCTGCAATTTCCTTCCCATTGTTCTTTCAGACCACTTAATATTTCATATTGGTGATTAGCTAATTCTTGTTATTTAGTGCTAATTTTAAGCATCCTGTCTATTTTTGTGAGACCATTTTTCAGTAGAGTAAACATAATTTCTTCTCAATGTTCCCTCACTGTCTGTTTACAGTCACAGGCCTGCTCCGCACCCGGGGCTACTTGGCTCCTCTGCTCCTTGAGACTGACTAACTGGTTTTCTTCTCCAGTCAGATTCTGCCCACTGACCCTCTGGCATATTCTGCTGAGCACCTACGAGTGCCTGGCACAGGCGGGAGGCAGGGTAGACCGGGAGCAACGAGGCAGGAAGGGACTGACAGTTATTAAGTACGTGCCCTGTGCCAGGCGCCGTTCTGGAGACTTCTGTGAGCTAGTTCTCATGAAACCAGTTTTGTAGAGGGAACAGAGGCCTGAAAACAAGGAAGTTGGTGGGTTTGATGTCTTGCCTTGGACTCACATGAATAGACTCTCACCAGGCCTTTCATTTTCTTTTTGAATGACCACAGCTCCCGCCACCAGTTCCAGGCCCTGGAAAAATGCCCTCGGTCACCAACAGGCAAAGAGTGCCTTGCAGGTTCCTGGGCTGTTTCAGATCATCCCCGCTTTCACCAGGTACAGCCCAACGACACTGGGCTGGGAAAAGCTCAACGACATTTGAAGAGCGTGGAATTCAGTCACTCTTCAAATGCCAGCTCAGCGCTCTCGTCACTACTGACGCCAGCACACAGGGGTGGCCTCGGGGCTGCTCGGACAGCCCTGGATTTGAAAAGCACCACGAGGGCCTCGAGGTGTGTGCTGGTCACTCAGGCGCGTCCGACTCTTTGCGACCCCATAGCCTGTCGCCCACCAGGCCCCTTTGTCCGTGGGATTTTCACAGCAAGGATGCTGGAGTGGGTTGCCATTTCCTTCTCCAGGGGCTCTTCCCGACCCAGGATGGATCCTGGGTCTCCTGCACTGCAGGCGGGCGCCTTACCATCTGGGCTGCGAGGGAAGCCCAGTAGCTCTGACTTGAGGCATGACGAGGAGGGCTTGGCACCCGCGCCGGGACTCTTGCCTGGAGCCTCCCATGGACAGAGGAGCCTGGTGGGCTGCATCCACGGAGTCTCAAGTCAGACACGACTCGGCGACTAACGCCAGCGCAGCACGAGCGGCTCAGAAGCAATTCTCGGAGAGCCTTGGTCGCCGGCGGCCGGACCGGGGCAGCCGTGTTCCCACAGGAGCCTGGAGGGCAAGGGCCGAGTCGACCGTCTGCGAGGAGCAGACCCCCCGGCTGCGCCTCCTGACCTCGGCTTCTGCGGGGAGGCTCTGACCCTGAAGCCCGTGTCCCCCCGCCTCCACGCCTGCACGCCCGGGGCCAGCCCCCGGCCCACACCTGCTCCCTTCGTGCAGACCTGATCTGTGGCGAGCGCTGTGTGAGTAACGCGCTGGGGTCCCTCCGCACTCGGTCCCCGGGACCTGCCCTCCAGGGGGCTCTTCCAGCGAGTCCTGGCCAAGCTTTCTCACCCTCAGAAATCGCCCCCCAGGCTTCCTCCACCAACTCCAACCGCACAATGCTCGGCAGCTTCGGAGGAGGGCCTCTGATCTGCACCCCCGCCAGACGCTCATGGGGAGGCACACGCGGTCGCCTGGGGTGGCTCCCGGCAGCTGGGCAGAGCTAGGGACGATCCTGACGGTCGCCAGGTCGGCAGAGCTGAGGTCTGGCCCCAGCCAGGCTCCTGTGTCCTCCCAGATCCCTGGAGGCTTCCCTGTAAAGCTCCCACACCTGGTGCGTTCAGGGCCCCTCCTACAACTTGTCCCCAAGTGTGCGCGCCTTTGTCTCCCCCGGGGTGGAGTTCGGGAGGGCACCTCGGATCTATAGGTCAGTCTGAGTCCTAATGATGAGACCACAGGAAACTCGGTGGCAATTACAGGGAAAATCTTGATTGTTTGCGCCTGGGGCCGGGGCGGGGTGGGGGTGGGGGGAAGCTGTGCTCGCAACCACTGCTTGTGTGGCAGTCCCAGTGCCCACGTTAATGCGGGACCCTGGGAGACAAAATCCGTCACAGGCCTGCTCCTGGCATACACACAACAGCCAGCAGTTCAGTGACTCATTTTAAAAAGCTCCATCTTTTACATTATAAAAGAGGAAGCCAACTTCTTTCCTCAGAATGCTCACATGCCAGAACCGGATTGAGGCGGCCAGCAGGGAAGGTGATTAGGAAACTGCAGATTATTTTAAAATCTTCCTGCGCATTGTTTTGTCTTTAGTAGCAGAAGCCTTCAAAAACAGATCTCACATCATAATAAAGTTAATGGAGGTCGGCTTCTGTGATTCAAAGAAAAACCACCAGGATAAATCGCTTCCAGTTGCTGAGAGGGTGAGCCTTTCCCATCAGCCTTAGGCAGCTCCGGGCTAGTGGATTCTTCTAGGAAAGAGTCCGGAGCAGAGCTACGGTAATAGACGGTTACCTGCAAAACAGCTTTAAAAAACCCAGAGAAGAGGTGCTCTTTTTCTTCTTCCGAGCATGGATTCTGGGCCCCTCTGCGGCCAGTGACCAGCGAGGGCAGCGGGAGCCTCTGCCAGCCCCACTGAGCCCTCCAGCCTCTCTCTGCTCAGAGAAGAGGGACCCCTTCATTCTGCCTTTCAGAATTAAGCACATGATACAGTTTTTGAATGGGTGTTGGCAGATAGCATCTCCCTGGCATCTCTGTGCTCCACCGTCCCTACAAATGCGCTGTATTTCAGAACAGCAGGAGCTGAGGTCGCCTTAAGCACCTAAGAGGTGGAGGCGCTGTGGCCCGTCTGGGTCATCCTCCTGCGGGGAATCACAGGCCAGGGAGTCCTCCGTGGGCGAGTGACATTTCCTGTGGCCCCCGCTCGGCGGCAGGGACGGAGCCCTGGCCGGGGGTTTCCTGCCCTCCCCCCGCGGCCCCTGCACCGGGTTCGCCCCTCGGCCTCCTGCTTCCACCAGGGCCTCCCGCTCCTCTGCTCGCTCCACGCGTGTCTGTCCAAACCTTTCCTCGGGTCCCAGGAGTCCCTTCCCTTCGCTGAGGTTCATCTCAGGAAGGAGGACGAGAGACACCGTGTCCCCACGTTTGCGTGTTTGCATCAGCGCTGCGGTTTCCTCTGCGGTTTCTGCCCTTGTCCTCCAAGAAGCCGCGAGTTTACAGTCCTGAGCCCTGGACAGGCGGGGGGACCCTCAGGGTGTGCGCTGAGTCTGGACTTTGGAGCCAGAGCCTCAGACTCAGAAAGTCCTGCGGAGACAGGTTTGTTTTCTGGAAGCACCGAGGTGCCGGGTCGGGGAGCCACCTCCGCCGTCTGCGTCTTCATCAGATATCAGGGCTTTGGCTGATGAACCTTATTTCCAAAGAAAGAAGTTCGGTTTATTGGCGGACATAAATTTTTAAATTCAATTTTGCCTTGGACAAGGTCCAGAGGACCCAAGTGGGGGAGCATTCTTTGGATGAGATGCACGCAAACGAGCGGTGTTTGTGGAGCCGGGCAGTGACTCCGTTCCAATGCCAGATGAGCGCCCTGGTTCAGCCAGCAGTGCGTCCTTACTGCAGGCTGCCGAGTGCCCAGCGCTGAGGGGGAGGACGGGGAGGACGGGGGGAGGCGTGTTTTCTGTTTCACCTGACAGTTGAAAATGCTCTCGTCTCCACGGCTCTTCGTGTAGCTGTACCATAGGCTTATTGCACCAAAGATGAATTCTTCACTGCGTTGCCAAAGCAGTCACAATCCACTTGCATGTTACCCCGAGTCAGTAGAAGGCTTACGCCATCTCCACATGCGAGCTGCATGCAGACCATCTCCCTGGACACAGCGGAGAGTCAGTTACCCTGCTGCCTGCTCCGGCTGCCAGGACCAGTCAACCATCGCACGAGCTGGACTCTACCTGCCGGCCGCTTCCCTGGGGGGGGCAGGGGGTGGCAACGAGCCTGTTACCGTGGCAGCTGTCACCGCCCCGCTGAATGCAGCACGTGGCCGCCGCTGGGCTCACCCCGACCGACCTCATCATTCCGGCATCTTAAGGCTGGAAGTGCAGTGCGTACAGAAGCCCCATCGCCAGCACGCAATGAATACTCTGCAAACCTGGTGAGCGCACCTGTGGGTGGTTTCACAAGCGGAAATCCCAGGGATCTCCAGGGCCTGCTGTGATGCCTCTGTGGGTGGCTGAGCACAGAGCACTTGCCCAGGAAGACAGAGAAGTTAAACTAGTGTGACAGGAAAGAAAGTATAAAAATCGCACGTTTCTCCCTCATTCTGGCGACACTCTTACAGGATCATCAGGAGAAAAATGAGTGAGACGCTGGTCTGGGTTCACGGGTGACGTGTTACAGTCTCATCTGCGATGCCTTTGCATTCTTCGTTAGGTTTTTACATTTTAAGACCAACATTGAAACCATGATATTGGAATGCAAAAAGGAGCAGGTTCACTTTTTATCAGCCTGAAAATTCTAGGGTCAGTTGCTGAAAACTGTTAACAGCTGAGTCTGTGCTTAGAGCAAAGCCTGGTGAGCGGGCGAGCGTGTTCACGGGGCAGAGCCGTCAGCACGGAGCGGCCGCCGGCAGCTCCCGTGGGCGGACCCCTGGCCTTCCGGCTGGACCGTCCCCTCTGAGAGCGGAAGGGCAGCGGCCCCGGGGACGGCGAGCCTCCATCGGGCAGTGGACAGGGGTTACGAAGTTTCTGTGAGGACTGGCAAAGTGGTGGCCAAATCACAGGAGCCCGGGGCTTTTCTGGAGACAAAACACGCGGCAGTTACTTAGTGAGAAGCGCGCGACGGTTGCAGCTGACCTGCGGCGCGTGGAGCTGGTGCCTGGCGAGGCGGGCAGGCTGCTGGGTGCCCCCCGCCCCGGTCACTCACGCCGCCGGCTGGCGTGGCGCCTCCCTTTCCTCTGCAACCCCCCCCCGCCCCCGCCGCTCCCCCGTGACTCGGGCGCGCGTGCCATCTGTCTGGACTCCGGTCACGCTGTTTGCAGGACGCGGCCTGCCCTGAGCCCTGCGGCCGTGTCGAGGGGCAGAGACAGGGTCGGCTGGGAAAGCCTTGGGGATCTCGTGGGTTTCAAGATGCCGCTGCTCTTAGGTCTCCAAGCCCATCTGCCACCCGCTTCGCTTAAATGGTTGGAGTTCCTCCCTCACCACTAACGAGGCGTGTGGGAGGCACATCACAGGGAGCGGCGGATCGCTGAGCCTCCAGCCTCGCCTCTGCCTCTGACTTCGGGAGTCACCACTGTGACCGGTGTTTGCTGTCCTGAGTGTCTCCCTGAGAGCAGGATTCCCTGGTAGCTCTGTTGGTGAAGAATCTGTCTGGAATGCAGGGGACCTCAGTTCAATTCCTGGGTCGGGAAGATCTGCTGGAGAAGGGATAGGCTACCCACTCCAGTATTCTTGGGTTTCCCTTGTGGCTCAGCTGGTAAAGAATCCGCCTGCAATGCGGGAGACCTGGGTTCGATCCCTAGGTTGGGAAGATCCACTGGAGAAGGGAAAGGCTCCCCACTCCACTATTCTGGCCTGGAGAGTTCCATGACTGAGCGACTTTCATTCACTTTGAAAGTCACCTGCCACGGCCATTGCTTGCTGCCCTGAGTATACCCCTGAGAGCAGGATGAGTTTCTAGTAAGAACTTTTATTCCGCCTCTTGGAAGCAGCGAGGATGCTGAGGAGGTGGAGCAAATGGGCCTTCACCCCTCCTTATGGGAGGTAAGAGGGTCTGGTAACGCCCTAAAAGTTAGCTTGCACCTGCTTTGTGGCCAACCAACCCGTTTCGATTTTGACTGAAGAGACATGAATCACGTGTCTACAGAAGACTCAGCAAGAAGAGTCACGGTGAATTCACCCTCACGACAGCCAGGAACTCAATCACACGTAAATCCCACCAACAGGGGAATAAATAAACTCTGGGAGATGTATCCACACAACGGAACACTGTTCATGATTAAAGGCAGCAGACTATCGGACGCCCAGCTTCAAGGGAGATTCTCACCAACCTGTTTCTGAACAAAAGAAGCCAGACCAAAAAGATCTCACAGTCCACGATTCTGTTTACGTGGAATATACTAGTACAGACACATGTGATCTAAGGTGTTAGAAACCAAAGCAGTGGTTGCCTCTAGGGTGGGGTTGCCTGGGATAAGAGACACAGGACCTTCTCGGGGTGAGAAGCCTTATCTGGGGCACTGTGACCAGGCGTGTACATGTGCCGAAACTCATCTTCAGACTTTGTCTTTAAAAACGTGGCACTTCACAGGATATAATTCAACTCAGCAGAACAGAGCGTGAACGTCTGTGTCCTCTTAATAGCCTTCATGCTTTACTGCAAAGGAAATTTCCTTCTTACGTGTATGTTCTGGATACAAGCAGTTCTGCTGCGTCGTCAGAAACAAAGGCTGCCCGTGACCTGCCTCTGGTGAGGAACAGAGAGGCGCTTCCTGTCCGGGGCCGAGGAACCAGACCAGGGCCTGGAATTAGGCCTCCGCTCACATTCGGAAGTGGCGGCAGCAGGTGTGAGTCACTTGCCACTTCGCTGTCTCTGCTTGAGTCCAGGTTTATTCTTCGGCTCTTTGCATGGTTTATGCTTGTCTTCTGAGGCCGGATGGATTTTAATGCTGAAACTGTTCATCATATATGAGATTGTGCGATGGTTCACCTCACATCCTCATTTTGATCCAATGACAATCCATTCTTTCTTCTGCTTTATTGAGATATAATTGACAGATAAGATCGTAATATATTTCTAGTGCATAAAGTAATGATTTGATATATTATCACATAAACATTGCAAGAGAGTCCCATAGTTGAGTTAATTGACATGTCGTCACCTCACACACTTATTTATTTTTGATGAGAATCAAGCCAATTCTTGACTACTGTAATTCACAGATAGGCTTTGATGATATTTGTATCCAGGAATACCTGACTTCTGCTCCTCTCTGATTGTGAAAGTGTACAAAGGAACAATGGCATAAAGAAAAGAAACATTAAAAATTGAGTTTGAACCTATAGTGTCCAAGCCAGGAAACTACAAGATGTTGATGTCTTATCTTAGCTCAAACCCAAGTCTTATCACAGACTATGTACAGGTTCTCAAGACAGAAAGAGAGCGTCCGGATCCGAAAGTTAGAGAAGGAGCGGAGAGAGACAGAGGCGCCCAGCTCTCTCCCCGTGCGCTGGGCTCTTGGTCGGTTCTTGGCGCTCAGCATCCGGGACTGACCGTGATGCTGGGGAAGTGTGCGGAGGGGCGGGGAGGGGGGCGGAGGGCATCCTTCCTGCAGAGCAGGCTGGGCTGAAAGGTGCCCTCGCTCCTCGGGGCGTGGCCTCACTGCCTGTAAGCCCCTGGAGCAGTCCTGTGCAGTTTCCGGAAAGCTCTCCGGAGACTCGGGCTGTGGTGAGACAAACCGCAGGAAGGAAGTGTGTTGGGAAACAGCCTTGTTTCAGGGTGTAATTACCATCACAACTCTAGAAAACTGACGGGGCTGGCGAAGGCCTCGGGAGAGTGGACGGGTGCTCGGGAGCTTGGGCGCAGGGCGGTTAGGACGTGGGTCCGAGCTGTGCTGTGCCCACAGCATCTGTAATTGCCTCATGCCTTTGCCTCGGATGAATCCCAGACTCTCCTTCTTCTAATTATCACACACGCAGCAGTTTTAATGTGTTAGTGCTCTGTCGGAACTTGACGGCGCATTTGCACTTGATATATTATTGATATGCGGCAGAGGCTGTCCACCTTAGATGCGAGGGGGAAGTGGTATCAGAAGGACGTAGCTTTATATTAACAGGAAGACTTCCTTCTATGTGTTCCCAACTTTTACAATAGAGCGATGGCCCTCGCGCGCCGCTCTGGGATGCGAGATGCAGATTCTGAGCGAATAACCGCTTTCTGTGCGCTGTCACGTGGCTCATTACCCAGGGGCTTCAGCACTGATAAAACCTTTTATTGTCTCACCTCTTCTCCATTTGTTCTGACGGGTCTTGGTTGAAAGTCAAAGTTGGCCATTGTTTTTAGAAGGAAACATGTCTTCATGGGGAAATATCCCCTTTGGGGATCAATTTTCCTCTTAAATGGTGATCCAGCATAATTATAATGTGATTCTAGGTTCATATGTGGAGCCACTCCTATGAAGGATGTCTGTTCCAGTGCTGGTCCATGGAGTGAGCGCAGTGGGTCCCGGTGATGCAGAGATAAACGGCCCCACGCCCAGCAATCTCAGCCTGCAGCTGGGGGTCTCAGCTTGTGACCTACAGACCACGTGGTGCGTTACGCACGTGACAAGAGGTTTGCTCTTCCAACAGTGGCAATTCTGATCAGGAAGGAGACCATCTCGCAAAGACCCAGCCTCACCCATGGAGGGTACAGATTGTCAGATGCTCTCCTGCTGTTCATCCCAGGTCCTTGATGGTGAAGAAACATCTATTTCCAGTCCCTCCACAGACACCTCTGACACTTCTGTTTTGATCAGATGTGCAGAACTGGAAGTCTAGCCTCAACATCACCCCGGACACCAACCTGCGAGATGATCCGCAGTATGGCCCTCAGCCTGGGGAGCCACTGTCTGTTCACGAGCTGCGTGCAGCGGTCTCCTCTTAACGAGACTCCTCCGAGGCGAGGACCACGCTGGGTGGTGTGCTCAGCCCTCTGTGGGGCTGGGCTTGTGTCTGGCACTCACGGAGTATCTGTTCAGTGAATGAATGCCTATAACCAGTTGCGGGAGTTTGGGGACCATGCTAGTGTTCCACTGGGGAATAAAAAAGTCAGCTAACTTGTGTTTGCTCCTAGGTGATTTCAAGGCTTCCAAAATGAATATTGGAGGCTTGTCTGCATGATTAGTAGAAAGAATATTTCAAGCCCCTGTTCCTCCTTCTCTCCTCCAGAAAGTCCACAGCGGAGCCCAGGTGTGGTGGGGGGTGGGTGTTGAAGCAAGGCAGCAGCCCCGGGTGGAGGGGAGGATGTCAGGGCTGAAGGATACTCAGCTTCCCGCCGAGCCTGTGAGGGGCCGGCGGCAGGCCCCCGCTGGCCGCTTCCTGCACCTGCTTCGTCTCACTCTCCGGTGGAACCCACGCGTGCCTGGCTTCTGTTCCAGGGCCGCTCAGGGAAGCCCCCGGAGCATAATCGGCCGTCCCGAGGGTGCAGCCGCTGGGGGAGGAATCAGGGAGTGAGCCCGCGGCGACCGGGCGGCCCAGAGCCCCAGCTCCACCGTCACGCAGTCACAGACCCCACGACGGTGAGCCCACCAACCTTGAGCCTGACGCTCCTCCTGCGGGAACAGAGGGCAGCCATGGTGGGCCAGCAAACCCCGCGCTGGAAGGCTTCGGACTTCTGCAGCCTAATGTTAATCAAACTCTATCAAATCAGTCTGAGTAAGTGAGACTTTGTGTTGACTTCCCTCGCTAGAGCACCTTTCTCAGACCTTGAAGGCCAGCTTCCCCACTGACCTTTTTAATGACCCTGTGGCTTTGTTTTTTTAAGTAATATTTACAGTTACAGTTATTGATTGTAAATTTATATTTTATGTTAAAATTTGTTGAAAATAAAATGATACTAAGGAAGGAAAACCTTTTTCCATGATCCCAAGGCAACTCCTCTATATTATTCTGGCACATATTTTTTTTTTTAATCTCTTTTGACATATCTATATATGTACATGACTTTTGCACCTTTATAAAATTAATTTTATACAGTACATTAGTATTTGAGATATCAAGATGACTGATTTTATGCACTTAGCTATGTAAACATAAAGTAATGCAAAAATGCAGCAAAAGTAATGTTCAGAGTGTTGGTTTCATTAGACAACGGGTCAAGAGTGCAGAGCAGAGGTCGGCCGAGTACTTTGCCCGCGTCTCTAGGGAGAGCAGTGTCCCGGGGACACAGCGCAGCCTCGCAGGTGACAGAGTGTGAGATGAAAATGGTCCAGTGTATCTGGATCTGGCCACCAGAGTATCTGAACTTGGTGTGAAACAGCCTCTGCTTCTGTGTCTAACCTTTGGCGGCAGTGTGTGGGGTTTTGCGCACATTTACTTGACCCTGACATTGGGTTGAAGCTGAAGTTTCAATACTGTAGCCACCTGATGTGAAGAGCCAACTCGTAGAAAAAGACCCTGATGTTGGTAAGGACTGAGATGAGGAGAAGGAAGTGGTAGAGGATGAGATTGCTAAATAGCATCACTGACTCAATGGGCATGAATTTGAGCAAGCTCTGGGAGATAGTGAAGGACAGGGAAGCTTGGCATGCTGCAGTCCGTGGAGTTGCAAAGAGTTGGACATGACAGAGTGACTTAACAACAGCAATCTTAGGCAGGATAGGTTGCCTCAGGATCAGTATTTATTATTAATTTCTATCCTATAGAACAAGGCTGCCAAATTGTTTTGATGGCACATTCTAGTTATTTTTAAATATGTTAATTTTGGAGTGGTTTCCTATATCATTTTCATTATATAAAACATCCATGAAGAAACATCTGTAAGGGATGAAATGAAGAATCCCTTTAAACCAGCATTCGTACCGTTTCCTCCCTGCACTCTTTCGGGAGACGGCTGGTACCGGTCCAGCTCTCGTCAGCTGTCCTGAGGCCAGGAGAGCGTCCTCTCCAGCCCCAACCCTTGCCTCCAGCTTCTCCTCTCCGGGGCTGCGGTCACCAGGGCCGGATACTTTAAACACAAGAGCTCGGTCAGCTGTCTTTTCTTCCTTAATTTCCCATCTGTGACGTGAGAGAGCCAGGATGAAGGCATCAGTGTCACGGTGCCTCCTGTATGCCGCGGGCTTGGTGAATGTCCGCTGGACTGGAGACACAGTTATAACGCGTTACAGAAGAAGACTGATTCCTCAGAGACTTCTTGACCCCAGGTGATCAGAGGCCTGGGAAAGTGAGACACAGTTTGGGAGGATGCCATGTAAAGCAGAGGTAAATATTTAAAATGCAGCCTGCAAATTTAAATGGCAGAATGTTCTCAATTCTGCAAGCCTTTAAAATAGACTGCGGTGAAGGTCATACATTTCAGATGCCAGGGCTCAGCAGACTTGCTGGGAGTCCCGACCGTCAAGGATGTGGTTTGGTAAATGTTTCAACCATCTCACGGATGCCTCAGACCACTGAGCACCTCAGTTTAAGGTCACCTTCGCAGAATGTCTCAGCTGACGCCTTGGGTTCACAGGAACATCCAAATCGGACCGCGTGTGGTGCCGGAGGGCTGGAGGCGGCTGAAGGGGAGCTGGCTGTGCTGTCAGAAGGGGCGGCTTCGGGCAGCCGCTCTGACCAGAGCCTGGGACCCTGGAAGAGCCGCGAGGAGACCCTGAGCTTAGCCTGCTGTCTGGGAATGAGGGGGTGGCGGTGCAGCCCCGAGCAACTGCGAGGGCGACGCATTGAGCAGGCGGGCGCCGAGCTCGCCCGCTCAGCCGGTCGCCGGAGTGCCGCTCGCCGTTCTCCCCTCTGCTGAGAGCTGCTACGCGTCAGCGCCTCTCCCACGAGGCGGAGGCACGCACGGACCCCGCGTGGCCGCTGACGCGCGGGGGACTCCTGCTCGAGGGCGCGCGGCACAGACCTCCGCTACTCCTCACGGCAGGGCCGTGGTCTGTGTTCTCCTGCCCTTCTTGATAAATAAGGAAATTAGAGAGGCTGCAAGGAAATTAAGCAAGTGTGAAGGCCTTGTCCTAATTCATGGTTATAACTAAGAGTAACGTATACTCAATACCAAAATTTTCTATGTGATTCTAATCTACCTAAGAGCTAAGTGAAAAGTGAAAGTCCCTCAGTCATGTCCGACTCTTGGCGACCCCATGGACTATGCAGTCCATGGAATTCTCCAGGCCAGAATCGTGGAGTGGGGAGCCTTTCCCTTCTTCAGGGGATCTTCCCAACCCAGGGATTGAACCCGGGTCTGCTGCATTGCAGGCAGATTCTTTACCAGCTGAGCCACAAGGGAAGCCCAAGAACACTGGAGTGGGCAGCCTCTCCCTTCCCCAGCAGATCTTCCGGACCCAAGAATCGAACTGGGGTCTCCTCATTGTAGGTGGGTTTTTTTTTTTTTACAACTGAGCTATCAGGGAAGCCCTGGTAGAGGCATTTTCAATTGTGAGACAAGCTATTCATTTATTCCTGAGAGGCTTTGAAAAACCAGATTTCATAAAATACAACAGCTGTAATTGCTTATGTATATTTTCAGAATCTTTTTAAATCAGTATATTTAAAAGTAAAAAATTCAAAAATAATACCATGCTCAATAAGGACTTACATGAAGGAGAGTTATTATAACAGTATTTTAGTAAAGTCAGTGTTCTTTTCCTGGACAGAAATCTAACTGCCCCGAGAGGCCTCAGGTCCTTCTGTAGTTTCCAGCCAAGGAAAGTGTCCACTGTGAGGTGCCGCTGGGGTGGTGCCCGCAGGCCCGGCCTGCGTGCTGCTGGAGGCACGCGTTCCTTCCATGCTCCACTTCACTAGAATTCTAGTTTGTAATTAGAAAAGCTTTGTGTAGCCTCCAATTAAAACATAATGGAGACCCCAGCAACACCGAGTTCCAAACGTAGAAAGCATGATATAACCAGTAGACACTACCCAAAGCACACCTTTCCCAAGACTCTACGTTTTCAGTGAGTTTGCTGAGGGTCTCCTTGTGCGTGCCAGCTCCCGCAGCAGCTCGCCATGTGCGCCAGCGTGTGGGGCTGGGGTCTCTGCGTCTTCGCTTCACTGTGCCCTGCGGTTCAGGCTGTGTGGCTAAACCCTGAGGAAATCACACTTTAAACAGACACGTGCGTCCCGGTGTTCATCGCAGCGCTATTCACGGTAGCTGCGACACGGGAGCAGCCTGGGTGTCCGTGGACAGGTGAATGGATAAAGACGCTGTGGTGCGTGTAACAGTGGGCTGTTACCCAGCCACAGAAAGGATGCATCTGGGCCAGTTCCCATGAGACGGACGCACCTAGAGCCTATTATAAAGAGTGAAGTAAGTCAGAAAGAGTCAAATATCGTACAGTAGCACATGCATAGGGAACCTTGAAAGATGGTGCTGATGATCCTGTTTGCAGGGCAGCAGAGGAGACGCAGACACAGAGAACAGACTCTTGGCCACAGCAGGGAAGTGGGGGCGGTGACTTGAGAGAGTGGCTTTGGAGCCCGCGCTTTACCGTGTGCAGGACAGAGCGCCAGGGGGAGTTTCAGGCACGACGCAGGGAACCCAAAGCCAGGCTTTGTGACGACTCAGAGGGGCAGTGGGGGGCGGGGAGGGGCGGGAAGCTCGAGAGGGAGGGGCCGCGCGTAGCCTGTGGCCGACTCACGGTGATGTATGGCAGAACCCATCACAAGGTTGTAATTGTCCTCTAATTTAAAATAAAAATGAAAAACAAGAGCACCTGGTTCTTCTCTCAGCTCCGTGGCTGCTGTTTCAAGGCTTACTCCTGTGAACTGTATTTTGCGCTAAGGATAACTGATGGGCATGCGTGTGGGCAGTGGGACGGAGCGGGCATTCCCTGTCCTGCACACGTAGCTGTACCCTTTGCCCTTGGCCCGCGTCAGCTGTGAGCATGGGCTCTGTGATGCCTCTCGAAGGCCTCCCTGCGGATGCTTCCCAGAAACCTGCTCTCCTGTGAGACGCCCCCGCTCAGCAGGGCCGCCCTTGGGAAGAGCGAGTGCCCGTCCCCACCCGGGCTTCCCAAGCTCACGGCTGGCAAGGCTGAGGCTCTCCTGCGGTGGCTGCCGTCGAGGATGGTAAGAAGGACCTGAGGCTGGAGACGGGGAAGGAAAGGTGACCTCCTGGGAGATTGTTTTCCATGAACGTCCTTGAATAACGAGTTTATAGATTGTTTCCAGAAAAATGAATTACAAGCTGAAAAGTCTTTCCATGTATGGCAATGTCTTCTCCTCTTAATGCTTCTTATGTCTTAATATTATGTTCTTGATATTTTATTTCTGGGGTGTACTTCATCAATAATCACTTAAATTATTAATTTGTTTAGAATTTTTTAAGTTCAGAGAGCACAGAATAATTAAACACTTAAAGAACACAGTCTAACAGATGTTTAGTACACACAGTAAACACGGGCTTAAGTTAGCCGTCGGGTTTCTGAAGGGGTCCCCTCCCATCTCTCCAAGCAGTGCCTGAGTCAGCGTCTGGGGACATTCAAGTGAGAACAGGGACTCCCTCGGGCGGCGTCCGGGAGCAACTCCAGCTAAGCCTGCGGAAGCCCACTCTGCTTCCCACACTTGTTGATAACGGTTCCCTGGAAAGGGTGCATTAGTAAACACTTTGATAACCCGAGGAACCCCGAATCAGCCCGCCTTTATCGCTACAGGAGCCTGGACACCCTCTCCACCCTCCTCTCTGCCGCGGGACGTGCCTCCCGACGCCGGGAACCGGAGGGAGGAACGGGACTAGGAGCTGGGGAGGAGGGGAGACACCAGCAAAGTTGGGGTAACAGTTGGAACCCGACCCAGGAAACTCAGGCGCTTTGTGTGGCTGACAAGCATTCAAGGGCCAGGCCTGGAGTTTGTAAGTATCGACGTTAAACAGTGAATCAAAAAGAGCTCTGTGTACAGACCTTCGATGTCCTTCATAAATACGTGTTAAAATCTTGGAGGAGACACACTGCGCGCGAGTCCAGAAGCCGCAGAGCCCAACTGGAGGTTACAGTCCTCCCCTCACTGTCCCGAGAACCACAGACAGAAAATGCAGAGAAAGTCACAGCCAGGAGGAGTCCTGAGACATCTCCTAACCCACACACAGTAACTCAGAGACAAGCTGCCCGGTGCAGGCCGCCCCGAGTGGTCAGAAGAGTTGCTCAGAGCAGGGAGGAGCTGAGCCCGGTTCCAGGGGGCGGGCAGGGCCGGTCGAGCCGTCTCTGGGGGCAGAGAGGAGCCCAGGCTTGTGAAGCCGCGGGCATCTCGGGCGCCGGCCCCGGGGGGCAGGGGCTCTTGCTGCGGGTCCCTTCCTGTGACTCGAGGCTCTTGTGGGAAGCAGAGCACGCAGGGCGGCAAAAAGCAGGAGCTTCTCCACAGCAGTGCAGAACGGTAGCCGGTGGAAGTCTCCGAGAGCCGCCCGTTAGCGACCGACGGCAGCAGCCACACGCCCTGCGCCTGGCCCAGCCCCCGCCCGCGAAACCCGCCGCGGCCGCCGCATCCCGCCGCATCCCGCCGAAGCCGAGCCGAGCGGGTCTCGGAGACGGGAAGCAGGAGGTAGCAAGGACCAGAGTAACGGGGAAGGACTGCAGCGCCAAGCACCAAAGGCCGATACAGAGTCAGAAGAGGAAGCCAAGGGTGACTGCTGGTGCGGTTCTTAGAACTGCTCGGTAAAGAAAATCTCTGTGGACGTGAGGAGTGAGGATAGTTTTGAGAACTAGACAGATGAAGAGGGGCTAGCGAAGACACCAGCGGAGCTAAAGAGAAAGTGACGGGCAACAAGGGGCCCCAGCGCCTGGGGAATGCTCCGAGCGGCGCGGCAGAGAGCAGCAGAAACGGCAGCAGGCTGACTGCGCGCAGCCCTCCCGCAGCCCCGCCTGCAGCCCCGCCCGCAGCCCTCCCGCATCCCTCCCGCAGCCCTCCCGCAGCCCCGCCTGCAGCCCTCCCGCAGCCCTCCCGCAGCCCCGCCTGCAGCCCTCCCGCAGCCCTCCCGCAGCCCTCCCGCAGCCCCACCTGCAGCCCCGCCCGCAGCCCTCCCGCAGCCCTCCTTCAGCCCCACCTGCAGCCCCGCCCGCAGATGTGTATAAGAGACAGCTGCTGGAGGCACGCGTTCCTTCCATGCTCCACTTCACTAGAATTCTAGTTTGTAATTAGAAAAGCTTTGTGTAGCCTCCAATTAAAACATAATGGAGACCCCAGCAACACCGAGTTCCAAACGTAGAAAGCATGATATAACCAGTAGACACTACCCAAAGCTCCTGCAGCCCCGCCCGCATCCCTCCCGCAGCCCTCCGCAGCCCAGCCCGCAGCCCTCCCGCAGCCCTGCCCCGCCACCAGGCAGCCTGCGCCCCGCCCGCCACCATCGGCCCACCCTGGGGACGCGGAGCAGAAGAGGACAGGGCTCTCAGCTCCGAAGGAGGTGAAACAAGCAAGACGGCTCCCGAAAAAACCGCTTAAAGCCAAGGAAACCAACAGCTAAGAGAAACTAAACGGCCGGAAACTGAGGCGTCCCAGCGTGCGGCCCTGTCCACAGAGGCAGCGCTCCGCCCCGCCCTGCTGCCCGTGCCAGCGACCCAGGGCTGCGGAACCGTCCCTGCAAACAGGGAGGAGAAGACAGCGCCGGGGCCGTGGAGCCCCGAGGGAGACGCGATGGGGTACGTGGGAATGCCGACCCCAGAATGTGCCAAAGCAGAACTTCGGATATAAATGTAAATGCTCATAAATTAAGTTTTAGAGAGTAAGTGCAGTGTCAATTCATAAGGCAACATTTAAAGATGTTAACATACAAAATCAGAAATCACTGGGGCAGGAAAGTTTTGACTGGATCACGTGGGTCAGATTACTCTCCTGTACCTGAAAGTTCAAACTCACTGTTTATAATGACACAGCCAGGGAGAGGTTCCAGCATGATGTGCCCCGACAGGGATTGTCGGTGGGTGGCCTCACACAGTGACCGGTGACGTCGGGGGCCTGGGCAGGTGCCTGAAACACGAGGCTGTGGACAGACAAGGACAAGCGCGCTGATGTGGGTTCTGGGAACAAGGGCTCCCTTCCTGTGCTTTGTAGAAAGAGAAGAAAGCCTCCTCAAAATCAGGGATTTGTCGTTCCTTCCCACATCATGTCAAAGCTTGTGATGCACTCAATTTAGTTACTTGAATATCAGCAAGTGCCAACCTAAAGAAAAACCTTTATCTACTAGAAGCCATGTGCGTGCTCAGCCGCTTCAGTCCCGTCCGACTCTTTGCGACCCCATAGCCTGTAGCCCGCCAGGCTCCTCTGCCCATGGAATTCTCCAGGTGAGGGAGAATACTGGTGTGGGTTGCCATGCCCTTCTCCATGGGGCCTCCCCAACCCAGGGATCCAACTGTCGCCCCGTACGTCTCCTTCATCGGCGGGAAGGTTCTTTACCACTAGCACCACCTGGGATCCCCACTAGCAGTGGCAGCTGGCATTAAAAATCGCTGATCTATTTCTCTGTCATCACACATCCTGTGGCCCTCGCAGTGGTGACTTTCCTGCTGCAAACGGTCTCTCCCCCGACCTGACGACCTGCAGCCTCGGAAGGGCTTGCTTGCACCCTCGGCCTCCGCCCTCACTGGCTCACAGCCCTGTTCTTCCTTGAGGTCACCCTCCACCACCCTCTTCTGCACCTTCCTGACAAATTCTTCACGCTCTGAACTCTAGAAGGTTGGATACATTTTCTTTCCACTATTTCCTCCTATCATAAGATTAAGGTATCAATAAAAAATTACAGTCATAGTTCTGCAAAAGGACAAATAAAACAGGACTCTCAGATGATACAGTGAAAGTGAAGTCACTCGGTCATGTCCGACTCTTTGTGACCCCACGGACTATAGCCTACCAGGCTCCTCCGTCCATTGAATTATCCAGACAAGAATACTGGAGTGGGTTGCCATTTCCTTCTCCAGGAGATCTTCTCCACCCAGGGATCAAAACCAGGTCTCCCGCGTTGTAGACAGATGCTTTACTGCCTGAGCCACCAGGGAAGTCCAGACTATATAATTATGAGTCTAATACAGACCCAGGGAACTGGTCAGATCACACACTCCTGGATCCTACCTGTGAAATCTTAGCCCAGAAAGCCCTGGATCTCAGACCCTAGGGACCCGCAACAGCCGCCCACAGTCTCTGGGGGTGGCAGTCCAAGGAGCTGGTGCTGAGAATGATTTTTCTAAGACTTATAATCGGAATATTTTTATTTTGATCTTTAAAAGTTCATTCCTTTGATTTCCTATTGCAGCTATAAAATCTTCACTTTGAAAAACAAATATTTTAGCTCCACGTGTTTTTTAAGAAAAACTGTATAAATGGAATCATACAATTTGGCCTCTTTCACGAGTCTATGTGGACGGTGTCTGCCTCCCCAAAACCTTCCTTCATCCGAAAGGTTTCAGCCCACAGTTCACCTCAGATGCCATGAACCAAAATTGCCAAGCGTTTAACAACAGCTATGCCTTGAATTTACTTGAGGTTTTCAAATTAAAGCTGGATTTCAGTTACGTATGTTCATCAGTCAGTGCAGTCACGCAGTCGTGTCTGACTCTTTGTGACCCCGTGGACTGCAGCACACCAGGCCTCCCTGTCCATCACCAACTCCCGGAGCTTACTCAAACTCATGTCCATCGAGTCAGTGATGCCATCCAACCATCTCTCCTCCTGCCTTCAATCTTCCCAGCATCAGGGTCTTTTCCAGTGAGTCAGTTCTTCACATCAGGTGGCCAAAGTATTGGAGATTCAGCTTCAACATCAGTCCTTCCAATGAATATTCACGACTGATCTCCTTTAAGATGGACTGGTTGGATCTCTTTGCAGTCCAAGGGACTCTCAAGACTCTTCTCCAACACCACAGTTCAAAACCATCAATTTTTCAGTGCTCAGGTTTCTTTATAGTCCAACTCTCACATCCATACACGACCACTGGAAACACCATAGCTTTGACTAGATGGACCTTTGTTGGCAAAGTAATGTCTCTACTTTTTAATAAACTGTCTAGGTTGGTCATAGCTTTTCTTCCAAGGAGAAAGTGTCTTTTAATTTCATAGCTGCAGTCACCATCTGCAGTGATTTTGGAGCCCAAGAAAATAAAGTCTGTCACTGTTTCCACTGTTTCCCCATCTATTTGCCATGAAGTGGTGGGACCGGATGCCATGAGCTTTGTTTTTTGATAGCTGAGTTTTAAGCCAACTTTTTCACTCTCTTCTTTCACTTTCATCAAGAGGCTCTTCAGCTCTTCTTCACGTTCTGCCATAAGGGTGGTGTCACATCTGCATATCTGAGGTTGTTGATATTTCTCCCAGCAATCTTGATTCCAGCTTGTGCTTCATCAGGCCTAGCATCTTGCATGGTGTATTCTGCATATAAGTTAAATAAGCAGGGAGACAATATACAGCCTTGACGGACTCCTTTCCCAATCTGGAACCAGTCGGTCGTTCCATGTCTGGTTCTAAACTGTTGTTTCTTGACCTGCATACAGGTTCCTCAGGAGGCAGGTGGGGTGACCTGATATTCCCAGCTCTTGAAGAGTTTTCCACAGTTTGTTGTGATTCACATGGTCAAAGGCTTTGCCATAGTCAATAAAGCATAAGTAGATGGTTTTCTGGAACTCTCTTGCTTTTTCTATGATCCATTGTATGTTGGCAATTTGATCTCTGGTTCCTCTGCCTTTTCTAAATCCAGCTTGAACAACATCTGGACGTTCTCAGTTCACATACTGTTGAAGCCTGTCTTGGAGAATTTTGAGCATTACTTTACTAGTGTGTGAGATGAGTGCAATTGTGCGGGAGTTTGAATGTTCTTTGGCATTGTGCTTCTTTGGGACTGGAATGAAAACCAACATTTTCCAGTCCTGTGGCCACTGCTGAGTTTTCCAAATTTGCTGGCATATTGAGCGTATCACTTTCACAGCATCATCTTTTAGGATTTGAAATAGCTCAGCTGGAATTCCATCACTTTCACTAGCTTTGTTTGTAGTGATGCTTCCTAAGGCCCACTTGACTTTGGACTCCAGGATGTCTGGCTCTGGGTGAGTGATCACACCATCGTGGTTATCTGGGTCATGAAGATCTCTTTTGTGTAGTTCTTCTGTGTATCCCTGCCACCTCTTAATATCTTCTGCTTCTGTTAGGTCCAGACCATTTCTGTCCTTTATTGTGCCCAAAGTTGCATGAAATGTTCCCTTGGTATCTCTCATTTTCTTGAAGAGATCTCTAGTCTTTCCCATTCTATTGTTTTCCTCTATTTCTTTGCGTTGATCACTGAGGCTTTCTTAGCTCCCCTTGCTATTCTTGGAAACTCTTCATTCAGATGGGTGTATCTTTCCTTTGCTCCTTTGCCTTTCGCTTCTCTTCTTTTCTCAGCTATTTGTAAGGCCTCCTCAGACAGCCATTTTGCCTTTTTGCTTTTCTTTCTCTTGGGGATGGTCTTGATCCCTGCCTTCTCTACACTGTCACGAACCTTCGTCCATAGTTCTTCCAGCATATGTCATGGGTATTTCAAATTGTGGTAAGTGCAATTGACAAGCTTGCTTGGATGATCTATGCCTAATTATCTGATGTGGTATATTTGAAAGTGAAAGTGAAGTCACTCAGCTGTGTCCGACTCTTTGCGACCCATGGACTATAGCCCACCACGCTCCTCCGTCCATGGGATTCTCCAGGCAAGACTACTGGAGTGGGTTGCCATTTCCTTCTCCAGGGGATCTTCCTGACCCAGGGATCGAGCCCAGGTCTCCCACACTGCAGGCAGACGCTTTAACCTCTGAGCCGCCAGGGTTTACTTTTGCTATTTTTCCAGCAGAAGATGGCAGCAGCTCCAGCTACTTGTGATTCTCATTTATTTAGTGCTGGTCCATTGAAATGTCCTTACAAGACTGACTTTTGAAGGAGTTTTAACAGGGTTTCAAAATAGTCAAATAATTATTAATATTTTATCTATGAATATATGGTCATATCTATACATATTATAATTTATTAAAACCAATTGAATCAAATTCCACATTGATTGCATCAGTTTTACAGATATCTGGATCTATGTGTATCTTCCATGTTATTTATTAAATTCTCTTCCTTTCCTGTCTCAGTTAGAAGCTCTCCCCTTGAATTTAGTTTGAGTTTTAATAAACCCAGCATTTATTGTGGAGGAAGCAAATCCCTTGACACCAGGACGGTAGGAGCTGTTTTGGCAAACACAGCACATCATTACCCAGCACTTTCCAGGTGCTCAGAAAGATCTGTTCCTTCTGGGACAGGCAGTGAATTGAAAAACCACTGTTTTCTTTCAAATGGCTTCATGTATTTTCTTTAATGTTTAATGTAATGCACTCATTCTTTTAGTTTTATGGAGAAAGGTTTTTTTTATGTTAACATTTTAATGAATGAGTGATTTTTTACAAATTAAAATCTCAGTGCCCAAAATTGTTCCCCCAAATGTGTTCAGACCACTTTTTTTTTCAGACCACTTTCAAAGGTTATAAAGGCAATAATGAAAAATCCCCTAGTTTATGGTCTCAAAGAAAGGGTCATGAGTTTGTTTATAAATGAGCCAATTAAAATGAGAAAGCTTCATACCTAAAGTTATTTCCTCATGTAAATTACATGAGCTCCTCGCGCGCAGCTGTTCCTGTGATGGGGGAGGAGGGACCTGGTGATGGGGGCCGTCCGTGGTGCCGAGTGGGTCCTGTAGCTCCTCTTCTAGCCTAAAGTTCCTGTTTAGCCTGGGAACGTGCCTTTGTAGAGGCATGAGATAGGGTTCAATTAAGTGAAAATGTGCATCAACATTTGCTCATCTACTTTGTCAAATGTAGGCTAATGCAATTCTCTAGCTTTAAAAATTTACTTCCAATAAAATTACCTTCATTGTTTGATGGGATAACTAATTATCTCTCTCAGACAGGTATCACTAAAATCCCTGGAACATTATGTAAGTTACGGAACAGTCACGGTAAATCATAAGTAACACAAAAGTGTCCTTAGCCTGCAAAACAGACTAAGCCTCAAGGCGGGAACGCCGGCCTCTCGGTGCTGACAGGACCCGAAGGGAGGTCCGGGCGTCGGATCCCAGAAGCTGAGCGTCTGACCCGGTGTCCGTGTCTTCAGAGGCCACTTCCCTTGGACAGTCTTGCTCAGCAAATTGTTGGGATCTGGCCACCTCAACTCTAAGCTCCGGGTCCAGGAATCTGCGACTCTAAATTAGTACGGAGTCCATCATTTGCAATTTTTTTTCTTATGCGTACATATTTGTCTAACTTTGCATGAACAGCATTTTCGTCCCAGAAATTCCTTGTCAGAGATGAGACGGTCTGGCCCTCCTGAGCCCTTGGTGACCGAGCTCTTGTTCACATCCGGGGGTCCCTCTGCCCCGATGCGTCTCTGAGGGCACCTGCCGAGGGGCACGCTGCTCTGAGGTCCGCTAAGCCTGCCTGTCGGGGCTTCCCCACTCCTGTCGGGTCAAAGCTGGGGCCCCTGGCCAGCAAGCGGGTGCTTCCATGGTCCCCGGGGCCCGGAGAGGCAGGGCTGCTGCTGCAGGCCAGTTTCCAAGGCAACCGCCAGCCAAGGCGGCTGCTCCACTCACTTTGTGCAGAAAGCGGGAGGGTCTCCGGGAACTGCCGCTGGAAGGCCCGCCCCAGGGGGGCCCCACCTCGGCAGGACCCCAGAAGGAGCAGAGGGGCACCCAGCTCCACGCACACATCATCAGGCGAGGGGGCGCAGCCCTTCCTTCTTAGAGCCCTCCTTATCTGGTGCCAGCTTCATGAAAGGGTGAGTCCTTTCCACCTGACGACTAGTCCTACCGGAAGTGCCCGAGATGATGCTGTTCAGATGGAATACACTTGACTAGAAACTCAGCTGAAATTATCTGACTGACTCTGTGTATATACAGTGGAAGAGGGTTTGCCAGTGCTGGTTACTATTTCCACTCGCGAAATCTGCTCTGCTTATTTTTCTTAGCCACCTGTATATTCACTAGAGGCTTGGAGTTCTCCCATAGCAATTTTGACACTTAGAGCAGAAAAAGTCACATCCTAGGAAATCTGAGTTTCCCAGCACGTAGGTCCTGACCCAGCTCAGAGTCCACTTATGTATCTGCTTGGTGTCAGGTTTGTGGTTTTAAGGAATAACATATGAGAAAGAGGATACCTTTAAACTGTGTCTGAAATAAGGAATATCGTGTTTGTGTTATATGTGATGAAAGGCGTTCTGCTCTCGTATTTCCTATGAGTAAACTTTTGATCTTTAAAAGGACGCCGCGTGCACACACACACACACACACACACACTGCACGCAGGACCTGTGGGATACATGCTCCCTGTTCCCAGGATGGAGAGAAGCATCTTTAATTAATCCTGAGCTTTCCATGTTTTCAACAAACAACTGCTATATTCATTCCATGAAAGGTAGGAGATGGGCAGAACACCTGTGTTCTGGTCCAGGTTGCAAAATAGCTCGAACGTCTGGGGTCTGCACGGGCGTCAGCAGACGGCTTGCTCCGGCTATTTCAGGAGGCCCTCGCTGGTTCCTGTGGGGTGGATCATCAGTCCTGCTGACGTGTCCAGCAGAAACCCGAAGGGCTCAGTCAGGCTCGAGGTGATGCGACGGTGCCCAGGGCCAGGGAGCTGCAGCCCCCGTGCCTGCCCCCCTGCACCTGCCCGGTTAGGTCAGCTTCGGTGCCTCGTGCCTCGGAGTCTCCCCAGCCCCGCCTGTTAAAGACCAAGATCCGCCCCCCCAGTGCGTATCTGGACGTTCACAGAGCAGCCTGTGCTTCCGTCCCCTTACCGTGCAGTCACACGACCACTGCGTCCTGTGAGGCCTCACACTTCCTTTTCTATTCTGGAATTTCAGGGTTTTCACGGGCTGTTGGATCCCTCACTCACACCATAAAAGCCTAAGGTTTAGATGGAGGGTTTTACTTAAAATACTGACACAGGGTCACGGCAGTGAAGAGAGCCTCTGATGAGCTCAGGTCGCGAGTCGGCAGCCCCCGCGAGCGGGCCTCTGCTGTGGTCACCGTGGCCCCCTGACAGCCCGCACGGGGCCCCGCCATCTCTCAGCCCCAGAGCCGGGGCTGCGGCGCTGGGGCGCGTGGGCCGCGGCCGGGCCTGTGTGTGAGTCAGGGGCTTGCTGTCAGTCCCGCGACAGCTCGCTCTCCTGCTTCGTGGGCAGACCGCTCCTGCAGCCGGCAAGGGCTGCTCCCCGCACAGCCAGCTCGCTTTTCCCTCTGGGGCAGCCTGACCTTGAACTCAGTTTCCCCTGAAGCCTCCCCTGCAGGTGGAGACGGTGGCCTTACCTGTCTCTCGGCCTGGGACCTGGCAGGGTTAGCGCGTTCCCACCCTCCCTGGGGCAGCGTGGGGTCAGGGGACCCCTCGGGGTGCTGCCCTCTGGGGTCACCAGGCTCTTGGCCTTGGTCCCGTCCATCCAGCAGGAGTCGGGGTGGGGTCTCCACAAAGAAGCTCTGCTGATGTGTGAGTGAAAATAACTGAGTTTTCTCTCAAGTGTTTAGGAGTAAAGTATCGTTTACAGGAAGAATCCAGTTTAGAGATTTGCAACGTCTGCTGGTCCAGAGAGCAGACCTTTACAGTTTCCCAACAATGTCGGTCGTGTGTTCTCAGCTCAGCAACGACCAGAAAAAGCACGGAGCGGAAAGTCTTGGGCTGACTGTTCACAAGGCCACGAGCCAGACGCTCCACGGGGAAGTCACATGTGAGCCCGGCGGGCCTGCCCAGAGGACCCCTCCCTGCAGCGGACAGGAGAGAAGGACCAGTGTCTTCAGCCGCTCACCCCGGCCTCCTAAGGGGCCGCTTACTAACTGAAGGTCAGGGTGGAGGAAGCCGAGTCAGAGCGGCTCCTGAGCCTGACCGAGTCCATGCGGCCCCCGCGGGAGGGAGTGGGACGGAGGGGTGGACACACGGGCGGAGCCTCCACCTGGACTGGGGGCCTGGCGGGGGCCTGTGGGACAACTTCAGGAGAGGAGGGGGATGTGAGCCATGACTCGGGGCTGGACCGGGGCAGCAGGTCCCCAGCGCTCGGCCTGGGAAGCAGAGCCCCAGCTGCCCTGAGAGGGACGCTCCAGGCTGCCCCGCAGTGCAGGGGGGAAGCATCGGTGCTCCGAGCCCCTTGCCCGGGGGTCCCCAGTAGGCAGGCGCGTGACCCTCGGGAGGACGCCCAGGCTCCCCCTGCCTCCCAGCCTGCAGGATGGTAACCACGGAAACAAAGGTGACCCCTGCGTCCTCGTCCCCACCTCAGCCTCAGCGACGACGCGCCCGTGGTCTTGACTTCCCGGGCAGTGAGCGGGTCAGAACACAACAGTAATAGGTAATTTACGAAACTGACAAAAACCCCCTGCTAATGCCAGGAATAACTGCAGATTTTCAGAAAGAAAACAAGGATATTTCCTGCTGTAAATAATAGATAAAGAGTGAAAAAGAATAAATGAACGCCGTCCAGCAGTACTCCCCTTAGGGGACAATAAAGCCCGGGAAGTCCAATTTGTGCAGCAAGCCCATTAGGCAGGAAGGTGGAACGCCAAGACGCTGTCCCTGGGCCCCGAGGGGCGTGAGCTGACCTGGGCCTGGTCCTCGGAGCCGGGAGGAGGGGGCTGTCCACCGGCTCGGGACAGGCCTGCCCCGCGGGGACCTCCTCGGCCTGTGCAGGGCAGCGCCCGCGCCCGGAGCGGCGGTCATGGGGCCCAAGGCCGCCCGGGTGCCCCCGCCTGGACCCCACCGCGCGCCTCCTGGTCGGTGCGCCTTGGACACGGGCCCCTCTGGCTGTGCTGGGAGTCAGCTGAGATCCTGAGGCTTTGACTAGGCTGCTGGCCTGATTGCAGGTCGCTATTCTTTTGGGTGGGGCGGCTATCTTGAGGGCAGTTTTTGTGTGGTTTGGGGGGGTGCTTGAAAGCTGGGGTAAGTTTCTTTTATACAAATTTAAACCGTAGTGGTATATGAACCCCCATACACTTCTATTTCCTACAAGAGAAAAATCAGGAGTGTGAATTTTTACTGTAGTAACCGGACCGCTCTCACGGTAACTGCCGCCCTGTGTTAGCAGTTGTGAGCATCAGTCCCGCCCCGCGTGCGCGCGTCTCCAGGCGCGGCCGCAGCGCGCTGCTCCCTGGGGAGGCCGAGCTCACGCGAGGCTGGCAATGCTTTGCCTCCAGCACCCGTGAGCCCCCTCTGGCAACGCTGACCGGAGCCCGTCGTGAGGGACGGGGAGAGGCCGTGTGGCCAAGTGCAGTGTGGGCTCAGGGCTGGGGGCGCGTGCCGCGTCGCTCCGGGGGACATGGAGCCCAGCTTTGCCGCTCAGCCCTCTGAGCATGCGGTGCCTGCAGCTCACGCTGGCCCGTCCTCAGCCCCGGCTGCTGCTCGCGTGGGCTGGTGGGCACGTGAGGAGAGACACGGGCCCCACGCTTTCCTGTCTCACTCACACCGCTGTCAGGGAGCCGGATGGAAGAGGGACGAAGACGGCCTTTTCTGCGCAGACGGCACGCACGTGCCCAGCCAGGCCGCCCGCCCTTTCTCCATATTCTGCAAGGGCAGCAGCAGAAGGTGAGCGGTGAGGCCGCCAGCCAGGGGGGCTGGGGGTCACACGTGGTCCAGTCTGGCTGCAAGCGCCCCCGGATCACCAGAGCCCACGGCTGGGAAAGCGCGTCCTCGTGCTAAAACCTGTACCGGCAAGTGGGCACCGGGAATCCCAGGCGCAGGGCAGGCATCTGAGAAAGCGGGCACGCGGAGGAGTCGGGGCTCCACTGTGTCTGAGACGGAGAAGACGCATTCCTCCCAGGTCCCTCCCTTACAACTAAAACACCTTAGACACAGCGTGGCAAACAGGTAAAGTGAGAGAAGAAGGCGGGCCTTTGGCCTTGGGACTGAGGAACACAGCTGAGTGCCCAGCTTCCTCACAGACCCAGGACGTCCCAGACAGGCCAGTCCCCTGGAGTCCTTGCAGTTCCTATTCATTTTGACAGGTGAGTTCCCAGGAGTCCTGTGGCCCCAGTACCCCTGGGCAGGAGGGTCTCACACACAACCTAGACGGGTGCTAGGTAACCTCCGATCAGAGCTACTGATGGTCACAAGCACAAAGCTCCAAGGAAAACCCGCTTCCGTAGCCACAGGCCTAGGCAGTGGGGTCTAGCCGCAGAAGACAAAAGGCAACATTTGCCTTACTCCAGAAGACGGTCCCCACCATGGTCTCCGTGGGAAGAAAAGGAAGGCCGTCTTCTTCCACCGCACCCGAGCAAAGGCGGGCAGGGCCTTGAGTCTCCAGCCACGAAGGGACCAGTGGGGCCCATCCTTACTGGGCACAGTGAGATTTAACCAGATTTTATGAGGTGGGGGTGGTCAGCTCTGTGGAAGCCACATGTGTTAAACTACCCATGGGTGGAAGATAAAATCTCAAAGGAAATAAAAATAAATGAAAATTAAAATACAGCATGTCAAACTGTGGGGTGCAGCTAAGTCAGTGTTGAGAGGAAAATTTGTGGCACTAAATGCTTGCATTAGAAGAGAGGGATGATTTCAAATCAATAATCCAAGTTCTTACCTCAAGAAACTAGAAAAAGAAGAGAAAAATAAACTTGAAGTAAACAGTAGGTAGGAAATAACAGGCAAGAATAGAAAACCGTGAAAACAAACGCAGGAAAACACAGAGAAAACAACAGAACAAAGGGCCGATGGAAAATACCAAGAAATAAGGGGGCTCAGGCTGAGAAAACAGATGGAGGTGAAGTGTGAGCAAGACACAGGAAACAGGAAGCCGAATGGGCCCGGGGCGCCCCAAGGCCTGCCATCAAACCTCTGCCTCGGATAAACCCCCAGAAAGCTGTGGGAACTGCAGGCGGTGTGCGCACCCAACCCGAGAGGCCAGTAAAGGCCTGAAAGCGCGAGCACCTCTTAGCCTGTGGAACGCTGTTCAGTCGCTAAGTCACATCCGACTCTGCGCCCCCATGAACAGCACCACGCCAGGCCTCCCTGTCCTTCACCATCTCCCGGAGTTTGCTCAAACTCATGTCCATCCAGTCAGTGAGGCCATCCAACCATCTCATCCTCTGTCGTCCCCTTCTCCTCCTGCCCACAATCCCTCCCAGCATCAGGGTTTTTTCCAATGAGTCAGCTCTTCACATGAGGTGGCCAAAGTATCGGAGCTTCAGCTTCAACATCAGTCCTTCCAAAAAATATTCTGGGTTGATTTCCTGAAGGAGTGACTGGTTGGATCTCCTTGCAGTCCAAGGGACTCTCAAGAGTCTTCTCCAACACCACAATTCGAAAGCATCGATTCTTCAGCCCTCAGCCTTCTTTATGGTCCAACTCTCACATCCATACACAAGTACTGGAAAAACCATAGCCTTGACTAGCGGACCCTTGTTGGCAAAGTAATGTCTCTGCTTTTTAACACTCCCTGTCTAGGTTTGTCATAGCTTTTCTATGGAATAATGCGTCTCCAAGTGTGGTCCACAACCAGCTGTGGGTATCACCTGGAAATCGTTAGAAGTGCACATTCTCAGCCCTTAGACCTCTGAATTGAGACCCCTGGGCATAGAAGTCAGGCTGCGCATGTGCTTTTGAGGCGCGGGAAGCCTGCTGCTGCGTGAGGAGCTCAGACTCCGGAGCCCCTGCCGCCCACGCGCCTGGACCTCACCTCTCCGCCTTGGCAGAAGCCTGGAGGCGCAGGGCCCTGGGACTCCAATTCCTGGAGCTGTGCTCCTCTGCCCCGAATGTGCTGTCAGATTCTGTCAAACAGACGGTGGTCCAGGAGGTCTCGGCTGGGACGGAGGATGATACGAGTTTAATAAGCTCCCGCGGGGGAGCAAGACCACCCTAGAGTCAGGGGCAGAACGCACTCCCAGACTTGGTCTCCTGGGAGCCCTGCATGTTGCCGGGGTGGGAGGCCAACCTGGAGGTCCCCCAACAGGTGTGCGTGTGGTCTGGGCACTGCTCCCAGCAGAGACCCCGGAGGCAGGGACCCTTCTACAGCTGAAGCGAGAGTTCCAAACCCAAGTGGAGAAGGAGCGTCCTTACACGGAGAGGCGAGGGTCCAGCCCCTCCCCAGCTCAGCTTCCAGCCAGGAGTTCCCCCAACCACTGCTGGGAAGACTTGCACAAAGGAAAGAACTCCAGAAACTAATACTCGAGCCCTCCCTGCTCAGGCGATGAGTTCCTCCATGCTGACGCGCAGGGCACGGAAGTGAAAGACAGGCAATGAGCGTCCCATTTGCACTCACACAGGCTAGAAAGAATGCTTTCTGCAGCGTCCCGTCAAACTACTAGGAATCAGCTGAACAGGAGCTGTGAGGACGTGTGAAGAAACGGGACGTTTCACGTTTGAATTTTGCAGTCACGACCTCTGCTTCCCTTAATGACAAGCACGCTCTTGCCCTGGACTAAGTTCGCTGCTGCTGCTGCTGCCGCTGAGTCGCTTCAGTCGTGTCTGACTCTGTGCAGCCCCATAGACGGCAGCCCACCAGGCTCCCCCGTCCGTGGGATTTTCCAGGCAAGAACACTGGAGTGGGGTGCCACTGCCTTCGCCGAAGTTCGCAGTAACTGGAAATTAATAAGACATTTACTCAGGAAGCTCATGCTGTGCTTTCTGAGGGCAGGAGAGCGTCAGGCCTCGCCCCTCACCTGGCGAGGGGCTGACACGTGGGAGGTCTTCATTTACAGGGGCAGTGTTTCTTTAGAGAAGGAAGTTCTGGTGGTCGTGCTGGGTTGCCTTCTCGGGGATTGTCTTACGGTTGACTTTTCTCTGCCTGAACATCATCTAGTGTTGGTGTAACACGATTTTCTCCGGGACATTACACTGGTCAGATGGTGTGTTTCTTGAGTCAAGAAGTTTCTTTGTAAAAATAAATGCAGCTTAAAGTAAGACGTCATGATAATCGATCCCTCACAGCGGTTGTGTTTCCAATTAACTGGAGGAATGAAGAATTTTGCTGTTTATGTGACAACTGGATGGACCAGCGGCCGGCTTCTCTCGGGCCCTTCCTGCCCTCCTCCCTTAGAATTTCCTTCTCCTCTTCCCTCCCCTCTCTCACCCTTCTCCCTCTTTCTCAGGGCAGAGAAGTTTTTATCTTTCTTAGTGGAATTTAAAATGCTGATATTTCACTCCCGGGCCTCAAGAAACCCTAGGGCAATGATCGTGTTCTAGATAAATGAAATGTAGCAAATGTTAAAATCGGTTAAATATGCAGTTTAGGAGAGTTTTCATGTAGAAAGAGCAAGGGGTGAGAGTGCCACCCATAAAAAAGCTGGAAAATGAAATATTATAACATCCAGCCCAGATACAACCGCAAGTTTAAAAAATGACTATGAGAAAGTGGTCTGAAGCAGATCTCAAAGGAAGAGCGGAACACGCGGCGGCCTTGGCCTGTTCCGAGCCGTAAGACGAGAGGGCACCGGGCGGATGAAGATGCGCTTCTGGCGGCCCAGCCTGGCGCCCCCGGCGCCCGTGTCCTCCTGCACCCCAGCCGCGGGCCTCCACGCCCGTCTGCACGGTCCGTCTGATTCCTGTTCTGCAGCCTGCCCCCTCCCGCTCTCCCCACCCGGCGTGGAGGGGTTAAGCCGCCCCGGGCGACGGGCACATCTCCCCCTTGACGTCTGCTCTCAGCTCCTGAACAGGGCGAGAAGCCGCGCCGGGCAGGCGGGCTTGCATGCGCTGGGCAGACAGCGCTGACGGGCCGAGAGCCCTGCCCTGGGGTCGTCCGTCTCCCTGACGGGTGGCTGCCACGACCCTCCCGAGGCCGCGTCCCCCGCTTCTCTCTGCAGGCCTCCCCGCCCTTGGCGGAGCAGCGCCCGCCCCCTCCCTGAAGGGGCCTGAGCCCCCTGCCGCCACCGCACCTCCTGGGTCCCGGGTGCGTCTCTTCCAGGCTCAGGGTGCGCGTGTGCGGTGGACCCGCTCGATTATTCTACTCAAGGACATCACTCCACTGAACACCCCTTCCGCTCCCTGAATCTTATGTTTTCTTTTTATTGGACGATTCTCATCAACCAAAAAGGAAAAAGTTTACTTTTCCTGCCTTTAAAGCATCTTCTTAACCACACGCGCCCTTGCAGCCTCCCTAAGACCTCCTGCCCGTCTTTGCCACGGGAGGGCTGGGGTGACGGCGCCCCTCTCTGCCCCCTGGCAGCGGGCACTTTTCGACCCTTACCTCACCGTGCACACGCCTGCCTCGGACCCGGCGGCCAGCCTGCTCCAGCCCGCCGTTCTGCCGCTGGGACCCACCTCGCCCCAGGGCGGCCTGCAGACTCTCTCACCCCGAGGCCCGGCCTCCGCCTGCGAGGACCTCGCTTCCCGCCGCGCTGAACGCACACGCCGGTCCCGCTCCGCAGCCCCGGCCCTGGGCGCCGAGAGCCCTCTCTCCCGCGGTCTCTCTGAAGCCGGGGTCCCGACCCTGACCCTGCCGGCCTCAGCGGCTCGCCACCCTCATAAGCGCGTCTGCACTCGCCTGCGCCCGCGGCCGCTGCTCACTGACCTGTGTTCACCGGCGTCCCTCGGCGCAACCGGACATCCGCAGGCGCTGATCCCTGCGCACACGGCTGTTTCCAGTTCCTAGAACCGTGTCTGGCACAGAGCACTTGCTAACATACTTCTCAAGGTGAAGAATTAAGAGAAATATCCGATAAATTGCTACCGCCAGAGCAAGGGGGCTTGAGGAGAGACGCGCTCAGGTTAGACCCGGGAAGGCCCGGGGGAAGAGGGCAGGACGGAGGATATCTGCAGCCGAAGCTGCAACTTCCACGAGGTGACCTTTCATCTTTGATAGAGAGAAAGAAACAAACACCTTTTTATGGGGCAGGGGAGTCTCATTTTAATAAGAGGTAATATCGTGACGACACCCCGCACTTCCTGGGCTTCCGAACGCAGCCTGTTTCCGTGAAGGAGGCTGATGGGGGCAGGCTGACTGCCCAGCAGTTACTGGGCTTCTGCCACTGCTTGAAATCCCTCACATTTTGCTTTATAACACTTGTTAGTTTCGATATTTCGTCATGTTTCTCAGTGGAATCTCAAAATTTTTCCTTGCACCTGTGTTGGAATCTCGGAAGTAAGCCTGAGGACAGGAAATAAGCAAAGGTTTTGTAGGCGGAGACCCAGCTCAAAGCCACAGTGCCGCCCGGGGCTCGTGAGCAGCAGGCTGGGCGTCTGGCCTTGGCCTCTGCAGGCTGCTCTCCAGCCCTGCTGCGCCTCTGAAGAGACACCGCCCATCCTGCAGGCACGGGACCGCTTTCAACATCTCCCTGATGACCAACTTTCTGAGAATCGGCCCATCTTTTCTCTAACTAGGTTGGACATTCCTTGGAGAGGCTTCTGTTTCCCTTTTTTTCTTGAAAATAGAAAAATAGGCAAACATCTGGGCACCAAGTGCCCCGTGTCTCTGGAGCGGGCATGGGCAGGTTGCCCAGGCGGGGCGGGGTCCGCAGTGAGGAGCCTGCCTGCCCCCAGCCCTGCGGGGCTTCCGGTCACCACATGGGCACACCTGCTGGCCCGGAGCAGCGTCCAGGGGCCAAAACTTGGATTCCTGCTCAGCCTCTGGAACGAGCCTGCCAGGTCAGCCAGGCGAGGCCTCTGGTGTCCACGGGAGACCCCATCAGATGTGCATCCCTGGTACTCGGGGGTCTGAGCTGACCTGGAGCAGGCTCCGCCCACCCACACGTCTCTGGTGTCCTGCGCTGGGCAATGTAGAGGATCTGCACATGTGTGTTGTGTGTGTGTATATCTGTGTGTGTATGTGTGTGTGTCTCTGGGTACATATTGTGTCTGTATCTCTGTGTGTGCTATTGTTTGTCTCTGTGTGTGTATTTTGTGTGTATCTGTGTGTATGTGTATATCTGTGTGTGTCTCTGGGTGTCTATTGTGTATCTGTTGTGTATATGTTATTGTGTGTGTCTGTGTGTGTGTGTACAGTGTGTGTGTCTCTGGGTGTATATTGTATGTGTATCTCTATGTGTATTCCTGTGTATCTCTGTGTCTCTGTGTGTGTGTCTCTGCATGTTTTTGTGTGTGTGCTTCTGTGTGTGTGTGTTGTGCGTGTCTCTGTGTGCACACTGTGTGTATCTCTGTGTTTATATTGTGTACCTCTGTGTGTTTGCATGTATCTCTGTGTGCCTGGGTGTGTGCACACTGTGTGTGTCTCTGTGTGTTACTGTGTGTGTACTTCTGTGTGTGTCTCTGTGTGCACACTGTGTGTGTCTGTGTGTGTATATTGTGTGTCTCTGTGTTTGCATGTATCTGTGTGTGTGTGTGTGTGCACGCTGTGTGTGTCTCTGTGTGTGTCTCTCCATGTGTTACTGTCTCTGTGCATGCTGTGTGTGTAGCTGTGTGTCTGTGTGTGTGTGTCTCTGCGTGTTTTTGTGTGTGTACTGTGTGTGTCTCTGTGTGCACACTGTGTGTGTCTCTGTGTGTATATTGTGTACCTCTGTGTATATGCATGTGTCTCTCTGTCTCTGTGTGTGTGCACGCTGTGTGTGTCTCTGTGTGTGTGTCTCTCCGTGTGTTACTGTGTCTCTGTGTGCATGTCGAGCCTGCCAGGTCAGCCAGGCGAGGCCTCTGGTGTCCACGGGAGACCCCATCAGATGTGCATCCCTGGTACTCGGGGGTCTGAGCTGACCTGGAGCAGGCTCCGCCCACCCACACGTCTCTGGTGTCCTGCGCTGGGCAATGTAGAGGATCTGCACATGTGTGTTGTGTGTGTGTATATCTGTGTGTGTATGTGTGTGTGTCTCTGGGTACATATTGTGTCTGTATCTCTGTGTGTGCTATTGTTTGTCTCTGTGTGTGTATTTTGTGTGTATCTGTGTGTATGTGTATATCTGTGTGTGTCTCTGGGTGTCTATTGTGTATCTGTTGTGTATATGTTATTGTGTGTGTCTGTGTGTGTGTGTACAGTGTGTGTGTCTCTGGGTGTATATTGTATGTGTATCTCTATGTGTATTCCTGTGTATCTCTGTGTCTCTGTGTGTGTGTCTCTGCATGTTTTTGTGTGTGTGCTTCTGTGTGTGTGTGTTGTGCGTGTCTCTGTGTGCACACTGTGTGTATCTCTGTGTTTATATTGTGTACCTCTGTGTGTTTGCATGTATCTCTGTGTGCCTGGGTGTGTGCACACTGTGTGTGTCTCTGTGTGTTACTGTGTGTGTACTTCTGTGTGTGTCTCTGTGTGCACACTGTGTGTGTCTGTGTGTGTATATTGTGTGTCTCTGTGTTTGCATGTATCTGTGTGTGTGTGTGTGTGCACGCTGTGTGTGTCTCTGTGTGTGTCTCTCCATGTGTTACTGTCTCTGTGCATGCTGTGTGTGTAGCTGTGTGTCTGTGTGTGTGTGTCTCTGCGTGTTTTTGTGTGTGTACTGTGTGTGTCTCTGTGTGCACACTGTGTGTGTCTCTGTGTGTATATTGTGTACCTCTGTGTATATGCATGTGTCTCTCTGTCTCTGTGTGTGTGCACGCTGTGTGTGTCTCTGTGTGTGTGTCTCTCCGTGTGTTACTGTGTCTCTGTGTGCATGCTGCGTGTGTAGCTGTGTGTCTCTGTGTGTGTGTCTCTGTGTGTTTTTGTGTGTGTACTGTGTGTGTTGTGTGTGTGTCTCTGTGTGTACACCGTGTGTGTCTCTGTGTGTATATTGTGTGCCTCTGTGTGTTTGCATGTGTCTCTGTGTCTCTGTGTGTGTGCACACCGTGTGTGTCTCTGTGTGTATATTGTGTGTGTGTTTGCATGTGTCTCTGTGTCTCTGTGTGTGTGCACGCTATGTGCGTCTCTGTGTGTGTGTGTCTCTCCGTGTGTTACTGTGTCTCTGTGTGCACGCTGTGTGTCTCTGCGTGTACGCACTCTGTGTGGGTGCAGCCCTGGGACGCTATCCCCCGGAAGAGCGGTCTGGGGCCTGAGGACACCTCCGCTTCTCCAGCTTCCCGAGGCGTGCCTCTGGCGACCAGCAGGGTGCCCGCTCGGGCACAGAGCGCTGCCCCTCAGTCACCTAGTTTCTCTTCTGTGGAGACACAGGGTTTATTATTCTCTGTCTCTGCTTTGGATATAATTCAAAATGCCGTGAGGAAGTCTAAGTATCCGTAGGTGAAATAGTCTAAATAGCGAATTAGTTTCCATATCATTTATTTCGTTGGTCAGGATTAAAATTTCTTTGTCTTTCAAAGTATTCCTTTTACCATACTTTTAACAGAAAATAAGTTGGAAAAAAATGAGGAAAGTTAAAGCCGGCTGTTTGGATGTCTGTAATAAAGGCCGGTTAGAAGGAAAGCGCAGTGCGCTGAGAAACGAGGCTGGCTCCTGCGTCCCCGCCTTCTGGTGGCCGGGCCGGTGGAAGGGGGCCTCCTGGCCTGCGTGGCTTGTGTCCCTCTCCCTGCGCGGTCTCCCAGCTCCAGGGTCTTTCTGGAGCAGCCCTCCGGGTCTGGAGCAGATCACGGTCACACGCAGAGCAGCAGCCGCGGGACTCCTCAGCTCAACGGCCCCTGTGAAAGCTCGGCAAAAGCTCCCCTCCACGCGCCGGACGCTGAGCCACAGGCCACCCAGAGAAGGCTGGTTAAACGACCACCCTGATGGAAACCGAGAACTCTGGAATCGAGCTTGGTTCCCCCACAAGCAACAGGCATGCTGGGGGAGCGCAGATGACTTCTCTGAGTCGTGTACTTAATTCACGGACGCTCAGCGCATCTGGTCTCTCAGCGAACATCCCGATTACTGCGCACCCTCCGTCAGCTCTCAACCACAGAGAGGCCGGGGTACACAGGGCGCTGCGGTTCCCAGGGCAGCTTCAAAGGTGTTCAGGCTGCTCTGAGGGGCTCCTTGAAGTCTGGGTCTCTGTGTGTGTGTGTTTGGTGTGTATATGTGTGCGTGCGTGTGTGTGTGTGTGTGTGTGGTGTGCGGTGTGTGTGTATGAGTGTGTGTGTGCATGTGCATGTGTGTGTGTGGTGTGCGGTGTGTGTCTGTGTCTGTGTATGTGTGTGTGTGGTATGCGGTATGTGGTATGTGTCTGTGTCTGTGCATGTGTGTGTGTGTGGTGTGTGGTGTGTGTCTGTGTGTGTGTGTGTGTGGTGTGCGGCGTGTGTGTATGAGTGTGTGTGCATGTGTGTGTGTGTGTGTGGTGTGTGTATATGCATGCATGTGTATGTGTGGTGTGTGTGTATGAGTGTGTGTGTGTGCATGTGCATGTGTGTGGTGTGAGGTGTGTGTGTGTGGGGGGTATATGTATATGCATGCATGTGTGTGTGTGATGTGCAGTGTGTGTCTGTGTCTGTGCATGTGTGTGTGTGCGCATTGTGTCTGTGAGTGTGTGTGTGGTGTGTG
>SJYT01024224.1:248623-280109 GCA_006410635.1 Cephalophus harveyi | reverse complement strand
TGTGTGTGTGTGTGTGTGTGGTGTGCGGCGTGTGTGTGTGGTGTGCGGTGTGTGTGTATGAGTGTGTGTGTGCATTGTGTCTGTGAGTGTGTGTGTGTGGTATGTGTGTGTGTGTGTGTGTGGTGTGCGGTGTGTGTGTGTGAGTGTGTGTGTGCATTGTGTCTGTGAGTGTGTGTGTGTGTGTGTGGTGTGCGGTGTGTGTGTGTGGTGTGCGGTGTGTGTGTATGAGTGTGTGTGTGGGCATGTGCATTGCGTGTGTGTGTGATGTGCGGTGTGTGTCTGTGTCTGTGCATGTGTGTGGTGTGGGGTATGTGTGTATGAGTATGTGTGTGTGTGGGGGGGTGTAATGCATGTGGGGGGGGTGTGCAGTGTGTGTATGAGTGCACGCGTGTGTATGTGTGTGTTATTCCCAGCTCTGGGCTCTGCCAGCTCTGCTCCTCCCGCAAAAAAGGGAAAAGCACTTTCCGTCAAAACAGGGAAGAAGACATGGCTGCTGGGCTGCAAGCGCAGGCACCTCCACATAGTTGGCCTGTGGCCTGTCTGGTCTTCGGTCAACAGCACAAAAGACATGACCTCGCAGAAACCTGCCAGGACTCAGCAGCTCCCAAAAGCTCTGGGTTCAAGGTCAATGCCTGAGACAGCCGCCTTGCTGGAGCCTCATGGACGCAGCTCCGGCTGATGGTGTTTTCTTTGCTCCCTTGAAAAGCAAGTAAATTAAGTTCTTGGGATTAATGTTCACATTAATAGTGCACATTAATATTACACTATATACAAATAGATAAACAACAAGGACCTACTGTATATCACAAGAGAACTCGATATCTTGTAATAACCTATAAGGGAAAAGAATCAGAAAATATATATATATATGTATAACTGAATACAGCTTGAAGGACAAGAGTTTAGAGGCTTCCCTTGTAGCTCAGTGGGTAAAGAATCTGCCTGCAATACAAGAGACCCCAGTTCGATTCCTGGGTCACGAAGATCCCCTGGAGAAGGAAATGGCAACTCACTCCAATATTCCTGCCTGGAGAATCCCAGGGACAGGAGCCTGGTGGGCTACAGTCCATAGGGTCACAAGAGTCGGATATGACTTAGCGACTAAACCACCATAACTGAATCAGTTTGATATACACCTGAAGCTAACACCACATTGTAATTAATTATACTTCAACTAAAAAGAAAAATAATTAGAAAAAAGAAGTAAGGGTGAATTAGGGGTGGCGGCTATTGCAAACATCAGAGGCCAATCACTAACCAAATTAAACCAAGAACCAAATGAAAACAAAATGCAAATACAGAATTCTTACCAAACATCTCCCAGGAGCAAGGTCTGGGAGGTTCGGGAGATTTTAGGTTACAACCAAGTAAGACAGCCCCTCACCCCACATGTCCACACGGTACTCGGGCCTGAACAACCTCTGGCAGATTCTAACTTTAACAGAGCGTTTTCTGTCACTAATTCTCTGTGATTTGTCTCATCGGCATTCGTCTCTTAGTCTGACCTTTTCCATCCTGTGTATCACAGATGTCTTTCCCCATCACACACTCACTCCGAAAAACGAGTTGATTGATCCGAATGGAAGACAGAACTGCCCGGTGTGGCTGAGCTCAAAGCACTCTGCCCTCTCCCCTCACCTCCTTCCCTTTCTTCTCATCTGAGCACATTCAATTGACTTTTCAGTTACTCTGGTGTCTGTGATGAGACACAATCGCAGTACAAGTGTTTTGCTCAAATGCCAACGCCCGTGTCTGTGACACTAATCATTTGCCGTTATTAACTCATCAAGTGGATGAATTTGTGTCTTCATTGAACTATTCAACTTGCCGCCCTGAGGATTCTGGAAGGGAGGTGAGGAGCCCCAGGCAGCTGGAGGGTGTCAGCCCCTGCCCGCTCTCGGGGCCTCCGCGGCCTCGGGGTGCAGAGCGCCGGGCGGGCTCCCTGGACCCTCAGCCTCGCCCCCTCCTGCCTCCGCTCCATGCGCGTCTCGCGCGCTGCGCTCCTTCTCTGACAAAGGCTGCTTTCTTCCTCTGTCCCACAGGGGACCGTCCCGTACAGAAAACACTTGCCTTCAGGGAGGAAGGCCTAGGTTTGTAATCACCGACTCTGGGAAAGTCTCAGCTTCCTAAGCCAGCTTCTTCTGTTAAGGATTCGCAAGCCTTACTGTGCAGGAGCCTCACGGTCTCCCGCAGGCTCCGCAGTGATGCGCGGAGTCTCACCACCGCCGAGGACACCGCGCCACCGCGCTCCATCAACACCCACGCTTGCGGTGTAGACGCTGACGGCCGGCTTTTCTTTAATGCAGTGCCTGACCTCGGCTCTGCTCACCCAGGGACGCCCTCGGAGGGGCCCAGCTTGTAGTAACACTCTATCGTCCACACGCGAGACAGAGCCAGGAACCCCCTACCCCCAGCCCTCGCCGGCTCCGATGTTTGAGGGATCTGGGTTGATTTCAGTAACTGATCACTTGGGCCACTTGTTTTTGCTCTTCCTGGGCTTTAAGTTCCCGCTCTTATGTTTAAATTCACCAACAAAGAGGGATCCCTGGAAGCGCAAGCCCCCTCCCACCTCAGTGAAAACAGGCCCCCAGGCCCCCCTCTCTCTGCCGGCGACCCTGGTCTTGCCGTGTGACCAGGTCTGCTGTGTGATTTCCAGGTCCTGTCGGCAGAGAACCTCTGTTCTCAAAGTCGCCCCATGGTTACTGCCAAAGGCGTCTGCAGCCACAGTAAGAAATAGCAGGATTGGTGTAGCCACAGCATCGGTGAGTGATGGCCAAGACCCCCCCAGAGCAGGGGGACCGAGAATGCTGAGCTCACTCTTCTGCTTCTAAATTTCTCAATCTATTTTCAGTTCGAAAGTCATGATTTCCATGAAGTGATTTAAAATTGTACCCAATGAATATTATGTCTCCTGATCTGAAGTCAAAACACTCTGGGCCTCACTAAAGAGAGGGGCCCTTAGTAACACACAATGATCATGCCAGGGCAGGCTGGTTTCCCTTCACCCAGTGATCCCTGACCCCTGCCTCCCACTTACGTGAGCAAAGGGCATGACCACAATGTACACACTCACCAGGCAGAGTCCTTGGTCGGAAGACAAGGGATTTTCTCCCATCCTTCTCTCTATAGCAACAACTTACTCATAATGATCATCTGGTATGGGTAATATAAGACAGTTGTTAAACCTAACATTTTTATTTATACACCGTGTAGAGGATCATGACTGTACACACTCACCAGGCAGAGTCCTTGGTCGGAAGACAAGGGATTTTCTCCCATCCTTCTCTCTATAGCAACAACTTACTCATAATGATCATCTGGTATGGGTAATATAAGACAGTTGTTAAACCTAACATTTTTATTTATACACCGTGTAGAGGATCATGACATTGTACAGGAGGCAGTGATCAAGACCATCCCCAAGAAAAAGAAATGCAAAAAGGCAAAAAGGTTGTCTGAGGAGGCCTCACAAGTAGCTGTGAAAAGACGGGAAGCAGCGAAAAGCAAAGGAGAAAAGGAAAGATAAACCCACGTGAACGCAGAGCTCCAAAGAATAGCAAGGAGAGATGAGAAAGCCTTCCTCAGGGATCAATGCAAAGAAACAGAGGAAAACAATAGAATCGGAAAGATTAGACCTCTCTTCATGAAAATTAGAGATACCAGGGGAATATTTCCTGTAAAGATGGGCTCGATAAAGGTTGGAAATAGCTACTTCAAATCCTAAAAGATGATGCTGTGAAAGTGATGCACTCAATATGCCAGCAAATTTGGAAAACTCAGCAGTGGCCACATGACTGGAAAAGGTCAGTTTTCATTCCAATCCCAAAGAAAGGCAATGCCAAAGAATGTTCAAACTACAGCACAATTGTACTCATTTCACACACTAGCAAAGTAGTGCTCAAAATTCTCCAAGCCAGACTCCAACAGCATGTGAACCAAGATTTTCCAGATGTTCAAGCTGGATTTAGAAAAGGACGAGGAACCAGAGATCAAATTGCCAACATCTGTTGGATCAGAGTAAAACCAAGAGAGGTCCAGAAAAACATCTGCTTTATTGACTACACTAAGCCTTTGACTGTGTGGATCACAACAAACTGTGGAAAATTCTTCAAGAGCTAGGAATACCAGACCACCTGACCTGCCTCCTGAGAAATCTGTATGCAGGTCAAGAAGCAACAGTTAGAACTGGACATGGAACAACAGACTAGTTCGAGATTAGGAAAGGAGTATGCCAAGGCTGTATATTGTCACCCTGCTTATTTAAATTATATGCAGAGTACACCATGCAAAATGCCAGGCTGGATGAAGCACAAGCTGGAATCAAGCTTGCTGGGAGAAATATCATTAACCTCAGATACACTGAAGATGCCACCCTTATGGCAGAAAATGAAGAGGAACTAAAAAGCCTCTTTATGAAAGTGAAAGAGGAGAGTGAAAAAGTTGGCTTAAAAATCAACATTCAGAAGAAGATCATGGCATCCGGTCCCATCACTTCATGGCAAATAGATGGGGAAACAATGGAAACAGTGAGAGACTTTATTTTGGGGGGCTCCAAAATCACTGCAGATGGTGACTGCAGCCATGAAATTAAAAGATGCTTGCTCCTTGGAAGAAAAGCTATGACCAGCCTAGATAGCATGTTAATAAGCAGAGACGTTACTTTGCCAACCAAGGTCCTTCTAGTCAAAGCTATGGTTTTTCCAGTAGTCATGTATGGATGCGAGAGTTGGACTGTGAAGAAAGCTGAGTGCCAAAGAATTGATGTTTTTGAAATGTGGAGTTGTTAGAGAAGACTCTTGCGAGTTTCTTGGACTGCAAGGAGATCCATCCAGTCCATCCTAAAGGAAATCAGTCCTGAACGTTCATTGGAAGGATTGATGCTGAAGCTGAAGCTCCAATATTTTGGCCACCTGATGGGAAGAACTGACTCATTGGAAAATATCCTGATGCTGGGAAAGATTGAGGGCAGGAGGAGAAGGGGACAATAGAGGATGAGATGGTTGGATGGCATCACCAACTCAATGGACATGAGTTTGAGCAAACTCCAGGAGTTGGTGATGGACAAGGAGGCCTGGCGTGCTGCAATCCATGGGGTCACAAAGAGTGGGACACGACTGAGTGACTGAACTGAACTGATTCTTTAATGTAGTGTTATTTTGCATGGAAGCTTCTTAAATATTATTAGTAGAAGCCACTGTCATAATGATGCTGTTTAGACATCATCCTGAATATAGTTGTATGTTTTCCCATAATTTCTATATAAGAAAACACATACTAGTTAAGATTAATGGAACATTGAAGAACATTGGGTTGAGTCATATTCAGTAACTCTGAACACCTTTTGAAATCAGATCTTTGTAATTTGCTGTTATGTAGAATAAGTACACTGTGAAAAACTCTGAAAGAAATGGGAACACCAGACCACTTGACCTGCCTCTTGAGAAACCTGTATGCAGGTCAGGAAGCAACAGTTAGAACTGGACATGGAACAACAGACTGGTTCCAAATAGGGAAAGGAGTACGTCAAGGCTGTATACTGTCACCCTGCTTATTTAACTTATATGCAGAGTACATCATGAGAAAGGCTGGGCTGGAAGAAAGACAAGCTGGAATCAAGATTGCCGGGAGAAATATCAATAACCTCAGATATGCAGAAGACACCACCCTTATGGCAGAAAGTGAAGAGGAGCTGAAAAGCCTCTTGATGAAAGTGAAAGAGGAGAGCGAAAAAGTTGGCTTAAAGCTCAACATTCAGAAAACGAAGATCATGGCATCTGGTCCCATCACTTCATGGGAAATAGATGGGGAAACAGTGGAAACAGTGTCAGACTTTATTTTGGGGGGCTCCCAAATCACTGCAGATGGTGACTGCAGCCATGAAATTAAAAGACGCTTACTCCTTAGAAGAAAAGTTATGACCAACCTAGATAGCATATTGAAAAGCAGAGACATTACTTTGCCGACTAAGGTCCGTCTAGTCAAGGCTATGGTTTTTCCAGTGGTCATGTATGGATACGAGAGTTGGACTGTGAAGAAAGCTGAGCACCGAAGAATTGATGCTTTTGAACTGTGGTGTGGGAGAAGGAAATGGCAACCCACTCCAGTGTTCTTGCCTGGAGAATCCCAGGGACGGGGGAGCCTGGTGGGCTGCCGTCTATGGGGTCACACAGAGTCGGACACGACTGAAGTGACTTAGTGGTGGGAGAAGACTCTTGAGAGTCCCTTGGACTGCAAGGAGATCCAACCAGTCCATTCTAAAGGAGATCAGCCCTGGGTGTTCTTTGGAAGGATTGATGCTAAAGCTGAAACTCCAGTACTTTGGCCACCTCATGAGAAGAGTTGACTCATTGGAAAAGACTCTGATGCTGGGAGGGATTGGGGGCAGGAGGAGAAGGGGACGACAGAGGATGAGATGGCTGGATGGCATCACCGACTCAATGGACATGAGCTTGAGTGAACTCCGGGAGTTGGTGATGGACAGGGAGGCCTGGCATGCTGCGATTCATGGGGTTGCAAAGAGTCGGACACGACTGAGCGACTGAAATGAACTGATACTTATGAAAAAAAAATTAATAAAAATATTAATAGGCCTATTGATTAATATTTATACTGTTCTTGAGGTTCTCAAGGCAAGAATACTGAAATGGTTTGCCATTCCCTTCTCCAATCGACCATGTTTTGTCAAACCTCTCCACCATGACCCGTCTATCTTGGGAGGCCCTACACAGCATAGCTCTTGGTTTCACTGAGTTAGATAGGCTGCCGTCCACGTGATCAGTTTGGTTAGTTTTCTGTTATTGTAGATTTCATTCTGTCCGCCCTCTGATGGAGAAGAATAAGAGGCTTATGGAAGCGTTGGCCACCTGATGTGAAGAACTGACTCATTGGAAAAGACCCTGATGTTGGGAAAGATTGAAGGCAGGAGGAGAAGGGGACGGCAGAGGATGAGATGGTTGGATGGCATCACCGACTCGATGGACATGAGTTTGAGTAAACTCCAAGAGCTGGTGATGGACAGGGAATCCTGGCATGCTGCAGTCCATGGGGTCACAAAGAGTCAGACACGACTGAGCGACTGAGCTGAATCAATATTAATAGGCCTCTAAATTTTGCCACTATGATAAATGGTGTGAATCATTTTCATGTCATCACCCACAGGTGCTCTCCACTCTGAACTCGCCTTCAGTCTCAAGAGGAAAGCAAGTTTCTGAGGTTCATGATGTTTCTCATTTCTCCAGCATTCAGTGCCAGGCCTGACACACAGCAGTCCCCAAAAACAATTGCAAAATGAGCACTGTCTCAACCACTCTGAGCAACAACCACATTAGTAGGTCAGGTCACTGGCTTGAGCTGAAGAAAGAAATGTTAGGAAAGTTTTGTTGTGTTTTATTTTAACAGTCAGAAGATCAAAATGATTTCCCACAGCCATGACCTCGTCCCGGCTGGAAAGGTCGGCGCCCAGCTCCCTCCTTGCACCTCCGACTGTGCGACTGTGCACCCATGTTTCTGTCTCTGCTCTTAGCATCTTTATTGAACGTGTATCATTTTTCAATGTCGATTGTCATAAGCTTAATATGATACTTTAGAAAATGGCAAAGATAAATCTGCTGTTTAATTCCAGTTTTGCTCGAAGGGATGGCAGATCATCCACATTTCACATGCTGTCTTTATAGGGAAATGGGAGATTTTGCAGAGCAATTAGAGTCAGATATGATTGGAAGGTCTTGACTCTCTCAAGAAGCCTCCAATTTTTAGACTCTTTGGAATAGTTGAGATGACCTGTGGCCAGTGTCCAGGGGACAAGACTGACCCTGGAAGATTAAAGGAGTTTCCCAGCAGAAATTCCCCTGGGGCCAGCACAGGACCACAGGGTGCTTCAAAACTGAAGCCGAGAAGCTCGGTCTTTGCTGGAGACCCTGGAGAGGCGCACGCGTGCAGACAGGCAGCGGGTGTGCTGGCAGCGGGCACCGCCGTGCCCACGGGCATGCCATGCTCACAGGTGATGCTCCGAGTGGTCCGGGCTCAAAGTGAGCAGCCGTGAAGCTCTCCTGGGAGCCCAAGCCAGCAGTAAGCGTAGTTGGACATTCCAAAAATATACTGACGACTTAACATGATCAAATTTGTTGACTCTGTATGTCATAACAACCTGGCTCTGGGTGGGGGGCCGGGATGGGGGTGAGGACAGGATGCTTCCGGCTGGGCTGTGCTACTTTCATGGAAAGAGCAACAAGGAAGGACTTCCTCCTCCAAGGACGCGGAGTGGCTGGAAAGCTGAGCAACCCCCATCAGCGCAGCCCCGCAGCCCGGGACCACCCTCAGGCTCTTCCCAAACAGCACGGAGCCTACTCTGTCTTCCTTATTATACTTTATAATTTCAACAGGCATCCCATCTGAACGGGGTTACAGGGGATGTGTCGCTGGTCATCTAAGCACTCAAGAGTGAGTTGTTAATTTTTTCTGTCACTGAGATTCCGTCCAAGTCCTACAATCTTGTGTTTCATTATTTTATCACTGAGCTATGATTAATTCCTAGGGAAAAATAATAGACTAATTATTTTGTCAATTTGACTTAAATTTTTTGCTGGCTTATTATTGCAAAGAACACCATGTGACAATCTAGTAATTGTGGGAAATCTGGACAAGGCTTGACAATAATGTCAATTACTTAACATTTGGTTTGATGAGTTCAGACGCAGCAGAAAGGGAGGAGACAAGCATAGTTTTATCCCCCTGGACCAGCCCAGGGGCGCATGATGTTTTACTTGGAAGAGTTCAAAGATTTCTAAGTCGTCTTTCCATTTCCTGTGAGTTCTGACCCTCTCTATTTTGCACCTGTGTTACAGATTCATCTTCCCAAAGAAGAGATTTGAGCAGCGAACCCTAGAATCTGGTGATTAGAGGGGACGGTATGGACAGCCGGCCTCACCCTGAAGCTGGGCACCTGCATGAAGTGTCTGGATGCTTCCCATGGAGACTTTCTCAACACAGGACCCTTGACCCACCCGCTTGAGGATCGCCTGTGATCTTGTCAAAATGCACATTCTATGTCTGCACCTCTGTTCCACTAACTTGGACGCTTGACCATCAGCATTTAATCAGGAGAGTCCTCTGTGGCCCAAAAATAAGGGGAAAATAGCACAAGGCAGTCCATTTCATCCTGGGAAACTCATCATTAGAAAGATACTGGAATGCTGCACTCAGAAATTAAACAACAGCAAGAATAGAGATAGAAGGAGAAATGGAAGTCACTGAGCCCCCGGCTCACTCCTGGTCACAGGCAGAGAGCCATGGCCTTGCCCCCCGGCTCACTCCTGGTCACAGGCAGAGAGCCGTGGCCTTGCGGGCTCTGTGGCCCTGCAGCCCGTGGCCCGCATTGCCCCTGGGTCCTGTGGTCCACGTGCTTCTTTAGTAAAGCTTGGTGTCTTGGCAACAAAGAGCCGTATGTCAGCGACCACTGCTGCCTTTCTTCCAGTTTAATCTGCAAAGATTGGCTCTGGTGAGTGAACCCTCGGCCTTCCTTCGGGCTGGAGGCCCTTGTGCGGCCCTGTGCTGCTGTTACAGCGTGCAGCTCCTGTGGGCATGTTCCTGAAACGCCTGGGAGTCGTTGCGTGGATGGAGGGAATGTTGTGGAGTGTCACTGTGCTGCACGTTCTTCCCTCACTGTGAGGGGTCACCTCACTGTCTCATCAGGCCCCCAGCTCAGGCTTCGCTTGTTTCCACACGGAGAGACTCTATCCTCGCCTGCCCTTGGCTCAAAGTCGACGATGAAGCAGCTTGGAGGCTCCTGTGAGTGTACCCAGGCTTCATGCTCTTAAAAGCACTTTCTGAAGTTCATACAATTATAAAGAGGAGCAGTGGTAGTCTGATGCAGAGGGAGTGATGTGTGTGTCTGAGCCCCATCTGTCATCTCAGCAAGTGATGAGGCCAAATTTATAGTTTAGTTTCTAAAGTCTAATAATCTCCAAATGTTCCACCAGACCTGCTTGGCAAGTCCCCTGACGATAGAAACATGCAAGTGTAATTCAGCTGAGAAAGATGAGGGTCTCACAGCCATGAAATCAGTCCTCTTCTCTCTCTTTATCCTCCAGAGAGGTCGCTTAAAGATCACACACCTCACTTTCCCCCAGTATGCTGACTCTGCATCCAGGGCACACATTCGCATGCCGTGCAGCGTAGGCGCAGAGACGTGCAGGTGCATGATGAGTATTAGCTGCAGGACGATCACACAAGCTCATTCTCTCAAGCTGCAGTTGTATTTGTATCGTCTGGGATGGCAATTGCTGGGTGGATAAATCTGAGAAAAATTAGGCTGGGGGTTGTGGAGATGCCCTTTATTTGTTGCCATTTATGTGCTTTTTTTTTTTTCTTTTAAATAGGGACTTTATTTTTTAAAACACTGTTATGTTCACAGAAAAATTGAGCAGAAGGAACAGGAGCCCCCTGTACACCCCCTCTCGCCCCCGCCGACTGTTTCCCTGTTCGCAGTATCTTGCGTTAGGGAGGCACATTTGTCGCAGCTGATGAATCTTTGTTGACACATTTTTATTAGGCAAGGTCCGTGGTTTCTATTATGGTTACTCTTGGTGCCGTGTAGTTTTATGAGTTTTGGCATACGCACAACGTCATGTATCCATCATTACGGCGTCGTGCAGGTTAGTTTCAAGACCCTCAATCTGTCCTCATTTATCCCTTCTCTAACAGTCTTCCTTTCTCTATGTGGCTCTGAGTCTCAGGCCTGTATATCCTTCCTTCTCTCTGCAGAAATTCTTTTAATATTTCTCACAAGGCAGATCTACTGGCTATAAATCTATTTTTCTTTGTCCGAGGAAGTCTTTACTTTTCCTTCACTTCTGAAGACTAACTTTGCTGAGTTAGGCTCTGATACACCCTCACATGGTCAGCCTCTGGTAACGTGGTTCCCCTGACGGCAAGCCTCGTGAGTAGGACGGAGTACTCTGGGCACATTTCAAAACGGCTGCTTTCCCCGAAACATGAGGCGGATGTTCTCTGATCTTCACTCTAAGGAAGATCAGAGTGGTAGAGTTCTTGGAGGTAAAGCTCACAGAAGCTAGGGGCCTTCCAATGACTTTTGGCCCAAAGAGCCTTTTTTTTAGTCTCTCCAGTATGTCCACACCCAAGCTCCAGAAATTCCTCGACCAGCTATAAACCGTGCCTGCAGCTGACGGCGCCAAGGCTCACGCTGTGATTCTCTGCACTCACGTATCTGTCTCTTCAGGTTTCTGGGTGACTGTGTGCCCTGCAAACTCAGTTCTCCAATGAATCGAAATAGTTGTTGATTTTCAAATTATTCAGCTGTTTTCTTATTGTAAGGACAGGACTGATAATGGCCAAGCTCTTCACACGTTGGGCTAGACACCAGGATATACCATTTTCTTTTCCTCTAGGGCCAGCATTTCAAAATTTCCTAGTACTAGTCTATCCACGTCCCAATTTTTAGATATTTTAAATGGTTTGGTTCATTGTTGACCTTTGCTTTGTCATAAATAATAGTTTTCTTGTGTAGACATTATTTTTATAAATACTTGCATTGTCCTGAAGATCAAGCTGGATTTAGAAAAAGCAGAGCAACTGGAGAGCAAATTGCCAACATCCGTTGGATCATCGAAAAAGCAAGATAGTCCCAGAAAAACATCTAATTTTGCTTTATTGACTATGCCAAAGCCTTTGACTATGTGGATCACAACAAATTGTGGAATATTCTGAAAGAGATGGAAATATCAGACCACCCAACCCACCTCTTGAGAAATCTGTATGCAGGTCAGGAAGCAACAGTTAGAACTGGACATGGAACAACAGACTGGTTCCAAATAGGGAAAGAAGTACGTCAAGGATGCATATTGTCACTCTGCCTGTTTAACTTATATGCAGAGTACATCATGAGAAACACTGGGCTGGAGGAAGCATAAGATGGAATCAAGATTGCCGTGAGAAATATCAATAACCTCAGATATGCATATGACACCACCCTTATGGCAGAAAGTGAAGAAGAACTAAAAAGCCTCTTGATGAAAGTGAAAGAGGAGAGTGAAAAAGTTGGCTTAAAGCTCAACATTCAGAAAACGAAGATAATGGCATCTGGTCCCATCACTTCATGGGAAATAGATGGGGAAACAGTGGAAACAGTGACAGACTTTAGTTTGGGGGCCTCCAAAATCACTCAGATGGTGGCTGTTGCTATGATATTAAAAGACGCTTACTCCTGGAAAGAAAAGACCAACCTAGATAGCATATTAAAAAACAGTGACATTGCTTTGCCAACAAAAGTCCATCTAGCCAAGGCTATGGTTTTTCCAGTGGTCATGTATGGATGTGAGAGCTGGACTATAAAGAAAGCTGAGTGCTGAAGAATTGATGCTTTTGAACTGCGGTGTTAGAGAAGACTCTTGAGAGTCTTGGACTGCAAGGAGATCAAACCAGTCCATCCTAAAGGAAATCAGTCCTGAATATTCATTGGAAGGACTGATGCTGAAGCTGAAACTCCAATACTTTGGCCACCTGATGGGAAGAACTGACTCATTGAAAAAGACCCTGATGCTGGGAAAGATTGAGGGCAGGGGGAGAAGGGAACGACAGAGGATGAGATGGTTGGATGGCATCACCGACTCGATGGACATGGGTTTGAGCAAACTCCGGGAGTTGGAGATGGACAGGGAGGCCTGGTGTACTGCAGTCCGTGGGGCTGGAAAGAGTCAGACACAACTGATCGACCGAACTGAACTGAACTGAACTGAAAGATCATTACCATTTTCATGTATATTTACTATGTTTTGGTTTGCTTGTTTGTTTGTTTTAACGTTCAGTGACAATCTTAATATTGCCCAACATTTCTAGCCTAACTTACCCAGTCATGTCTGACTCTTTGCAACCTCTTGGACTGTAGCCCGCCAGGCTCCCCTGCCCATGGGATTTCCTAGGCAAGAATACTGGAGTGGGTTGCCTTTTCCTCCTCCAGGGGATCTTCCCCATCTGGGGATCAAACCCAGGTCTCCTGCATTGCAGGCAGACTCTTTACCATCTGAGGCACCAGGGAAGCCCAAAGGTGGATTCTTAATCACTGGACCACCAGGGAAGCCCCAAATGTCTAGAAGCATCTTTACTCAGTAATCTGACTTTTGAGTCTAATAATAATGAAGAGGATAAAAGTTGGATTCATTCTCTCCTGAGCAGTCCTTCCCACGTCTGTAGAAGCCAGATTATCCATCTCAAATATTCTCCTTCCTGACTCTCTTGTAGATACTCCCAAAGAAAGACATGAAAATATTGACATTTAATTTGCATTGAATAAAAAGTTGATATCTATTTAGAAAATACTGAACATATAAAATGCTTCAATGACAGAGGAGCACATATTAACTCAATATAAATGTTTTATTTATATTAATATATGGAATAAACAAGCATTACTTGTAATAAGTATAATAAATTTGATAAACATGCATTACTTTCCAGGAAGCTGTGTAAGAGCCAGACATGTGGAGATGAGTAGAATCTGTCTGTGGCCTTCGAGGAACACATTATCTGCTGGAATAGTGTGAGTATGGTTTCTGACACCTGGTGATTCTCCAGCATGAAGAAGAATGGCCTGTCAATCAAGGCCCCTCTGGGAGGAAAAGACCTTCCATGTGGATAACAAAAGATCCCGATTCCAGGACTGCAATGAGAAAGACAAGAAACTAAAATAGTGAAGTTTTAAGGAACCTAGGGGGCATCTTACCACCACCCAACACAGGTGAGGAATCTGTGATGGGAAGAGCTGCCCAGCTTGGCCAGCCAGGGGGCACCCTCTGCAGGCCAGCGGCTCCTCCTCCCAGCCTCTGCCTCCCGGGGGCGCCCGCGCCCAGCGCAGGGTCTCGGGTCTGACCGGCCCCGCCTCTGGAGCTGTGGCCCGTGTTGCCGGAAGTCGGGGCAGTCGGCGGACAGCAGCCTGGGTGATGGAGCAGAGAGCGGCAGTCCTGGAAAACTTAGGAAATGACTTATTAGCAATTTCAGTTGAAGGTACTAACTTACGTGTTGCCTGTGACGGTGAATATTTATGTGCCAACTTGACCAGGCTCCAGGGCACCAAGATGCTTGCTCAACAGCACTATGGGTGCGTCCGGGAGGGTGTAGTCAGTAGACTGAGTAGAGCACGCTGCCATCCACTGTGCAGGGGGCATCCCCCCGCCCCGTGGGCGCCTGACGCAAGTGAGGGCATGCTGTGCGGGGGCCGACGCTCTCTGAGCTGCAACTTGGTCTTCTCCGGCTCCAGGTTTGGGCAGCAGCCAACACACCTCCGGGCCTGCAGACTGAATAGCTGGGGATAGTCAGACTCCACCCCACAAGTCCTGTACATGCCTTTGCATATGTGTGCACACACGTGTACATGCATAGGTATGTGTATACATCCTATTGACTCTGCTTCTCTGGAGAACCCTGCCTGATGCTAATAACACTGGGTCAGTTTTATTCTAGTACCGTTGCTGTTGTTCAGTTTCTCTGTTGTGTCCGACTCTGTGACCCCATGAACCGCAGCACGCCAGGCCTCCCTGTCCATCACCAACTCCCGGAGCTTGCTCAAACTCACGTCCATCGAGGTGGTGATGCCATCCAGCCATCTCATCCTCTGTCGTCCCCTTCTCCGCCTGCCCTCAAACGTTCCCAGCATCAGGGTCTTTTCCAATGAGTCAGCTCATCACATCAGGTGGCCAAAGTATTGGAGTTTCAGCTTCAACATCAGTCCTTCCAATGAACACCCAGGACTGATCTCCTTTAGGATGGACTGGTTGGATCTCCTTGTATTCCAAGGGACTCTCAAGAATCTTCTCCAGCACCACAGTTCAAAAGCATCAATTCTTTGGCGCTCAGCCTTCTTCACAGTCTAACTCTCACATCCATACATGACCACTGGAAAAACCATAGCTTTGACTAGAAGGACCTTTGTTTGCAAAGTAATGTCTGTGCTCTTTATTAGTATGGTACCAAACTAATAATCAATGGGCACCATATTCAGAAAGTGTTTTAGTGAATTCTCTGTAAGAAACAGATGGTTTTGCTCTGTTTATTCTATGGCTAATATACTTACTGAGTGAAATTTTTCTTATTTAGAAAATGAATCTGGCCACAAGAGAAGTGAATTGTTTAGGGTACGATATGATCCCAGTCTTTCTCTGATGTGTTCACTCTTCTTTACTTTAAAAGATATATTTGCATGTTTTTAAATAAAACTTGTGTGTATTTAAGGTGTGCAACATGAAGCTTTGATACACCCGGTGAGATGGTTATGACAGTCAAGCTAATCATCTTCTCATGTCGAGACATAACTATCGTTTTTCCGTGTGATGAGTCCACATCAAAACTACCCTCTTCTCTGTCTTTAATTACCCCATTTGTCCTATTTCAAACTTGATTTCTAGAAGCTCTAATTTTCTTTCCTTTTTATAAGAAGCATGAATAGTTTCCAAAAAATATTTCAAGAAGTTAAAAGAATAGAAAATAAAGCGGTAATCCATCTTTCAGGATTTAAATGTCTGTTAAAAGCTATGCTTGCATCTCTAGCTTCTGGCTTATTAATAGGTATAGTGAAATTTCTAGTTATAGTATACAGTTTCTCCAAAATGCATACAGAGCTACTGCACAGGCTTTCTAAATTTCCCTTTGCTATTTTTTTCAAGCTGGTTCCACAGTGATCTCACAGCTACTGAGAGCAACAATCAGCCCAAGCGCGGTTCCCCGTGAATGGAGCGTAGTGGGAGCAGCTGCCACGTCTAACTCTGGCGCCTGCTGCAGCTCGGAGCCTCGGTGCAGAAGCTCAATCAGGAGACTGATTAGAGGCTCACGAGCTGGGACTTCCTGCGTCAAATGATTTTGTTTAAAGTTGTTTTGCTTCTGCTCCACTTTCTTAATCAAGTTGATACTGTGGGTATTTTGGGTTCTATGGGCACGCGGCTGTGAATAGATGCACACTCTTCCAGTTCTCAAAGATTTTTGTGTTTCTTTGTGAAAATACATGACAGTCACCAGGCACATTTGAAAGGAATGACTTGTCTTGCGAGCAGAGAAAGATTTGCTCGGAATAGAACCGGCCCACCGGCCTCCCACTTCCGAGAATGGGCACCCAAGGACAGCAAGACCTTGACTTCGTATCATTCATGATAAGGTGCTTCTGGTGGGCAGAATTTTCTAATGATTTCAATACTCTAAGTATAATCACCTTCTTCTATTAAGCATTTTTTAATACAAAATTATCTTAAATTATTTTCCCTGTTTTCTTACCTTAGGAGAAGACAGTTTTGGTCAAAATAAAATGCTTGAGTAACTCCAGGGCTATTTCGATCGCTGGCTGTAACCTGGACCATGTCCTGCGCGCGCCCTTCCCTCTGGGCTCCTCCCCCGGCGCCACCCCTGGGCTCTCAGAAGCGCAGTGCAGATGGGACTCCACACCACCCACTGCTGTTTAGGAAAAAAGGGAGATAAAACCTGCTAAGCTGGTAACCCTCATCTTACTAATTTATTACTGTCTAATAAAGATGGCAGCTGCATTTTTAAAACCAACATTGAAACTAATATTTTGTTCCCAAAAAGTTGGCATTGCCTGAATTGACACTACCAAAACAAATGAAGGATATTTTCAAGCAAGTAACACCCCCGACAGGAAGATCCCAGACTAAACGTCTCAGGACACAGGCCCTAGATCAGGAGCCCGGAGCAGGAGCAAGCCAGCGGACAGCCCACTGTCCCGGTGGGGGGTGGAGGCTGCCCTGACCTGGGTCTGCCGCGTCCCCCATTTCCCTGCTAGTTGACGTGCGGGCTGTCTTTCTTCTTCTGTATCAATTTTGCTATCTGTGATCAAGGAGATCCAGCCAGTCCCTCCTAAAGGAGATCAGTCCTGGGTGTTCATTGGAAGGACTGATGCTGAAGCTGAAACTCCAATACTTTGGCCACCTCATATGAAGAGTGTTGACTCAAAAGACCCTGATGCTGGGAGGGATCGGGGGCAGGAGGAGAAGGGGACGACAGAGGATGAGATAGCTGAATGGCATTACTAACTCGATGGACATGAGTTTGGGTAAACTCCAGGAGTTGGTGATAGATAAGGAGGCCTGGAGTGCTGTGATTCTTGGGGTCGAAAAGAGTCGGACACAACTGAGCGACTGAACTGAACTGAACTGAACTGATGCACAGGTAAGTAACATAGAATCTCTGTTAATCCCTAAAGACACATGGCGAGAGCTGGGCAGATTTTCACTGAGTTAGTGGTGTGGCTTTTGAGAGTTATGACCGCAAAAGCGTTGCAGGCCTAAGTGTCAGGAACACACTGAAAAGACGCGGGTGTCCCGCAAAGGGCTGCACCTCATCCTCCTGGGAGCCTGCGACGAAGGGACACGTGGCCCCCACACGCTCAGGGGGCTGCGCTGGGGCCAGAGAAGGAAACGTGGAGAAGGGCTTTGGTCAGACCTGCGGCCGTGGAGGAGCGTCTGTCTGCAAGGTGGGGCGTAGAGAAAACAGACACGGCCCGACGGAGCCGAACTGCAGGCGAAGCCTCGGCGACGAGACTCGGCTCAGGCGGGGCCCCTCACCCGGGCCAGGCGGCCCCTCACCCGGGCCAGATGGGGCCCCTCACCCGGGCCAGGCGGCCCCCCTCACCCGGGCCAGGCGGCCCCTCACCCGGGCCAGATGGGGCCCCTCGCCTGGACCAGGCGGCCCCTCACCCGGGCCAGGCGGCCCCTCACCTGGGCAGGGTGGGAGGCCTGGACCGGTCACCAAGGCGCCCGGCCGGTTAGTCTGCGAGTGGCGAGGCAGGCTGCCTGCTGAGAAGACGGCGGAGAGTTCGGGGGGCAGCCGGGTCAGGGGTCTGAGGGGGGCGGTGGGCAGACGGCGACAGGCGGTCAGCGCAGTCTCTGCTCCAGGCACAGAGGCGCTCAATTCTTCCGGAATTCCAGGGCGGTAAATACTATTGCTATTATTTTGCAGATGATGGAACGAAGCCACCGAGAAAGTGAAGGGAAAGCTACACAGGACCCTGCGGACTGGGCTGAGCCGAGGTGGGGAGCCCAGGGGACCATGGCGGCAGGGAGCCGGTGCCCGGGGCCACACTCCTTGCTGCATCTGAGAGAATGTGCTAGAACTTGTGCACATTGGCTACTGACTTTTTCTAAGAAGTTTCATTTGAGTATTAATTTATTTCCGGTACTCTTCGGAGTGGTAACAGACCCCTGAGCCGAGAACATAGATGCATAGTGTTCTAGGTATAAAGGGATCTTCTAGCTTCTTCCAGCAGCTCCACGCTTGTCTAACTGACACATTTTACTCTATTTTGCATCTGCATGTGCCCCTCCTGCTCTCTGGCCATGTTTTTTGTCTTTTGAAAGGTCCTACCTGTGCTCAGGCCCTGAAATCCCTGCTGCTGCTGCTGCTGAGTCGCTTCAGTCGTGTCCGACTCCGTGTGACCCCAGAGACGGCAGCCCACCAGGCTCCCCCGTCCCTGGGATTCTCCAGGCAAGCACACTGGAGTGGGCTGCCATTTCCTTCTCCAGCGCATGAAAGTGAACAGTGAAGGTCCCTGCCAACACACAAAACGCAGTCACAGAGAAGCAGGAGGGAGCGGACTCCGGAGGTGAGCGCAGGGTGACCTTTAATGGAACAGCCTGGGGCCGCCAGCATCCTGAGGCAGGAGCCAGGCTGGAACAGGGAAGTGCAGACAGACGGACGGACGCGGGGCTGAGGGGGACTCAGGCGGGTGCATACCCCCTCAGCTGCCACAGTGAAGTCTGGTTTCTGTAACTGGGGACGGTCACGCCGCGGGGACCTAGTAAGCAGGGCGATGAGGAGGGACCTGCGGCTCAGCCCCAGAGCGAGGGCTCAGCAAGTCAGTCCCCAATTCCAGAAGAGAGAAGGAAGCTTCTGGAAGCGCTGTTATGCCGGTAGGGCCGTCTCAGCCCCGGAGAACCCCGCCAGGCCGAGCAGGCGTGAGCAGAGGCCCAGACTCTCGGCAGCTATGGGGAGGGCGCCCCTCAGCAGAGGCAGTGAGGTGAGCCCGGGACAGGGAGTGGGTGAAGAGCATAAAACACACCCCGAGGGCCTCGGAGCACTGGGATGCGGTTTGAGAAGATCCACAGGTGATGCGTAGGCTCTGCTGGGTTTGAAAAGCAGGACGTAAAGAATTTCTAATTAGTTCACTTGCGTTTTGGCAAATATGCCTTTATTCATCAGAAGCATGTGGTTTGTGCAGCTTAAGTGATTTTTGCGCAAATGTTATGACTAAAATGACACAGAAATCATCGTAAAACACTTGACAGACTGCAGACGTGACTTACTTTACATCTACCCTCCATTGTACAGAAATACGTTGAAATCTTTTTAAATGCTGTGAGATTGCAGTATGGACTTTCTGGCTAAAAATACAAAAGTGAAAACTCAGTTATTATCTGCATTGTTCTGCCTTAAAAATCAATGGAAGAGCCCACCAGAATGTTTTTTCAACTGAACCATGACTACACATTGAAAGTCACTGCAGCTTGAAGGACACGTGACTTTCTCACCGCCGTTTGCATCTCGCTCCGGCGCTTGACCCGTGCTTCTCTGTTGAGAGAGAGACCCCAGCCCGACGGCCCTCTGTGTGTGTGGCCTCCATCCCGGGGGCACCGCTGGGGTCGCTGGCAGCATGGGTCCCGCTGTTTCTGAAGGGTCAGCGTTGTGCATTAACATCAAGTAGAAACGCATGTGTGAGTTTTAAATGCACATGCGTGCATGCTAAGTCGCTCCAGTCATGTCTGCCTCTTTGCAACCCCATGGACTGCAGCCCACCAGGCCCCTCTGTCCATGGGATTCTCCAGGCAGGAATACTGGGGTGGTTGCCACACCCTCCTCCAGAGGATCTCCCGGACCAGGGACTGAGCTTCTGTCTCTATGTCTCCTGCTTTGGCAGGAGGGTCTTTACCACTAGCACCGCCTGGGAAGCCGTTTAAAAGCATATGTGTGAATGCATATCTGTAGCTATAATATTGCAGCAGATTTTTCTTGGTCTTAGCCCTGTGTTTTCATGTTTCCTTTCAGTTACAGTATCACCATTCAGAGGATGAAATTCACCAGATGAAATTTACATGAAAGTGATTTATCAGATGTTTTAAGAATCTGATTCTGCTGCTGCTGCTGCTAAGTGGCTTCAGTCGTGTCCGACCCTGTGCAACCCCATAGACAGCAGCCCACCAGGCTTCCCCGTCCCTGGGACTCTCCAGGCAAGAACACTGGAGTGGGTTGCCATTTCCTTCTCCAATGCCATGAAAGTGAAAAGCGAAAGTGAGTTCGCTCAGTTGTGTCCGTCTCTTTGCCAGCCCCTGGACTGCGGCCCACCAGGCCCCTCCGTCCCTGGGATTCTCCAGGCAAGAGCACTGGAGTGGGTGCCGTTGCAGTGTTTAATTTCTTTGTTGCTCTTCACAAAACACTTTCTCAGAATCCTCTATTAATTATGTCTATATATATGTGTATGTCTTTAAAAAATAAAATACTATAAAATTTAAATTTTCTAATATTTATTCTGGCACCAATAAATTAATATTAGATTTGCTTTTTTAATATTTAGATTGCAGAGGCCCAGAAACTGATTTATGTGGCCCCCGAGGAGCATTCTTTGATTCTTTTATTCAGAACTCATGCCTGGCCAAGTTTTGATTTTTTTATTTCTTGCTTCTAGTTTAAAGCTATTGTGCTTTCATTGAAAACTTCGTGTATCCGATTTAAAATAAAGAAAGACACCGAAACAGAACTTAGCAAGAATCCCACAACCGTGAGGAAATCTCAGGTAGCACTTGCTCCCTCTCTTGCACACAGATTTCACTTAGAAAGATGGAACGTGGACGGCACCATATGGTCAGTCCGCCTGGGCTTCCTTAACGAACTCCACAGACCGGGCACTCACTTCTCCCAGTTCTGGAGACTGGATGCCCAAGACCAAGGTGCCAGCCAGGCTGGTTCCCCATCAGAGCAGGGCAGCGGTTTCCACCTTCTCGCCGTGTCCTCACCCGGGTGAGGGCAGCTGGGTCCCCTCTGTCCTTATGACCTCACTTAACCTTCATCGCCAGCTCATGGGCCCCCCCATGCACGTTCAGGGACCTGGGGCTCAAGGCTTCAACAAAGGGTTTTGGGGTCACATCCACTCTACAACGCTATTCATACTGTCTTATAAGTGATTTATTAGCAATATAAAGTGAATGACACCACATGTCATGAAACCATATCATTTGTAGTGACTACCTGGTGTTACTGTGTATGAAACATAATGTATTTAACTAACTCTTATTATTTCCAACTATGTTTTTCAAATAAACACAATATTTCAGAGCATTGTTATAGATAAATCTTTCTGTTTGTCATTAATTACTCAGCCATTATTATTATTCAGCATTACACATTAAAAGACGCTTGCTCCTTGGAAGAAAAGCTATGACCAACCTAGACAGCATATTAAAAAGCAGAGACATTACTTTGCCCACAAAGGTCCGTCTTGTCAAGGCTATGGTTTTTCCAGTGGTCATGTATGGATGTGAGAGTTGGACTATAAAGAAAGCTGAGCGCAGAAGAATTGATGCTTTTGAACTGTGGTGTTAGAGAAGACTCTTGAGAATCCCTTGGACTGCAAGGAGATCCAACCAGTCCATTCTGAAGGAGATCAGTCCTGGGTGTTCCCTGGAAGGACTGATGCTGAAGCTGAAACTCCAATACTTTGGCCACCTCAGGCAAAGAGCTGACCCATTTGAAAAGACCCTGATGCTGGGAAAGATTGAGGGCAGGAGGAGAAGGGGACGACAGAGGATGAGATGGTTGGATGGCATCACCGACTCGATGGACATGGGTTTGGGTGGACTCCAGGAGTTGGTGATGGACAGGGAGGCCTGGCATGCTGCGGTTCATGGGGTCACAAAGAGTCGAACATGACTGAGCGACTGAACTGAACTGATGATACATGTATTGCATAATTTATTAATGAAAAGTGAGAATATTTTTCCATTTGTAATATATATTAAAACTTTCAGCAGTGTACCTAGGACTGCCTCTACCAACAGCCATTGATCAACAATGATTATATGTATTTTTTAAGAACTTTATAAATATGTATAATGGTCTGCCATTGTATCTGATATCTGAGATTACTTATGATAATGCAGTTTTTCATGCTTACTGGTTATTTGTATTTCTTCTTTGATGAAGTGTCTCTTTATCTCTTTGACAATTTTTTACAACTAAAAATATTCAATTTGTATTGCAATTTAATAAGTTGCATGAAAATAATTAAACACAATATCTAAGTGGGATTTATTCCAGGAATGCAAGTTTGGTTTAACACCCCAGACTCAATCAGCATGACATACTGCAGGGGCTGAGTACAGTACGGAAGACATGGTCTTTTCAGTGGACTGAAAGCAAAGCCTCTCCAGCTTTGCGGCCGCGGCAGGAGAGTGCCCTTAATGCTGCACTTGCCGTGCCTTCCGAGTCTCTGCTGCAGACTTAGCCGCCTGCGTCATGAATTACAGTAACTGCATTTATGGACGGGGGTTGAAGTCTCCCTCGAAGGCGCCTTGGGCCATGTCTGTGGGGCTCAAGGTGAATCTCCTTGCTTGAATTCGGGATGTGTGGTGATCGAAGCTGCCCACAGGAGCGACTGTTGGCCTGTGGCCACTGGCTGTTTGTCTCCAGGGCTGCTGAGCCCGGTTCTGGAGCATCCAGGGACAAGGCTGGCAGCTTGGGCACCCACAGCCCGCCAGGGGCTGCTCAGCGAGGGCACGCAAACGCCACCGCCATGCCAGCGGACATTCGCACCAGGAGCAGCGTCTACGGGTCCCTCCAGACGCGATGCCTCTGCCGCCAGCGCAGACGGGAGCCTCGGGGCGAGGGAAACGCTCGCGGCGTCCAGGGCTCAGCAAACAGGCGACCCAAACCTGCCTCACATCCGTTTCCCTTAAACCCAGATAAACAACGGTCGCCAACAAGGAGGCCCCTGACCCTGAACATGCTGACATCTGAGAGGACGAGTCCCAGAAACGTGAGAAGACTGGAGACTGCGTCCCCAGGGCCCCCTCACAGTGTGAAAGAGAGAAGGAAGGAGGAAGGAAGGGAAGGGCATGAAGCCTGGGCACGCGGGAGGGGGAGGAAGAGGCCTGCACTGTGAGCCGACTGGAAAGCCAGAATCCGCGCCCAGATATGTGTGTGAGGACATAGCATATAATACAGGGCTCCCCTGGCGGCTCAGCGGCAAAGAATCCTCCTGCCCGTGCGAGGACTCAGGCTCCACCCCCGGGTCAGGAAGGTCCCCTGGAGACGGAAATGACAGCCCACTCCAGAATTCTTGCCTGGAGAATCCCACAGACAGAGGGACCTGGCGGGCTACCATCCATGGGGTCACAAAGACTTGGGCACAACTTAGGAACTAAACAATAACAATCTATAATATACCGTATATAAGAGAGAAAAGACTAAAAAGGCGGAGTGGCTTTTGTGGCCTTTAAACAGAATTTCATGAAAAACTTAAAATCTAAAACTCCTAGAGGAAAACATAGGCAAAACACTCTCTGACATAAATCATAACAGTATCCTCTATGACCCACCTCCCAGAGTAATGGAAATAAAAGCAAAAATAAGCAAATAGGACCTAATTAAACTTAAAAGTTTTTGCACAACTAAGGAAACTATAAGCAAGGTGAAAAGACAGCTTTCAGAATGGGAGAAAATAATAGCAAATGAAGCAACTAAGAATTAATTCTTGACAAAGAATTAATCTCAAACATGTACAAGCAGCTCCTGCAGCTCAATTCCAGAAAAATAAATGACCCAATCAAAAAATGGGCCAAAGATCTAAACAGAGATTTCTCCAAAGAAGACATACAGATGGCTAACAGACACATGAAAAGATGCCCAATATCACTCATTATCAGAGAAATGCAAATCAAAACCACAATGAGGTACCATCCCACGCAGGTCAGAATGGCTGCGATCCAAAAGTCTACAAGCAATAAATGCTGGAGAGGGTGTGGAGAAAAGGGAACCCTCTTACACTGTTGGTGGGAATGCAAACTAGTACTGCCACTATGGAGAACCATGTGGAGCTTCCTTAAAAAACTGCAAATAGAACTGCCTTATGACCCAGCAATCCCACTGCTGGGCATACACACTGAGGAAACCAGAATTGAAAGAGACACGTGTACCCCAATGTTCACTGCAGGACTGTTTATAATAACCAGGACATGGAAACAACCTAGATGTCCATCAGCAGACGAATGGATAAGAAAGCTGTGGTACATACACACAATGGAGTATTATTCAGCCATTAAAAAGAATTCATTTGAATCAATTCTAATGAGGTGGATGAAACTGGAACCTATTATACAGAGTGAAGTAAGCCAGAAAGAAAAACACCAATACAGTATACTAACGCATATATATGGAATTTAGAAAGATGGTAACACTGACCCTATATGCGAGACAGCAAAAGAGACACAGAAGTAGAGAACAGTCTTTTGGACTCTGTGGGAGAGGGAGAGGGTGGGATGATTTGGGAGAATGGCATTGAAACATGTACATTATCATATGTGAAACAGATCTCCAGTCCAGGGTTGGTGCATGAGACAGGGCGCTCAGGGCTGGTGCACTGGGACGACGCTGAGGGATGGGATGGGGAGGGAGGTGGGAGAGGGGTTCAGGATGGGGGACATATGGACACCCATGGCTGATTCATGTCAACGTATGGGAAAAACCACTACAAAGTTGTAAAGTAATTAGCCTCCAATTAAAATTAATTAATCTAAAAAATAGCTTAAAATCTGTTCTTCACCAAAAGAAAGCAAAAATTTAGAGAATGAGACAACATATTTGCAGAGTACATATTTAATAAGGGGATTTTATCCAGGATACATGAATAACAGCTGCAAATAAAAATAAAAAAACAAGTAATACATTTTCTTTAAAATGGGCAAAGGATGTGAGTGGACATTGCTCCAAAGATGATATATAACTATTCGGTGAACATAAGAAGAGCTACTCAATGTTATTAGGCATCAGGGGAACGCACATCAAAACACTAGGAGGCTAAAACAAAAAGACAGACGTGCCCCCTGGCAAAGATGCAGAGAAACTGGATTCCTCATCCTTGCTTGTGAGAAGGTAAAATGCAGCCATTTTGGAGAAACAGCTCAGCTTTGGCTTTTTCTAAAAATGGTAAACTTGTTGCCATGTGATTCAATAATTCCATTCCTAGGTGTATGTTCAACAGAATTAAAATCATATGTCCACGAAAGTGCACATGTATTATTCAGAGCCCCTAAAACGGGAAACAGCCTAAATGCTCAGCAGATCACCAACGGCCAGTAACACGCGCTATTCTGTCCAAGGGGGCATCGCCCCACAGTAAAAAGCGCAGAGTGTTCCTGCCAGCCACAGCGTGGATGAACCGTGCAAAGAGGCCTGTCCCCGAGACGTGTGAGCCCACTGCTGTTCCCCATCAGATCAGGTCCCTCCGCAGGGAGAGGTGCCCCAGTGTAAGAGGAGGGAGGGGGGTAAGGAGTGCCTGCCGGTGGGGTGATGGAGACGCCCTCCCCAGTGAGGGGGCGCAGCCGTGAGCACACTCAAAGCGAACAGAACCCCACAGCGGGACCGGGCAGCCCAGGGGTGGGCTTCGTGGTGTGTGGGTCGTATCGCAACGAAGCCGCTGTTAGCAGGAGGACGTGGCACGGAAGACGCAGGAAGCGGGGCTTGCTCATCGCTGAGAAACGCGGGTCGCAGAGCCGGAGCTGCCGCTGGGTCCAGGCTGCCCTGATGTGTGCGGCCCTGGGGAGCAGACCCGCAGAAAGCAAGCTGCTACTCCTTTCGAAGTAGCGTTCAGCAACATTTGTCAACATTACATGTGCTTTTGCGCTCTGATTGGACAATCCCTCTTTCGGGAACTTCTCCTGAGATGACTCTCCAGTGACAGAGAATGCAAGCCCATGGAGTTACTGACTGTCTCGCTGAATCCACGTAATGTCGACAGTAACCTGCATGTCCGGATGTCGGAGGCAAGTCCAACAAATTGTTGCGTCCACGTAGGAGAACACTCTGAGTTGTGAGACAGAAAGGGAGTGTCACTAAGTGGGCCGAAATGTGTAAAAAAAAAAAAAAGGAAGGAAGGAAGCCGTGTCTCTGTGTGACTGTGTGAAACCCACTAGGGGTGGGGGATATCCTGTGGCTGGGGGCAGGGCTTGGCGTAGACTTAGGGGCAGGGGCGCTTCCCGGAGCGCACAGTGTGGCTTATTTCTCAGCAAAACCTGTTCCTGCTCATGTTTTACACTTTTGCCTCGTTCCTGTTTTTGCCCAAATCCTGCCTTCTAATATGGACTCAGTCACATTTCTGCTTTGAACAGGTTACATTATTGCTGGACACCCTATTTTCAGCCAGGCACAGCAGCGCGTTTTGACTGCACATCCGCGTGTCCAGCACACTCTGCCGTCCTCACGCCGCAGTGTTTGTTCTGAGTTTCTTAAAGGAATGGCACTGGGTGCCCAGACACGCCAGTCTCCCACCTGGAGGGGTCTTTCCAAACACAACAGTCGACACACACATTCGCACTGGAGTTACGCAGGGGGATTCCTCGGAGTCAAGTTTAAAATCTCCTCCTGGGACGTCCCTGGTGGCCCAGTGGTTAAGAACCCACCTGCGGGTGCAGGGGACGCCGGTTTGACTCCTGGTCCAGGAAGATTCCATGTGCACGGGCGGCTCAGACCCGGCACCCCAGCCGCTGGACCTGCGCTTTAGAGCCTGGGAGCCGCGGCTGCTGACTGAGCTCCAGCTGCTGAAGCCTGGGGCCTGGGGCCTGGGGCCTGTGCCCTGCAGCAGAAGCCACCACAATGAGAGGCCCACTCGCCACAACCAGAGAAAGCCCACACACGGCAGCAAAGACCCAGCACGGCCAGAAATATATTTAAAAATTTTAAAAACCTTAAAAAAAAAGTCTTCTCCTGAGACCGGCCTGGTTCTGCAGTTCGGGTTGTCTGGGCCCCGTGTGGGGTGTTTGCCCTGCCAATCGGGGCGTCTCTGTGGGTCAGCCCCCTCCGCGAGCCCCAGGACTGGCAGGAGGCCACTCTGCCCACCTGTGTCTACGCTGTTTCCAGCTGATGACTCACCCTCAGGGAAAGTGCATGAGTTTTTGGAAGGCATCTGTCTGGCTAATTCTTTAGCTTATTTTCCCAGGTCATACCAGCCTAATTTATATGAATAATTTTATTTTCTACTAAAGGCTTTTTTCCTTTCATTAAAAAATTGTCACAATGAATTAATGTAATTTCTGAGTTTTCTTTCAATAGGAAGAAGAAACAGGAAAGGAAACATTGATTACCCAGCAGAGGATGCTCAGAATTTGGATGAAAGCCAGGGCCTCAGTGAATTAGGGGTATTCCTTCAAGTCACCTGCTTGGTTATCAAACCGGAACCCAAATCAGCAATTCCTACAGGTCTCACCCCACAGATCCACACAGAGGAGGGAACTGACGGTAGAAAGACTCGCAGCAGCTGCCAAGTTCTCAGCGAGTATCCGCCACTCTCATGAGAATCCCATTAATCCTCACTCTCCGGGCACAAAACCCTCGCGGCCTTGTGGCCTCAGTGAGGAGGTGATCCCGTTCTGGCTCTTCTGCCGCCACCCAGCCTGTCTCTCCTGACGCCAACACGGTTCTGAAAACGGGGCTGAAGCGACGTTGCGTCCTCTCTGATGTCTGCTCTGGGCTCCGCGGGCACAGACCCCCCAGCAGACCACGTGGTTTACCCGCATGAGACTGTGCTGAGGTCTTCATCCTGCGGCTCGCTGCCGGCGTCCAGCCCATCCCTACACGCAGCTACCGCCGCCCACACGGGTAGCCACGTGATTTGGGTGAGTAACCTGAATTCTCCCTGGGTGGAGTAACAATGGAAACACCTCAGTAGGCACTTTATCTTGACGAGCATGTTCTCTGGGACCCTCTCTCCCAAGAAAACCTGTGACATCTGGGGCCCGATCCACACTCTGCGTTCAGACTCAAGGGGCTCCTGCCCTCCTTCTGAGCTGACCTCACCCCACAGCCTAAGGGTCTGTGCTGTGGGCCCCCTCCCTGATGAACAGCATCACTGCCCGGCTCGTGCAGGGTGGCAGGTGGGCCCGCCGGGTCGGACGCTCGTGCCTCTCGCGCTGCCCGGGACTGCAGAGTGGCAGGTGGGCCCGCCGGGTCGGACGCTCGTGCCTCTCGCGCTGCCCGGGACTGCAGAGTGGCAGGTGGGCCCGCCGGGTCGGACGCTCGTGCCTCTCGCGCTGCCCGGGACTGCAGGGCCTCATTCAGGCTCCTCCTGCCGTGTTCTTGCCGCTGCACACCTTCCTGCCTCTCGCTTCCTCACGGGTTGCTCCTAATTAAGAGAATGTGGTCATTTTTATTAACAGTGCACTTATCATGCACTTCCCAGTCAATAATTACACAAGCTGATTGCAGTGAGATAACAGAAATAATCCAGATGGTGCTGAATTTGTAGCATTCAGGTGTTAATGAATGACCTAGAGCTACAGGTGTCTACATGGGCCGACCACAAGCAACGGTGAGAGAGAAACTGAATCATTACAAAATGTGTTCTCCTTGGTCCTGTGACACGTTTATTCCCACCCCAGAAAAAAGTTCTCTTAAGAGTTATTGAATGAATTTAAGCTCTTAGGAGGACAAGAAAAATGTTTTCTTGTCAGAATTTACAACAGCTTAAACAAAGTAGGGTTTGACACATGATTAGATGAATGAGTTGGTGAGTGAATGAATGGGTGTGTGAGTGAGTGACTGAATGAATGATTGACTGAATGAATGATTGACTGAATGAATGAGTGAATGAATGATTTAGTGTGTGAATGAACTAATGATTGAGTGAATGAGTGAGCGAATGAACGATTGCATGGGTGGGTAAATGAATGAGTGAGTGAGTGACTGAATTGATTGAGAGAATGAATGATTGAGTGAGGGAATGAATGATTCAGTAAGTGAATGAATGAGTGAGTGAATTAATGATTGAGTGGGTGAGTGAGTGAGTGAGTGAGTGGATTGATTGAGGGAATGAATGAGTGAATGAGTGAGGGAATGAATGAGTGAGTGAGTGAGTGAATGAATAAGTGAATGAACGATTGAGTGGGTGAGTGAGTGAGTGAATTAATGATTCAGTGAGTGAATGAACGATTGGGTGAGTGAGTGAGTGAATTAATGACTGAGTGAGTGAATGAGGGATTGAGTGGGTGAGTGAATGAGTGAGTGAGTGAATGAATGGTTCAGTGAGTGAATGAATGAGTGAGAGAATGAACGACTGAGTGGGTGAGTGAATGAATGAGGGAGTGAATGAATGAGTGAGTGAATGAACGATTGAGTGGGTGAGTGAGTGAGTGAATTAATGACTGAGTGAGTGAATGAAGGATTGAGTGGGTGAGTGAATGAGTGAGTGAGTGAATGAATGGTTCAGTGAGTGAATGAATGAGTGAGTGAATGAGCGATTGAGTGGGTGAGTGAATGAATGAGGGAGGGAGTGAACTGGGGCACCACAAGTGACTCTCTGGAGGAGCCCGCCCAGCCCCAGGCTTCCCTCTGAGCTCGAGGCCGGTGAGCTGGCAGGGACTTGTCCTCTCAGCTTCGGGAACCGGTCCAGTGCGGCCTTACTTCCTTGGGGCTTGGCTGGTGGAAAATGGGTTGAGTGCGTGAACCCGGGCTTCAGCCCCCTGGGCCCCCGGAGCTCCGAGCCGCTGTTACAGTGGTCTCCAGGACAACGGCATTACAGATGCACAGAAAGAACCGGTGACGCTTAAAGGGCACTGAGAGCCGGTCGCGTGATGTTTCCTAGGGCAGATTCCAGTGCGCGCGCACCTCCAGCCTGAAAGGGTCAGGGTCCCGGGGGACCACAAGCTCTTTGGGTCCGCTCAGCTGCCTGATGGTGGAAAGGCTTTCTTTCCGGCCTGTTTACCTTTAAAAGTCAAAACTGTGTTTATTTTGAAAAGATACTGTGAGTAGTCCTATATTTTTTAGCCACAAAAGAGAAAATTCTTGATAGAAATCAAGAAAAAAGAAAAGAATTTACTGAGAGAAAACATAAATTTATGGTCGCCAAAACAGTGAAAGAACGAAAATGAGAAGGTGGGAGAATAATAATGGCCTCATGAGCCCTGCTTGCTCTCTTCAAGCTTTCTTCTACACTTTATCATTTTTCCTCCTTCACTGTGATTGGGTTCACAATCCCAAAGCGTTCTTTTTTAATTTATTTATTTTAATTGGAGGCTGATTACCGTGTTGCAGTGGGTTTCTCCATCCACTGACATGGAAACGCCACGGGTGTACATGTGTCCCCATCCTGAACCCCCCTCCCACCTCCCTCCCGTCCGTTCCTCGGGGTCGTGTGTGTGTCCCAAGTCATTTTGAAACGTGCTGTCCTCACAAGTCCAAAGAGACTGACGCACAGAAGAAATCCCGTGAGCAGCCGGGTGGGGTAGTCACCAAAACAGAGGCGTGGAGAAGCGGGTGGATCATGGAGGATTAAAACACACACACTTAGATGCACATAAAAAGTAACAGAAAGATGTTTTTAATAGCTTTTTCAAGTACTATTGTTAAGTAAAGCAGTTTTTCAAGGATTTATATAGTTTGCGCCCTTAAATATTTTTTTTTTTTTTTTTTTTACATTTTAAAATTGTGACTCGCAGAGTAAGACATGGTTTGTATAACTTGGGAAACAGTCTCTGCGGAGCATCACCTCCCTGACCGCACTACTCAGACGCGGCCCGTCCACACGGATTTCCGGTGCAGGTTTTGCTGCCCTGTGTCACGCGTCTGCAGCAGAGGCCGTGAGTCCCCGCTGGGGAGGCCGCGCCGTCTTGGGGGTGCCTCCTCCGGCGAGCAGGGCGAGCAGGGCGGCCGCCCTCCCCTGGGGCCCGAGGGCGCGCTCCCCGCGGCGGGCGGTCCCCGGGCAGCCGCCTTGCCTGCACTGCGCTCCGTGTGACCCGCCTGTGATGCCCAGGAGGTGCCCGGCGGGAGGAAGGCCCCTCCGAGGACCCCTGGAAACAGGGCGGAGACCCCAGAGGCGGGAGGCGTGTGTCTGTCTGCGACGGGGCCGGGCAGGCGGGGCAGCTGCGGGGCAGGGGCTGGCACCCCCGGGCCCGCCAGGCTGGCACCGGGCTTGCTTGCCGCGCGCCTGAAGCGGGTCCCAGAGGCTCCAGAGGGCCTGAGGGCCCGGGGCCCGGCCCGCGGCTTCAGCGGAGGCCTTCGGGGGTCGCAGCCGCGCTGAGGCCGCAGCGCCCCGGGAGGCCCGGGCGCCGGGGGTCGGCGGAGGAGGCGGCCCGGCACCCGGCCCGCGGGCCCTGCGCTTGTCCCCAGCGCGGCTCAGCGTCCGTCTCCGCCGGGACCGCCGGGGCCGGTGCCCCCCCAGCGCTCCCCGGCCGCCTGCCCGTCCCTCGGGGGGACCAGCGGCTTTCACTCGGGCGACCCT
>SJYT01024224.1:233633-248439 GCA_006410635.1 Cephalophus harveyi | reverse complement strand
CCAGCGGATCCCGGGCGCCTCCCCGCCACACCCCCGCCCCGGGGCCTCCCTTACCAGCCTTCCGCTTCTCCATCTCAAAAACTGGCTGAAAAAATCAACCGCCATGGATGTGTTGAGAGAAAAAGGATGAAGGGTTTCTAAGAGTTTCCAGGGCTGGAACTTAAATTTTCTTTTTGGTCCACGGATACGAGAGGATGGAGGATAATTCACCTCACTGTGCTGATGGTTTCACAAGCGTGAATGAAACCGTCACGCTGTGCCCTTAAACTGACAAGGGTGGATGCCAGCCACTGGCATGGAGCTGGCAGGGGCAGGACACCGCGCTGATGCTTCAGCAGCGCTCAGGAGCGCTGGCCCTGCTGCTCCTCCTGTCTCTTATACACATCTGGTGGAAAATGGGTTGAGTGCGTGAACCCGGGCTTCAGCCCCCTGGGCCCCCGGAGCTCCGAGCCGCTGTTACTGCTGGGGAGTCCGGCAGCGGAGCCATCAGGCCTGGCCCCACATCCACCACTGAACCCGACACCCGCTCGTCCCGCGGCGGGTCAGCCCTTCCTGGAAGCATCTCTGCGGCTAGAAACACTTTGGAGAAGGAGAGGGGAAACGCTCTATGCTGGGAAAATGTCCACAAAGTCGTTTTCCGGAAGCTAGCTCCCACCTTGTTTCTATTTTTAAAAGCAAAGATGGCTCTTGGGAGAGATGGAGCTGAGACCAGCCCTGGAGGGAGGGGACCGCTGTCCTCACGGGCTTCCACCTCCCCGGCCCTGGTCCCCGCGGCCCAGGCGAGACCAGGGAGGCGACGTCAGGGCCGGTGTCCGCCGGCAGGAGGGTGGAGGGGACCCGGCCCTGCAGGGCGAGCAGCTTTCCCGTCCTCCCGTCCTTGTCCGTCTCAGGGACACGCGCAGGAGCATCATGGAGGACTTGAGAGCCCCACAAAGGATGCGAAGTAGACGCCTCCACACCGTCGGCGTGCCTTGCTTAAACAGCATCGATGTCGCGCTCTGATTCTGTGTGTGTGTCGGGGACACAGACTTGAGTCAGTGACAGGACTGGCTGCTTCTGATTTCTGTCCCGTTAGATGAACGTGCCTTCCAATGACTTGTTCTGGAAAACTCCTGTGATAAGAGGAAAGAAACGCTATTTATATAAAATTCATTAACTGCATCACACCTACTTCCAAAAGGTATAGGAGATGGTTTGTATTTAAAATACATGTAACATCGGAATGACCCGGAGGGATGGGATGGGGAGGGAGTGGGAGGGGCGTTCAGGATGGGGAACACGTGTAAACCCCTGGCTGATTCATGTCAACGTATGGCAAAAACCACTTCAACATTGTACAGTCGACTCCAATGAAAATAATTTAAAAATACAGGTGACATGAATGTTGTTTGTCGCTGAGCTTCCCTGGCGGCTCAGACGGGAAAGCATCTGCCTGGAATGCAGGAGACCCCAGTTTGAGCCCTGGGTCGGGAAGACCCCGTGGAGAAGGAAATGGCAACCCACTCCAGTACTATTGCCTGGAAAATTCCACGGACTGAGGAGCCTGGTAGGCTACAGTCCATGGGGCCGCAAAGAGTTGGACATGACTGAGCGACTTCACTTTCAGTAGCTAAATCATGTCCAACTCTTTCGTGACCCCATAGACTGACTGCAGCCTGCCAGGCTCCTGGCGTGGGATTCTCCAGGCAAGAATACTGGAACGGGTTGCCAGGCCCTCCTCCAGGGGATCTTCCCGACCCAGGGATCGAATGCGTATCCCGGGCATCTCCTGGATTGCCGGCAGACTCTTCACCGTTGAGCCCTAGGACACAAGCTCAGTTTAAGAAAGGGAAATGATTTAAAAGAGGTGGACGTGCAGATTCTCATCCAGAAGACCCCGTCAGGGACCGAGAAGCGAAATGTCTTCACACCATCGGCGCCGCGGCTCTAGGGCCGTTATTTTCCTTTCTCTGAGTCATTCTAATGCCCGGCCGAATAGCCCTCGGCCATAGCCTGTCTGCTTTCTAATCTCAGAGTCACCACTATCTTTTTATACACATATGCGGTCAGACCACTTCTCCGTGTAAATTCACCCAACGTCCCCTACCTTCCTACCACTGGATTCTGATCTCTGAGCCCGTCCACAGATAATTAATATTCGTGAAGCCAGAAAGAGGGCATTGGAGCGGCCTCCTCACGTAGTAAGTTACATGTGCTACTTTTCCAGAATAAAATTCTGATAAAATTCTAAGCTTTCCATTTATAAATTTCATTGCTGTTGAAATTTACATGAAAGAAATGTTATTTTGGAATTTTCTGAGATCTTCAAGGAAAGTTTTCTAGTTGACTCTAAACAAGCAAAAAATGCTGACCTCCTGCCAATGCTGGTACAGCTAAAGCAACAGGCGCCTGCCCTCGCGTCTCGGGGGCACAGTTTCACACAGCATCACACAGCTTTCCACGCATCACACACAAGGACGGAAACCATTCATCATCCTCTTTGATTTGTTACTAAAGTAAGAAATTATTTAAAATGTGGAAAGGAAATTTGAAGCCCTTATTCCATCTAAAAAATCAAATCTACAAATAAGGCCATGACTTACACTGGGCTCTCTCTGCACAGTGAACGCTCTGTGCAGGCTGGCCTCCTGATCACTAAAGCATATGGTGCCTGTTTCTCAGCAAGGACTGGGTGCTTCCTGAGGCTCTTGCCAGGCTATGTGTCTTGAGATAATACCATTCATCGCTTGTCAAAAGACCATCCGAGACAGGGCTTTTCAGCCAGGGCCCTGGGGACAGGCTAATCCTTCATCTCTCTGGCTTCTTTGAGTTCAAGCCGATATCCACTTAAATCATCAGAAGGAAACATGCTCTGGACGGCATTAACTTGGCTCCCTGTAGAAGCGCCGTTCCCAGAACCGCGATCCAGCCTGTGCTTCTGGACCAAGCATCGTTCACTCAGAGAGCCGCATCCAGAGGGCGATCGTGCACTCGCTGAGCGACCTGGAGGAGCCTCCTCACGTCCTCCGTGCAGACTCCACGTGCTTTCAGCCAGGATGTAGGCCTGCGATTTAGCCAGCGCATGTCTGCCTGTCTGTCTGTCCGCCTATCTGTGCTTCTGTGTGTGTGAAGTCGCTTCAGTCATGTCTGACTGTGACCCTGTGCACCGTAGCCCGCCAGGCTCCTCAGTGCATGGGACTCTCTAGGCAAGAACACTGGAGTGGGTTGCTGTGCCCGCTTCCAGGGGATCTTCCTGACCCAGGGATCGAACCTGCATCTTCTGATGTCTCCTGCAGTGGCAGGCGGGTTCCTTACCATTAGTGCTACCCGGGAAGCCCTGAGGATCTATCTCTCCCTCTATCCATCACCTATCTATGAATCTGTCTATCCGTCTGTCCGTCTATCCCAGCTGGCTCAGTGGTAAGGAATCTACCTGCCAGTGCAGGAGACGCAGGAGACACGGGGTCAGTCATCGTGTTGGGAAGCTCCCTTGAAGGAGGAAATGGCAACCCCTTCCAGTATTCTTGCTGGGAAAATGCCATGAACAGAGGCGCCCCTGGGGTCACAAACAGTCGGACACGACGGGGTGGCTGAGCACGCGTGTGTGTCCGTGATCTATCTATCCAAACATCCACCCATCTGCCTGGTGCTCTGTTTCTCTCTGACGTTTCTGTGCTCACTCACTCGCTTTGCCCACACATGTTTGTGGGGCCTCACCTCTACAAGCTCAGCTGCTGCTCCGAGGACTGGAGATGCCCAGGACTGAAGGACGTCCCTGCCTTTGAGGAGCTTGCTGGCTGTCGAGAAGGGTGAGTCAGGAAGCCACCGAGCTCTGAGTCTGTTACTAGCAAACCAGCTGGCTTGCGGAACCTGGACTACCGTCTCTACAAGCGTGACGAGGCCACGGCAGGAGAAGGGCGTCCTGACTCCCAGCAGCTCGCGGGAAGCTCCAACCCGGCGCATCTGTGCCTAAGCAACTGCGCACCCTTCCTGAGGAATCCCAGCACGCCTGTCAGCAGATCACACAGACAGGTGATATACACGGAACCAGAACCTGGCAGTGGAGGGACCTCCTCACACAGCACGTTACATGTGTTACTTTCCAGGGCAAAACTCTGAAAAAATTCTAAACATCCCATTTATAAATTTCATCACTGTTGAAATTTACACGAAAGAACTGGTATTTTGGAATTTTCTGAGATCTTCAAGGTAGGCTGTCTAGTTGACTTAGACCCCTATTCAGCATCACACAAATCCCCAGAGATGACGGCTTGCAGGAAGCGCGGCCTCTTCCTAACATGCGTGCACTTCTCCTTCCCCCAGAAGTTGTCGTGGCTCAACTGTCCTGCTTTCAGCGTATTTGAAGAGAATGAATTATTTATACAGGTGGCTGTTGGAAATGAAACACCCTTCAGAAGGGAGGCTGGGATTGTAAATCTGCCAAGCAGAAGCCCCTGTGCCCTCGTCCCAGAGACCGTAGCTTCTAATGCCGTCGATTTACGGCCCCGCTTGAGGCAGGGTCCTGGGGGAGCCTCAGCGGATTCAAGAGGCCCCAGCAATTTTCTGAAGGGACCGGTGCACAAAATCTGTCATCAGGATAGAGAAGTGCAATCCCATAAAATCACAGTGTTTCTCATTTTAATCTGAAAAGCTTCCCCCCGTTAACTTTATCCTATGGACTGTTTTTTAGAGAACAAGCTTTTACACTAAAAGCAGTCATTTTATCTGCCAAGCTCATGCACTTCCAAGCTCCACCCTGTGCGTCCATGCACTTGCTTGATGACCAAGACGACTAACACAGAGCCCAGCTCCTGCGGCTGCATGGGGCCCCTGCCCACGGCCCTGCCGTCCCGTTGCTGGACGTTCCGTTCTTGGCCTGCGGTGGGGTCACGTGGGCTCGGCTCTGCAGGTCCTCGGGTGGGCTGGGGGCCCCACCACCCGCAGCAGCAGGGTCCTCTGGTCCGCGGGAGAGGGAGGACATGCTGGGGAGGAGCCTGGGCTTCCAGCGGCCCGCGAGAGAGGGAGGACACGCTGGGGAGGAGCCTGGGGTTCCAGCAGCCCACGGGAGAGGGAGGACACGCTGGGGAGGAGCCTGGGCTTCCAGGGGCTCGGCCTGGAGTTGAAAGGAGCTACCCCTCCAAGGGTCACTGACTCCACACTAATGGGGCCCCTCCACGGATCCGAGCTCTCGTCCTGCTTTGTGAGGCCGTTTTCTTTGAATCTTATTCATACGTGAGTTTGGTCATGTCTACTCTTTGCCCACAAAGGTCCGTCTAGTCAAGGCTATGGTTTTTCCTGTGGTCGTGTACGGATATGAGAGTTGGACTGTGAAGAAAGCTGAGCGCCGAAGAATTGATGCTTTTGAACTGTGGTGTCGGAGAAGACTCTTGAGAGTCCCTTGGACTGGGAGGAGAGCCAACCAGTCCATTCTAAAGGAGATTAGCCCTGGGTGTTCTTTGGAAGGAATGATGCTAAAGCTGAAACTCCAGTACTTTGGCCACCTCATGCGAAGAGTTGACTCATTGGAAAAGACTCTGATGCTGGGAGGGATTTGGGGGCAGGAGGAGAAGGGGACGACTGAGGATGAGATGGCTGGATGGCATCACCGACTCATTGGACATGAGTGAACTCCGGGAGTTGGTTGACTAACACAGAGCCCAGCTCCTGCGGCTGCATGGGGCCCCTGCCCACGGCCCTGCCGTCCCGTTGCTGGACGTTCCGTTCTTGGCCTGCGGTGGGGTCACGTGGGCTCGGCTCTGCAGGTCCTCGGGTGGGCTGGGGGCCCCACCACCCGCAGCAGCAGGGTCCTCTGGTCCGCGGGAGAGGGAGGACATGCTGGGGAGGAGCCTGGGCTTCCAGCGGCCCGCGAGAGAGGGAGGACACGCTGGGGAGGAGCCTGGGGTTCCAGCAGCCCACGGGAGAGGGAGGACACGCTGGGGAGGAGCCTGGGCTTCCAGGGGCTCGGCCTGGAGTTGAAAGGAGCTACCCCTCCAAGGGTCACTGACTCCACACTAATGGGGCCCCTCCACGGATCCGAGCTCTCGTCCTGCTTTGTGAGGCCGTTTTCTTTGAATCTTATTCATACGTGAGTTTGGTCATGTCTACTCTTTGCCCACAAAGGTCCGTCTAGTCAAGGCTATGGTTTTTCCTGTGGTCGTGTACGGATATGAGAGTTGGACTGTGAAGAAAGCTGAGCGCCGAAGAATTGATGCTTTTGAACTGTGGTGTCGGAGAAGACTCTTGAGAGTCCCTTGGACTGGGAGGAGAGCCAACCAGTCCATTCTAAAGGAGATTAGCCCTGGGTGTTCTTTGGAAGGAATGATGCTAAAGCTGAAACTCCAGTACTTTGGCCACCTCATGCGAAGAGTTGACTCATTGGAAAAGACTCTGATGCTGGGAGGGATTTGGGGGCAGGAGGAGAAGGGGACGACTGAGGATGAGATGGCTGGATGGCATCACCGACTCATTGGACATGAGTGAACTCCGGGAGTTGGTGATGGACAAGGAGGCCTGGCATGCTGCAGTTCATGGGGTTGCAAAGAGTCGGACACGACTGAGCGACTGAACTGAACTGAACTCTTGTTTATAAGGACTCAAATTTAAAGAATCAACAACAGTTCACCATGGTATTTGCACTTCAGGAGTGTTATACTTGGGAAATTGAGGTCAAACTTCCCCTCCACCATTTGGAAGGTGTTTGCAAGTCAAATTTCTGGAGAGCTTCCATTAACAGAAATCTACAAACAGTGTGATTTCTGAAGATTGTATCTTTAAGCTCAAAGTCATAATGTCTCACGAATTCACTTTTCCTCCAAATCAGTCATTCACACACCTGTCTTTCACACGTGTGCACACACACACGTGCACACACACAGAGGTGCACACACCAGGGGCCTGTGACTCACACACACATCAGGATCACTTGCTCCTTTGCCTGACACCTGTCTTCCCCACGTGACTGCTCCAGGAGGCAGAAGCTTCTGATTTTTCCTGCCACGTACTCGATACCTAACACAGTGTCAACTGCAAAGTGTTGAGTAAGTGAATAAGGCAAGCAAGAAAAGGGACCAAAGGGTCCTCTTTCTAATGTTCACCGTGGATTCACGCGCTAAGCTGGGGCATGGTGAGCCTGTGGTACACTTGAAGCTGAGGCTACTTGTGCAGCTAGGGTGACCTTCGGGGACATGAGGAACCTCCTGGAAGCTCGCCCTCCAGAAGCGAGAGGACCTTCCACATCGCAGTCTGCGGGGCCCAGCGACGCCTTGAATCAGGCTGACCGCGCGTCCTCGGGGCACTCGCGCGTGCCCACTGTCCTGCTCGGTCGTCCGTCATGATGGTGGCCGCACCGCAGGTCCTAACGCAGGGCCGGCATCAAACCAGAAGAAGCTCGCAGGGTCTCACTCGCGATCCAAGGGGAAAGCGACAACAGCAGAAGCAAACACGCAAAACTGGCACAGATTTCGCCAAACATTTTATTTAAAACTCGTCTATTTGGAGAAAGAACAGTGCTGTCGGAACGAGCCGCTGACCTGTGGGTGCTGTGACTTCCTCCAAACCCCACTGAAGCAGAGGCCAAAGTAAAACCCAGTCACAACTGTGGAGAAGAAAGAAGACGGAACAGTAGGCAGGATGCCTGGAACTGAAATGCGCAGTCTTTCCTCCGCCTCTCTCGTCAGGCCTCACTTGACCACGTGTTTAAAACAAAGCCCTTTCACCTCCTTCCCGGCCCCTTTTCTCCTTAAAATGACGGCAGCTTAAAACTCCCGTCTTATAAGACGTCTTTGGTTTCATCTCTTAGAGAGCTGCTCGCACATGCTTAAATACAGATCACACGACTTCGGCTATCGCTGCAGATTAGCTAAAAATTACTCTGTAAAACTCCGCTGAACACAGGCAAAGTTGGACCCACGTCTTCTTTCCTGTTTGGTGACTAGGAAGCCAAAACCCACTGGACAGTCCTATTCCATACTGTGATATGGTCCATTTGCCTAAATATTGGGCCCTGGCATCACTGGTTTAATCAGTGACTGATTAGAGTCAGGCTCCATGCTGAGTCAACAGTCCATGTGGAGATGGCTGTTACCCCAGTGCATTATGGGAGGCCCAGGCCTGCCTTTTAGGCAGTGATTCGGGAAATGATTGCTTGGTTCTCAACTGCTATAATCTGGTTTTCCCAATGGTGGTTGTCTATCACTGAGCATGTCTGTGGGTGATGTCTGCCTTCTGTCCAGACCTCTCAGCCTGGAAGCCGCTCGAAAAACAAGAGCCTGGTGGGCTCACATGGGAAATCTTGGGAGAGCTGGTCGGCATCCCGGTCTGCTGACCTGCCCTCCGAAAGTGATCTCCACATTTTTCATCACTCAAGATGCGCCTGGCTATCGCTAAGCATGAACGCCACTTCTCCTTCAAACTCTGCAGTGGATTGTGGAGTGGGACTAGCACCAACGCAGAGAGAAGGAGGCGCAGACTGCCCGAGGACAGCAGCCCCCGCGGGCACTTCCAGCTGCTCGGGACCTCGGCCCTCCTGCTCGCCGCACAGACGCCCAGTGACCCCAAAGCAGAGGCTGAGCTCTCACCCGCCCCGTCTGCCGGCCGCAACCCCCCCGAGACGCAGGCCCCTGCCGGCTCCTGCCCTGAAGGCTCCACCTTCGACGACCTCTCCCTCATCTCTGACGGTCATCTCGCTCCTTCATGAGCTTCGTGAGCGCTGGGAACAGGAGCACTTCCTTCTCTGCTCAAACCAACCAAACAAGAAAATCCCTGAGCCTCTCCAGGCCGCAGGACGCAGGGCGCAGACCTCATGTAACTGGCGCCGATCCGTGTCCCTGCATCCCAGTTTCAGCTGGCGGAGGGTGGGCAGCTCGCGGGAGAGACTGAGGCCTGGACTCCAGCGTGGACGGCGCACTGGCAGCTGGCCCTGCGCCTCCCACTGCGGAAGCCTGGGGAAGTCACCTAACCCTTGACGAGATAAGACTCTTTATCCCCCTGAAGAATTAAGATAACATCAGTAGTAACTCTTCTAAGGCTTCTTCGAGGTTGCAAGTCATTGGTTGGCTTGAATGTTTAACCCACTGTTGGGAAAGAAAAGCAGAAACGCATCCGGCAGCAACAGGCAAGCAGTCCCCTCTCTCCTCCCCTTTCCTGCGACGCCCTTTTCCATTAGATGCTTCATTTTTGGAGGCTTCTGCTGGATCACGCTGGGCGTGGCTGCCTGGAGACCGCGGAGAGGGCCAGAATAAGGAAACTGATGCTCTTTAAAAACAACTGTTCAGGAGAATCCGAGAAGAGGCAACAAATTATAAAAACGCTAATGCGTGTTTTAAACTCATGGTTTTAAAATCCTTTTTCAACAAAGGTTTTTTGTTTTTGTTTTTTTTCTCATTATTAAACAACTCATAATTCAAACATAGTTGTCAGGCAGCCTTAGTCAAATTCAGTAGAGGGAAGCCCTGTCATCTTCTGGGGGACTTAGCCGTTAAAGTGTTGGTCTGCTGCTAAGTCGCTTCAGTCGTGTCCGACTCTGTGCGACCCCATAGACAGGAGCCCAACAGGCTCCCCTGTCCCTGGGATTCTCCAGGCAAGAACACTGGAGTGGGTTGCCATTTCCTTCTCCATTGTGTGAAAGCGAAAAGTGAAAGTGAAGTCGCTCAGTCGCATCCGACTTCTAGCGACCCCATGGACTGCAGCCTACCAGGCTCCTCCATCCATGGGATTTTCTAGGCAAGAGTACTGGAGTGGCTTGCTATTGCCTTCTCCGAAGTGTTGGTATACTGAAGTCATTTTATTAAGAGTCAAAACATGATTCCCTCAAAGCTGTACAAAATAATCAGTAATTTGGAAAAAAAAGAGAGATGGGAAAATTTATAGGGAGAAAAATAGCAGCGTTCCTTTGGAGATTTGAAGGAAGCGGTGTGGGCAAGAGATAATTTTAGAAATTAGAATCTAAAATCAGTGGAGAATAAAGTGGAATAATTTATTATATCCACAAAGGTAGATTTTAATGAATTGATTAATATTCATTACTAATTTCTGACACAGTAAGCCATTTTCATATTCTCTTTCCACCGCTGAGCATGTAACAGCGGCCTGCAAGTCCCATTTCTCGACCGAGTCACCTGCTGAGGACACTCGGGTTGTTCCCACGTTGCGATTATTGTGAAGACGACGCTGTGATGGGCATGGCACTGCAGGGAAATCTTCACGATCGGATCCCATTGCCTTCGAACATGCGCCCAGGCCTGGGGTTGTGGGTTACATGATGGCTAAACTTCGGAGTCTTTGAGGAATCTCCACACGGTTCTTCATCGTGGCTGCAGCAGTTCAGCTTCCCGTCAACACTGCACGAGGTTCCCTTTTCTCCGCGTCTCGCCAGCGCTTGTCTCTTGTTTTTGATAATAGCCATCCTAACAGGTGTGAGATGAAATCTCATAGTGGCTTTGATTTGCATTTTCCTGATGCCTAGATAGCATATTAAAAAGCAGAGACATTACTTTGCCCACAAAGGTCCGTCTAGTCAAGGCTATGGTTTTTCCTGTGGTCATGTATGGATGTGAGAGTTGGACTGTGAAGAAGGCTGAGCGCCGAAGAATGGATGCTTTTGAACTGTGGTGTTGGAGAAGACTCTTGAGAGTCCCTTGGACTGCAAGGAGATCCAACCAGTCCATCCTAAAGGAAATCAGTCCTGGGTGTTCATTGGAAGGACTGATGCTAAAGCTGAAACTCCAATACTTTGGCCACCTCATGAGAAGAGTTGACTCATTGGAAAAGACTCTGATGCTGGGAGGGATTGGGGGCAGGAGGAGAAGGGGACGACTGAGGATGAGATGGCTGGATGGCATCAGCGACTCAATGGACATGAGTTTGAGTGAGCTCTGGGAGATGGTGATGGACAGGGAGGCCTGGCATGCTGTGATTCATGGGTTTGCAAAGAGTTGGACACGACTGAGCGACTGAACTGAACTGAACTGATGGTTAGTTACGTCGAGCACATTTTCATGTACTTTATGGCCGTTTGGATGTCTTCTTTGGAAAAATATCTCTGCAGGTCCTCTGCCCATGTTTTAATTGGTTTTTTTTTTTTTTTTTTTTTTTTTGCTGTTGAGTTGTATGAGTTTCTTATATATTTTTTCTATTAACAGCTTATCAGATACTCAGTTTGCGAATATTTCATCCTGTTCTATAGACTACCTTTTCACCTTGTTCCCTTTGCTGTGAAGAGCTTTTTCATTTAATATAGTCCCACTTGCTTCGTTTGACCTTGTCGCCTGTGATTTGGGTGCCATATCCAAAAAATCATTTTCAAGACCAATAACAAGCAATGTTTTCCCTTTGCTTTCTTCTAGAAGTTTTACAGTTTCAGGTCTTAAGTCTTTCATGCATTTTGAGTTGATTCTGTGTGGGATGTAAGGTTCAATTTCATCCTTTTTAAGTGGACGCCCAGTTTTCCCAACACCAGTTACTAAAGAGACCATCGCTACCCCGTCGTGTGCCCTTGGTGGTCCGTGCCACCTCTTCTGAAGTTCTTTGCGTGGTCGTCAAGGAGCATTCAGTTGCCTGTCTTAAAACGTGTTCATCTTACAGTCACCTTTGGACCGTGGCTTGGCTGTGCCTAGAATCACAGCTCAGCAGTTCCTTCCCTTCACCACTTACAGGAATTGCTCGTTGCCTTCTGGTCTCTGTGGCCGCTAAGCCAAATTCTACTGTTAGCTTAAGTGTTGTTTCAAAGAGAGGCATAAATAAGCTGTATTTACCCTCTAGTTCACATCTAGGCCACCTGATGCAAAGAACTGACTCATCGGAAAAGACCCTGATGCTGGGAAAGATTGAAGGCAGGAGGAGAAGGGGATGGCAGAAGATGAGGTGGTTGGACAGCATCACCGACTCGATGTACACAAGTTTGAGCAAACTCTGGGAGACGGTGATGGACAGGGAAGCCTGGCGTGCCGCAGTCCATGGGGTGGCAAAGATTCAGACAGACTGAGCGACTGAACTGGCCGACCCTCAGGTTCTGGCTGCAGTTTCCCCTTGTCTTGGATATTCTGAAACGCTCCTGCGGCAGTCTCAGGCATGGGGTTGGTTGGTTTTTTATACGACCCTGTGCAGGCCTTCGTGAGGGCCTTCAATAATGCGTTTCCTCCTCTGGACGCCAAGCAGCGGGGTCCGCCCGCACCCCTGCGACCCCTCCAGCACGTGTTCAGTGAAGAAACAGGGCCTGTCACCGAATCGTCACCAGCCCCTAACTTCTCCTTCTTGCTCCCCCGTCTCTCTGTTCCACGTTCTGGAAGGTCTCCTTGAATTTAAAGATCTTCTAATTATGGAACTCTCTTTTTTGGTTCTGTCTAGAATAAAGTTTATATTTTCCATTCAATTTTTATATAAATGACTATATGTATATTTTCTAAAATATCTTTCTTATTCTTTCTCTTTGCAGAAACGTATTTATGTCACAGGAATGTAATGACACCTTGCAGATAAAGCCCCGCATCAGCTCCTTCTCCTCCTTTGTACTGTTGTTGCCATAGATTTTATTTCTGCATATGTTGTAATTCCCAGAGGATACTGTTATAATTTTTATTTCAAACATCCAACTGCCTTTTATAAATACCAGAAAAGAAAAGAACAGTAACACCTCCACACACAGAGCTATTATTTCTGGCTCCCTTCAGCCTTTTCTTAGGTCTGACTTTTATCGTTTTCCTCCAGCGTGAGCGGCTTCCCAGAGCATTTATTGTGGTTTGGGTCTGGTAGGAACATTCTCTCATCTTTTGTTTTCTAAAAATGTACTTTCCCCGGCTCCCTTTGAATGGTGAAGAATTCTAGTGTTTTGGGGTTTTTTTTGCTTTCTTTTTGGTATCTTTTTATTTTGTGTAAATGCTTCCGTTGATGGCCTCTGGCCTCTGAGCCTGGGTGACAGGGGCTGTGGAAGGGTGGCCCCGGCTTCTCAGGGTCCGGATGCTGTCTTCATCCCGCTCTGGCCCAGAGGGGACCAGGCCTCGTGGCACTTGCAGGATCAGCATCTCTGCAGGTAAACGCTGTCACCCCCGGCAGGGGTGCGGGGGGCAGCCCCTGACGCCGGGCAGCTCCACTCCACGGCTCTCAGTGGAGAGCGGCGGCCTCCCGGGCACGCTGGGCCACAGGGGTCATCCTCAAGCTGCCCACGGGCCCCAAGACCCCCGACAGCTGCTCCACAGTCTCCGTGGAGCTCAGGGCCGAGGGCTGCACAGAGAGCGGTCCTGGCCTCAGCGGCCTCATCCTGAACCTCCCACCCCCCTGACTGGAGGCGCTGCCTGGGGCCTGCCGGGCTGACTCCCAGGCCTGGGAGATGATCTTGTTAAGTTCTAGAGACTGAGCTTCCATCCTAAAGGAAATCAGTCCTGAACATTCACTGGAAGGGCTGATGCTGAAGCTGAAACTCCAATACTTTGGCCACCTGATGCAAAGGGCTGACTCATTTGAAAAGACCCTGATGCTGGGAAAGATTGAGGGCGGGAAGAGAAGGGGACGACAGAGGATGAGATGGCTGCGTGGCATCACCGGCCCGATGCACATGAGTCTGAGTGAACTCCGGGAGCTGGTGATGGACAGGGAGGCCTGGCGTGCTGCAGCCCATGGGGCCACAAGGAGTCGGACACGACTGAGCGACTGGACTGCACTGAACAGAGCCTGGGCTGGGCTTCCGTGCCGGTAGCCTTGTCTGCTCCCTGGGGCAGCTCAGCTCCGGGTGGGTGCCCGAGGAAGGACCCACGGCTTCCTGCGACAGAAAGTCATAGAGGGAAGGAGCAGGAGGGGACTGTGGTGAAAGTCTTCTGACCTTGCGTTTGGTGTTTTCGAGGAGGCAGTCTCCCGGCCCTCCCTATCTTCTTTCTTCTTGGAGAGATCCCCAAACACGTGATTCTCCTCTTAGCCAAACTGAACTGAGGATACAAGCGGGGCTGGGCCGGCCTCGGTCTCTAGACCAGTTCTCAGCCGTTGGCGCTTCCGGGGAGCACACCTGCGTTCTCCTTACCACGTGCTTTTTGCGCCAGAAACGCAAGGTGGACTTTCCTTGAAGTCACAGCTGCCGACGGATGAGGAGCCTCATTTCAAACGAGGTTTTACGGTGTCACTGTCGCAGCCGACCGGGGTGGAGGTTGGGGCCGGTGTCACGGGTGGACAGGGAAAGGAGGGAACCCAGGGCGCGTGGCGGTTTTCCGAGAGGACGCCCCGCCCCTCCTGGCCTGCTTGCAGGAATCCAGCGTCAGAGCCCGGAGGCGGAGCAGGGGGTCCAGGGGAGGCAGAGACAGCGTCGCTGGGAGGGGCCTCTGAGAGCCGAGGCCTGGGCCGGGAGGCGGGCCGGGGCCGGGCCGGGGCCGCGCAGCCCCGCGGACGCCAGGTGAGGGCCGCAAGCAGGGCGTCCCTGCCCGGTAAGCCAGGACTCCGCTGGACGCACGTGCGCATCCCGGCCGCGGCCTGCGCCGCTGACTGCACCCGCACGGGTGCCCGCACCGCTGCTCAGCCAGGGCTTGCTCCTGGTACCTACTCTCAAAGCCCGGGGACGGGCGGCGTTCTCGCTGACCCGCGCAGCGTTTAATTTGATAAGAACCAGGGTAAAGGGCCGGTTCCATCGCAAACACCTGTGTTCTGCTTTGTTCTGTGAAACGGCGCTTTCCCACATTCGTGCTTCTTTACATTCCCTCCTGACTCACTAACCAGACTTTGGCGGAGCACCGCGTGGCTGCGGGCTCAGCTCCTGGAGTCCTGGAGTCGCACGGGCTCCAGGGGGCGTGGGCGGCTCCAGGGGGGCGTGGGCTCCTCTAGGGGGCGTGGGCTCCAGGGGGCGTGGGCTCCA
>SJYT01024224.1:163308-222651 GCA_006410635.1 Cephalophus harveyi | reverse complement strand
TATAAGAGACAGCCCCAGCTCCCTCAGGCGCACCCTCTCCCAAGACCTTGGTGCCTTTTTGGTGACAGACCCTTAAATCCGAGAGGAGCGTGGAGGAGCAAGCTCTGGCTCCATGTTTTCCTGGACGTGCCAGGATGAGGCCCAGCCTGCGGACAGCCCAGGAAGCCAGCCTGGAGGGGGAGGAGGTGTCGTGTCCAGACCAGGTCTGACAGACTCCACGTCCGGTGGCAGCTGCAGGCCCGGCCGCTGGGTGGGCACTCTTAGAGGAGCCGGACACATGTCTTCTCAAATGCGGCTGAAGGCCTGAGGGCTCAGGATGTGCCAGGACCGGGACCCGGAGGATGAAACCAGGAGGCGGGAGCTGGCTTCAGAGGGAGACTTTTCACCCGAGGTAGATGGAGAGAACTTGAAGACTACAGGAGAGGTCCCAGGGCCTCAGAGGACGTCGCTCTCATCTCAGAGCCGGGACACCAGAAACAGCCTGGGCCTCGCTGCGGGATCGCTGTCTGCGTGTCTCATCCTGGAGATAAGGAAAAGCAGGAAACGGAGAAAGTCCCTAGTCACTCCGTTCCCTGATTGCATTCAAGTCCTCTGTCCCTTCAGACTGAGGGTATCAGAAGCAAGTCTGTGAAGGAATAACTCAGCCAGAACCTCAGATCATCTCTGAGATGATCCATAGAATCCAGGAGAACAAGAGGTCAGACCCACAGGGAATCCAGGTTGGGGTTATCAGACATGGGCTGTATGGCAACTGTGACAGCAAGGACTGGAAGTGCCTGAAGCGGAAGTTTTGGCAGGAAACTGGCAGCTGTGATAGAGAGGCTCCCTGGGCTGAGGCCGGCGGGGGGAAGGGTGCTCCTGGTACAAACTCGGAGGAACGGAGTTCTGGGGTCTGACGCCCAGCACGCGGCCTGCAGCAAACAGCACCGCTCTGTGCACCTGGAATTCACGAGGGAATAAATCTCACCACACCAACAAGGGAACAGAGAATAATGCTGACTCCCTGAGGCGACAGGCCTGTTGGATAGCTTGACTGTGCTGATCATTCCAAGATGTGCGTGGCAATCGAAGCATCGCACTGCGCGCCTCAGAAAGACAGCATTCTTGTCAGCTGCATCTCAGTGAGGCTGGAAAAGGCAGACGAGCAAAAAGGTGGTGTACGAATCCTCAGTGTGCTGTTTGGCTTAAAAATACATCATCAGTAACTGACAGAAAAGGCATGCAAGGAGTCAGCAAGGAAGGAAGCAGCTGATGTGCTAGGGGTTACATTCTCGTAACCCGCCATGTGAAAGGGCAAAGAGAAATTACACCAGCCGACTCAGGAAAAAGCGTTGATAAAATACCATATATATATATAAATATTGAAACATTTGATACATTTGATATGTATATATTTCGTACACACACCATCAGCAGCATCAACGAAAAGGACGTGGGAATCTAGGAACCAACGGGCACGTAAAAAGCCTCCCGCAAAGGCAGAGGCGGCCGCACCTCCCTCAAGGTCAGGAGGGAGACCACCATCACTACTGAGGCTTAGCTAGCACGGGGGAAAAAGCAAGATTAAGAAATAATACATCAGAACTGGGAAGGAAAAACACAGCTACCCTTCTATGTAAATAACCTGATTATGTATGCAGAAAATCCAATAAAGTAAACAGATAAGCTTGAAAATTGATAACTAAATTTAGCAAGACATTGGATAAAGACCAACATACAAAACATTTTACATCTCAGTTCAGTTCAGTCGCTCAGTCATGGACTGCAGCACGCCAGGCCTCCTTGTCCATCACCAACTCCCGGGGTTTACTCAAACTCGTGTCCATTGAGTCAGTGATGCCATCCAACCATCTCATCCATCCTCTGTCGTTCCCCTCTTCTCCTGCCCGCAATCTTTCTCAGCATTAGGGTTCTTTTCCAATGAGTCAGTTCTTCCCATCAGGTGGCCAAAGTATTGAAGTTTCAGCTACAGCATCAGTCCTTGCAATGAATATTCAGGACTGATCTCCTCTAGGATGGACTGGTTGGATCTCCTTGCAGTCCAAGGGACTCTCAAGAGTCTTCTCCAACACCACAGTTCAAAAGCATCAGTTCTTCGGTGCTCAGCTTTCTTTATAGTCCCACTCTCATATCCATACATGACCACTGGAAAAACCATAGCCTTGACTAGATGAACCTTTGTGGGCAAAGTAATGTCTCTGCTTTTTAATATGCTGTCTAGGTTGGTCGTAACTTTCGTTCCAAGGAGTAAGCGTCTTTTTATTTCATTTACCTCTACATATCAGGAATAAATGATTAGAAAACACAATTTAAAAGATACCTTTTTAGGGACACAAAGAGTCAAATATTGGCAACACATCCAACTAAAGATATGTAAGAACTTAATGACAAAACCCAGAAAGCATTACAGAGCAAATTAAAAAAGACCTAACTGAATTGAAAGGCTCAATCATTTTAAATATGTCACTTTCTGCAGTGTTTTATAGGTTTAATATAAAATCTTAGCATAATCTATAAGGCTAAGAAAATCTTGTGGAGGAGCAAATTTAGAATAATTGTAGACTTACCAGGCTGCAATAATTAAAGGCTGAGGGGTTGTCACAGCGTGGATGATAGACCCAGGAACCGAATGGACAGAGAAGCCCACAGCAGCGGACACTCAGCTGAGGGCGGGGGACACCTCAGAGAAGCAGTGGAGCGCAGGCTTCCCAGGGAACAGGTCGCTCCGAAGAATCGTAATGTGGCCCTAGCTCTCAGCATCAGCAAAACCCTCCCAGCGGAGAGTAGATACAACCGTGGAGGCAAGCAAGGGCCCCCTGGAAGATGACAGGCAGACATCTGGGCTACCTCGAGGAGGAACCCTCTATTCACAAACAGAAGAAGAACCAGCCTTCAAGGGAAGGAGTGAGAAAGGGGCCATATGAAATTATGAAAGTCTGTCCACAGAAATACTGTCAGAAAAGATAGGCAAGACAGTGTGGGAACAGATATCTGCAAAGCTCCTGTCCGCATTCTAGCGAGCACTCTCGTGCGACAATAGGAAAAGACGCTCTCCCCGGGCCCGGTGCCACGGCGCTGGCCTGGCTGCCGAAATGGACCTTTGCCGAGCGGAGCACGGGGCGTGGGTTCAGCAAGGACACGGCCACTGGGCCTCGGCGGGCGGCCGTTCTCCCCCCGGCACAGCTGAGCCCAGATGACCACATCACGAGTGTGTGATTCATCTTTACAAGGTTCAAAAATACACAGAACTAACCCACGATGATGACGACGGGAGCCGAGACGACAGTTGAGGGAGGCAGGCGCGTCAGGATGCGCGAGATGTGGGCTCTGATAACATTCCGGTTAAGCGTGCCTTGAGCAGGGCTTCCGTCAGTCACTCAGCTGTCTGTCGGACACTGTCCTGAATGCACGAATTGAATAGCGCTTAATAGCACATGAATTCATGAGAAAAATCAGGAAGCCGAGAAGGAGAAGCACCATTCCATGTGGAGCCAGAGATGAGGGCCTAAGGGGGCCTGATGGGGTTAGGACCTTCCCCTAAAGCCCGCGAGGTCACTGGGACCTGGGCGATGGCTGAGTGGGCCTCCGTGCAGACGGACTGGGCTGGACGGAGCTGGGCCTCGGGCTGGGAGCCGGCCGCGGGGAGCAGTTTGTCTTCTCTCTGATGGGAGCGGGCTCCAATCTCCTTCAATCTAACTTTTGACTTTAAGAGTTTGTGTCACAGAATCATTGTGTTTATTACCATAATAACTCGAGACCTTAGAACTGCCGTGAGCTGACATGGTGTATATATTTTTGTCTGAAACAAAGGAACTTAGTTTTTGCAAATTGTTAGAGACTTCAAAAAATGCATTTCACTTTCAGATGTATTGTCAAGGGCAGGGACTCACGGCTCAGGCTGGTTCAGAAGCGATTTCTAAAGCGAGGCACGATTTTTCCTGAATTTCATTTGCAAGGAGGCGGTGGCTGGCTCCGGGCCCCCACCCAGAAGGCTGGGTCTGACTCCAAGAGCCCTGAGCCAACTGGCCCAGGAAGGGCACCACTGCTCACCCAGGGACCCAGGCCGGCTCGGGTCAGAGGGGCAGGGGGCACAGTGCTGGCCCTTCTGCTGCTGAAGATCGTGATTGGGTTTGAGAGTCACCCTTTGGCCACTGAACGAATTGCCTCACCTATATTGCATTAAAGTACAATTTCCAACTTTTGCTTGAAGTCAATAGATGAGTCAGCCCAGTGATTCACTGTGTCTCCTCACCTTCTTAATTCTGTTATATCCTGGAAGAATCATGCTTGAATATTGATGGAAACCCTTTGAAGTCCAGAGACATCGTGCTTTCTAAAATAAGGTCACTTGCTTTTGCTAATATCTGATCTATGAAAAGTCTCTCCTCAAAATCTGTACAAACGGAGATGACAGGGTCATTTGTCAGCTTCTTGGGCAGGTGTGGGCTGATTCCGGGAAGCTGTGGCTGCACAGGAAGCTCTGATGAGGCCTAGGGGGTGGTGAGACCCCAGGTTTGGGGAATCCAGGCTGGAACATTCCGGCTGGGGTGGAGGGGGTGGGAGCTGTGTCCTGGGCCGGCTGGTCTCCCCAGTACAGGGGTGATGCCCGCATCAGGGACCGCAGACCAGCCCCAGGGCTGAGCTGGGTGCAGCACACCGCCCCAGGGCACACGCCAGGGTGGCAGCCCTCGCAGCCTTAGCGATGAGAGTGAGCAGCTCTGGCACAATCCGTTCAGCAACGGGAAACACAGGCCATCCCCTGAGCTTCTCCGCTCGGGAAGGGAGTGGTGACTCTAGGCCTGACCTAGGAGATCGGCTAAATCACGGCGTCACAGCTGGTCAGCACTAACTTATCGTAGGTAATTCTAGCAAGGTCGGCACGGAGGTCTTCCCATTGGAGGCATGCTTGGTGACCAGGAGCGGAACTCTCCGGAGCTGGCTTACGCAGAGACGGGGACTTATCTGAAGGTTTGTTTCTGAGGCACTGGGGGACATGCGTCTGAGTAAACTCTGGGAGTTGGCATTGGACAGGGTGGCCTGGCGTGCTGCGGTCCATGGGGTCGCAGAGTTGGGCATGAATGATGACTGAACTGACTGGCTGGACATGTGATGCACCACATAGTGCTGGAACCGAAAGACAAGCAAGAGCCGGATTTCAGAGATGCTTATCCGTTCAAATCCTTTTCCCTTTAATTCAAACTTTCATAAAACCCACTGGTTTCTCTTTTAGACAAAACTCTTTGAATATTCATCCGCAGCAGCCTTCCCTCTCCTGACTCAGGCAAGAACCTCACAAAGGCCGAGGGGTTAAGAGGTCGAGGCCGCAGTGAGTCTCAGCGGAGCAGCTCGCCCTACACGGGCCTGACGTGCATGGAAATGCTGTGCTCAGATGCGCAACTGAAACAGCTGCTCTTGAACTGGTAGCATCCTGTGGTTGCTAAGGGCTCACAGCGCAAGGAGCACTGGGTCCCCACGTGGCCAGGCGGGGCCAGTTCCTCGTCTCCAAGTGAGGGGTCAGGGCACCCGAGGAGAGGGGCCTGGGTAGATGCCAAACACAGAATTTTTTCTCCACATGTTAATTCTTCCCCAAAATGAACTTACAAGTTTAGACAAAGTGTGCACAACATCTGGAGAGGCAGCCGCCTTTAAAAGTGCAGAGGGGCTCACCCAGAAAAACCTTGCAAAATGTTTGATGCCATGCAAGAGAGCCTCAGGCTTGTTAACAGAACAGAAAAACCTGGATCAGTATTTATTTCCTCTGAAACTCTCTCTGATGCTTTCCCTTACGTGCGCTTAGTGTGCACGGAGTATGTTGCCAGACTGTGACACTAACACAGGTTAAAGGCATGGAGACACTTTCTCTTTGGAGCTGAAACCCTTTCCACAGCAAGTCAATTACAGATCCCGGTTTAGCTCTACCTCCCAGGGTCTCCTTGCCACCCAGAAAACAGAGGAGACACCGACATCCCTGTCCCTGTGGAAAGAGGGCTCTCACCGCTGCCAGGGAGTGTGTTATCACCCCGGTTTGCAAAGGGTTACATGAAAGCTCAAGAAATTTAAGTAACTCGGTCAGCTCACCTCCAGCAGCCACACTGTCTCAGCACGGGGCACAGTGTACATGTAGTCAGTCATCACTGATTAACACCCCGTGATGGGAAGGCTGTGGGTGAACCTGAACCCAGAGAAGGTGAGTGAAGACCGTGGAAGGGGAGAGAGGATGAGAGGAGGTGAGAGAGGACCAGAGGAGATGAGAGGATCAGAGGAGGAGAGAGAGGACCAGAGGAGGAGAGAGAGGACCAGAGGAGGTGAGAGAGGACCCGAGGAGGTGAGAGGATCAGAGGAGGAGAAGACCAGGGAAGGTGAGAGAGGACCAGAGGAGGTGAGAGCGGACCACAGAAGATGGGCTAGGAGACAGGCCAATAGGCAGTTGGGTGCATCAGCTGACTTCTTTCATTTGGATGCTCTGATCAGTTAAGTTTCTAGAAGAGGTGAGTGTTGAGACAAGGGGATTGGAGGTTAAAAAAAAAAGTTCTGGTTGTGGGTCTGTTGTTGGGAGTTTATGTAAGACTTGGTCCCTTCACGTTCAGGGTCTGACGCTCCCTTCGCAAGGAACCCTCTGGACATCAGTATGGAAGCACCGTGAGGATCAGGTGCAGGTTAGACAGTGTAGACGCCCTGCAGCCAAAAACTGGAGAAAAAATCCCCCCAACTCTGCCCAACCGAAGGCCCACGGTCACATGTGCAGCTCCCTGCCAGAAAACAAGGGCTGCAAACCAACCTGTCAGGGCTCAACGGCCCCTGCCCCCAGACAGCTGGGTCCTCCTGACCTGGGTGGGAAGCAGCGTCACACACGCCAGGGAAAGCATGGGCTGATCCAGCGTCTACTCAAAAGTATATTCCCTTATAAAACAGAGTAACATCTTTGGCTTGAAAAGTTATGGGGTGAGGTTTCATCAAAGCTCACTGAGAAGTCAATTCGTGCCTCGGTGAACCAAAGGCTCGAGAAGAAGCTAGGTTCTGCCCAAGCAGGCTCCACTGTTGCTTTAAGAAGAAACAGCAAAGTTAGGAAGATGTGCTTGCTTGCTCTTGTTTGCTGGGGAATAAATAGATGCTCTCTCTTTTGACTCTGACTACACTGCGCTTACAAAGGAGTAAGAAATTGGATCGTTTGCGTGATGCTGAATGACCACATCCTTCTTCTGAGCCCAGAGATCCGAGCACACGACTCTGAGTCACCCAGCTGCGCTGAGTCACGGCCGCCCCTCCGGAAGCAGTTCTCAGGAGAGCATGTCCGGCAGAGAGCAAACCTGTCCACGTCGTCAGTAAAGGCGAAGAGGCAGGAGTGAGGCTCCGCTCTCGAGCGCTGACGTCTGATGGAAAGAGGTCAGGTGCTCGAGGTGCAGCAGCTGGGGGCTGGGTTGTCGTCTTAGTCACAAAGGTGCTGTTGACGTTCAGTCGCCAAGTCCTGTCCGACTCTCTGGGACTTTGACTGCAGCACATCAGGCCCCTCTGTGCTCCTCTACCACCCGGAGTCCTCTCAGATTCATACCCACGGAGTCAGTGATGCTGCCGAGCCACCCCAGTCTCTGTCATCCCCTTCTTCTTTTGCCTTCAATCTTTCCCAGAATCAGGGTCTTTTCCAAAGAGTCAGCTCTTCACGTTCGGTAACCGAAGTATTGGAGCTTCAGCATCAGTCCTTCCAATGAATTCAGGGTTGATTTCCTTTAGGATTGACTGGTTTGACCTTCTTGCTGTACAAGGGACTCTCATTTTCTCCAGCATCACAATTTAGAGGCATCAGTTCTTTGACATTCAGTCTTCTTTATGGTCCAACTCTCACATCCGTACATGACAATTGGAAAAACCATAACTTTGTCTATATGGAGCTTTGCCCGTGAAGTGGCATAGTTTCCTCCCAAAGAGCAAGCGCCTTTTAACTTCATGGCTGCAGTCCTGTCCACAGTGATGGGAGCCTAAGAAAGTGAGAGCTCTCCCTGCTTCCCCCTTCCTCCATCTAATCGCCATGAGGTGATGGGGCCAGATGCCATGACCTTAGTTCGTCTGATATTGAATTTCAAGCCAGCGTTTTCATTCTCCTCCTTCATCCTCATCAAGAGGCTTGCTACTAGTCATTTAAATTATCTGGTGAATAACAGCATTTGTCCCTTAGTTTCTGCTATGATCATTTAAACCCACCTCAGTGAGGACAAAGGTCATACCTGCTCTGATGGAAATGTGTCCTGAGGTCCAAGTATGACATAAATGTTTAATGATTATTTGCAAGTGAGTGAATTGGCGTATTGTCAGCGTCCTGGTGGGGTGTCACCTCCTTGATTTATCGAAGTTCTCTCTTCTGCGTTCTTATTCCAGCTAATATTCCTTCTCGTGCCCAGGGCTTCTGGCATGATGATGGGGACAGCTGATACTTACTGTCCAACCCTCAGCTCACCAAGCCCAGGGGGCAGGCATCGCCATCACACTCCTTTCCAACTGCTGCCGCGGCTCTGGGAGCTCGGTTGGCGTCAGTGCAGCCCGTTCCGTTCAGCCGCACGAGAGCTCGGCCTCCGTGGGCCTGACCCACGCTCGGTGCGCCCACTCGCCTTCTGTGCTCCCACTCCGCCTGGCACTGTTAGGGCTAGTGCCACGTTTAAGCACACTGTTTCAACAGCAAGGCAGCGCCACATGCCTGTTAGAAGCCCAAGTCCAGAGTCCCGTCAGCAGCACGTGTTGAGAAGGGTGTGTAGCAATAGGAACTCTCGCGAATGGTGCGGCCACTTCAGAAGACAGCTGGATGGCACACATGCCCTTCCCCACAGTCCAGTACTCTCGCTCCCTGATACTTACCTGAGGAAAAGAGATGCTGAAGAGAGATGTTCACACAAGAACCTGCACGCAGATGCTTATTGCGGTTTTATCCATAACTTCAGAACTTGGATGCAACCAAGACATCCTTCAGAGGGTGAACAGGTAAAAATAAACTCATATGTCCAGACACAATAATGGAATATTATTCAATGCTAATAATAAAGAAATCTGAGCACCAAATAACTGATGCTTTTGAACTGTGGTGTTGGAAAAGACTCTTGAGAGTCCCTTGGACTGCAAAGAGATCTAACCAATCCATCGTAGTGGAGATCAATCCCCGGTGTTCACTGGAAGGACTGATGTTGAAGCTGAAGCTCCAACACTTTGGCCACATAATGCAAAGAGCTGACTCATTGGAAAAGACCCTGATGCTGGGAAAGATTGAGGGCAGGAGGAGAAGGGGAAGACAGAGGATGAGATGGTTGGATGGCATCACCAACTCAATGGACATGAGTTTGGGTAAGTTTCGGGAGTTGGTGTGGACAGGGAGGCCTGGTGTGCTGTGATCCATGGCATTGCAAAGAGTCGGACACAACCGAGTGACTGAACTGAACTGAGTAAGAAGTGAGTTATCTACCATGAAAAGACATGGAGGAACTTTAAATGTACATGACTAAGTGAACGGAGGCATACTGAAAGATTTACGCACTGCATAATTCCAATAGTACGACCTTCTGGAAAAGACAGAACTGTGAAGACAACAGAAAGATGAGTGGGTGCCAAAGGTGTGAGGGGAAAGTAGGTGGGACACAGAGGCCGCTCAGGGCAGGACTCTGCTCCACGCGATACAGCACCAGTGGCCACGTGTCTTTATACACTTGTCCAAACCTACAGAATGTCAGTGCCAAGGGTGGCGGTGATGTGTCCCTGTGGTTCATCCACGGGAGGAAATGCACTTTCTGGGGGAGACGCCGGCAGGAGGGGAGGCTGTGCCTGGTGGTGGGGCAGGCGCTTTATCTGACCTCTCTGTACCTTTCTCTTCAGGATCTGTGAATCCAAACTACTATAAAACTGGAGTCTAGAATAGAGGTCTGCTGCACAAGAGCAGAGCATTCACGCGCTCACTGCATGCGCATAAATCTATGTACTTCATAATGTACAAATATACATCATCACACAGACACACAGACAGACACGCAGATGAGCCGATCTGCAGGCTATCGAGTGAAACCACGTGCTGAGGAACTGACAACGCTGAGATCCTCATCTTTGGTGCTGCAGCTACACGCCTCGCATCTGCTTAGAGACAGAAAGAGCCACCATAACTTTTTCCTCAAAAAACTACATCTCGGCTCTTGTCAACCTTATCGCGGGATGTGAGGAAGTGTTCTCAGGTGCAGACGTGAATCGGGCCCAGGCCTGCCGCTCCCAGCCCGGATGCGGGGCGGGGCCTGCCCCCGGGCTTTCTGCATCTCTGACGCCGTCATCCGTGTCACGTGCGCTGATCCGGAGCCTCGCGCCGGCCTGATGCCACGCTGGTCATTTGCACATTGTTTGCACACATTGTCCTCGCGCAGCTGGCTCTTTATTCACAGGAGCCCAGCTGGCAAAGCAAAAATACACCCCGGCTACGGGGATCAGCTCCTCACTCCCCTCAGCCCTGGCTGAGAGCAGCCCGAGGAAAGAAATGCTACCTGAGAAGACCAGGCTGGGCCGGAGGAGCGCAGGGAGCGGAGCCACCCTGGACCTGGGGCCTGTGGACGCAGCTCCGCCCGGGGAGGACTTGTGCGGGAGCCACGGCCTCCGCAGGCTCATCCTTCTGAGGCCAGGGTGCAGAGGAGGTGAAACCAGGCAGCGGTTGCCACCATCTAGAGGGAGACGGAAGCCAGGGGGCTTCTGCCCACATGGGAGCCCCCTTCTTAAGGCCTGGGGACAGGAGACTCTGCAGCTAAGTCAGGGTGTGGGCTTGCCCACCTCTCTGCTCATCTAGTTCAGCATCCTTGACAAACAGCTCACCTTCCTGGTACATGTGTTTTTTGATTGCTTGGGCTTTACTTCTGTTTCTGGCTCATTTGATCTAGGGGCACAGTGACAAATATGAAATTATCATCACTGACAAGAAATATTCTCACACCCGGAGATTGATCTCAGGATCAGGCTGACCTCAGGGAAGAATTGAATTGTGCCAGGTTTCTATGATTTCTGCCTCAGAATCAGTAACTGGGTGGATACATTTCCATTTCCTCACAGTGAGAGATAAGTGAAGATGATCTTTCTCTCACACACACACACATGTGTCCTACAGCACAGAACAGCCTTGTTTGTGAAATGCATGTGGACAACCACAAGATGGGGGATTTCCTCAGCGCTTTACCCCTGCCTCAGACCACAGCACACCATCACCTTCCCTTCTCAGATGAGGAAACCAAGCATCACCCCTTTTCTTATTCTAAGCATGTAACTGTCATCTTGATCTCCAAGCCCCAGGCAGCACAGGACCCCCACACCTTCATCTTCTGTTGCAAGTGGCCCTTATAGCACTTTCCTCAACAAAAGAGTTCTTGTTCTTCTTATACAAACACTAGAGCCAGTAGAAACGTACGAAAGGCTTACTGTCACTAGATTTCCAAAAATGCGAGTTCAGACAACAACCGTCTGCTCTTCCCTTGCCGCCAAAATGGCTGAAACAGAAGGGAGAGCCACTCTTGGGCTGTGAAGATGGGAAAGTCACTGTTCTCTGTGAGCCTCAGTGGGATGTCAGGATGAGCTTTTAGAAGGACCTTTAAGAATGTGTGCTGATAATTTTAAAAATATGTACAACAGTGCCAGAAAACTTTTGTAAGAAAAAAAAAAAAAGCAAGCAAATGTGTATGCTAAAAGAATAATTTTTACAGAAGTGTTTAATTAAAAAACAAAAACCTGGAAACAAAATAAATTGCAATTAGTAAAAGAGCAACTAAGTGAACAATGATAAATGCACCCAGTACACTCTACTGGCACCAGAAATCATAATTAGAGTTTGACTTGAAAAAATGCCACAATATACTGTTAGGTGAAAAAAGTTTACAAAAGAGTAAATATAATAAAACCCTACTTTTGGAAACTACACACATTGACAGAATCTGGAAGAACACCCACTAAAATGTTAAGAATAATTATTTCTGGGTGATGAGATATGGATGATTTGATTTCAGTTTAGTTTACTTTTAGTTATTCTTAATAGTCAATAATGAATATAAATTACCTCTACAAGGAAAAAAAAAGTATGATTCTAGCAAACAGAATCCAAAAACATATTTAAAAGATCATACATCTTGACCAAGTGGGCTTTATCCCAGGGATGCAAGGATTCTTCAATATCCAAAAATTAATTAATGTAATACACCACATTAACAAATTGAAAAATAAAAACCATATGAGTATCTCAATAGATGCAGAGAAAGCCTTTGACAAAATTCAACATCCATTTATGATAAAAACCCTCCAGAAAGCAGGAATAGAAGGAACATACCTCAACATAATAAAAGCTATATATGACAAACCCACAGCAAACATTATCCTCAATAATGAAAAATTGAAAGCATTTCCTCTAACGTCAGGAACAAGACAAGGGTGCCCACTCTCACCACTACTAGTCAGCATAGTTTTGGAAGTTTTGGCCACAGCCATCAGAGCAGAAAAATAAATAAAAGGAATCCAGATTGGAAAAGAAGAAGTAAAACTCTCACTGTTTGCAGATGACATGATCCTCTACAAGGAAAATCCTAAAGAATCCACCAAAAAATTACTAGAGCTAATTAATGAATATAGTAAAGTTGCAGGATATAAAATCAACACACAGAAATCCCTTGCATTCCTATACACTAACAATGAGAAAGTAGAAAAAGAAATTAAGGAAACAATTCCATTCACCATTGCAATGAAAAGAATAAAATACTTAGGAATATATCTACCTAAAGAAACTAAAGATCTATATATGGAAAACTATAAAACACTGGTGAAAGAAATCAAAGAGGACAAAAATAGATGGAGAAATATACCATGTTAATGGATTGGAAGAATCAATACAGTGAAAATGAGTATATTACCCAAAGCGATCTATAGATTCAATGCAATCCCTATCAAGCTACCAACGGTATTTTTCACAGAACTAGATCAAATAATTTCACAATTCTTATGGAAATACAAAAAACCTCAAATAGCCAAAGCAATCTTGAGATAGTGTTCATCGCAGCACTGTTTTTAATAGCCAGGACATGGAAACAACCTAGATGTCTATCAGCAGACGAATGGATAAGAAAGCTGTGGTACATATACACAATGGAGTATTACTCAGCCATTAAAAAGAATACATTTGAATTAGTTCTAATGAGCTGGATGAAACTGGAGCTTATTATATGGAGTGTAGTAAGCCAGAAAGAAAAACACCAATACAGTAACTGCTGCTGCTGCTAAGTCGCTTCAGTCGTGTCCAACTCTGTGTGACCCCATAAACAGCAGCCCACCAGGCTCCGCCATCCCTGGGATTCTCCAGGCAAGAACACTGGAGTGGGTTGCCATTTCCTTCTCCACCAATACTAATGCATATATATGGAATTTAGAAAGATGGTAACGATCACCCTGTATGCGAGACAGCAAAAGAGACACAGATGTATAGAACAGTTTTTTGGACACTGTGGGAGAGGGCGAGGGTGGGATGATTTGGGAGAATGGTATTGAAACATGGATATTATCATATGTGAAACGAATCGCCAGTCCAGGTTCGATGCAGGATACAGGATGCTTGGGCTGGTGCACTGGGATGACCCAGAGGGATGGGATGGGGAGGGAGGTGGGAGGGGGGCTCAGGATGGGGAACACATGTACACCCGTGGCGGATTCATGTCAATGTATGGCAAAACCAATACAATATGGTAAAATAATTAGCCTCCAAAAAATAAATTAATTAATTAATTTTAAAAAATTAAAAAGAAAAAAAGTATGTTTCCCTTAAAAATATAAACACATCTTGCAGCATGGCACATTAATTTTGACACATTGCATCAATTTTTCTGACATTATAACAAATATCAAAATAGCCTGAGTCCTCCCTTCAATATCATAGTTTTCTTCTATGTTGTCTCAAGGAATAAAAGTTTAAGGGCCACATTTTAGGACAGGCCAGTGTAGATTAACTCACAACTTCCTTTCATATTTGCAATTTGGGTTCAGAATGTCATACTATATTTCTTCAGTATCCCTAGCAATTTGAATTTGACAGAAATCAGAGTTTGGGGGTCTCAAGTTTAATTGCTTTTTAAAAATGTATTTTTTTTAATTGAAGGACAATTGCTTCACAGAATTTTGGAATCAGGTTGCAGCATCACCCCCAGAATCTCCAGCTGTAACACACACAGCTTGAGCTTTGCAGGGAAATCATTCTGCTTGTCCTGCCTCCCTTCATCAGTGTGCCAGCTGAAGGCTGGCACCTGTCATCTACCTCTCATCAATTAAATAACAAGCTGCCCTGGCCACTGACCTCCAACCCCCCGAGAGGAGTTCAGGGTGGATCAGGAATGAGGCCCTCTGTGCTCTGGGAAAAACTGGCAGAACAGTCCTTCAGATTGATAGATATTTCCAGAAGATGTAATGAGCCTAATCCTTGCATCTCCTCATATCTAGAAAAGCAGTAAAATCCCTCATGGTGATGTCTGCTCCTCGTGACTAGCAGCAGCCTTCTGAAAAAAGAAAGAAAAAAAAAAAACAAAAAAACAGTGAGTTTGGTTGCCTGTATTTCCCACTTCTCCAAACTCGCATATACACTGGCCCCGCCCGCCTCGTGGGGCAGCCCCTCGGAGCTTTCCGCAGTGCCGTCTCCCAGGCTATAGTCCTCATTTTGCCCCCAGTAAAGCGTTACTCACAGCCCTCACGGCCTGGCTTCTCCAGTCGACAGCGGGGCGTCTGCAGGGCTCACTGGCACCCTGTCAGCTGTCATTGCCGTCTGTGGGATGCGGCCACACGCCGCAGAGGAGCTGGACAGGCAGTCCTGTCTCGGGGGTGGCTCGGGGCCTGGGAGGAAGCCCGATGCGCACAAGGCCTGCCACTGTGGTCTGTCATTGGTTGGGGGTCCAGGGGAGAATTCCTGCATCTGCCAGGAGCCCAGGATGGGGAGCGAGGTGTCTAGGGGGTGTCCACAGGGTCGGGGAAGGTGCTGTGCCCAGGATCCCATGTTCCAGGGACCCCAAGTCTGAGAAGAGAGGCACCGCCCGGAGGTGGGGTGGGCGTCCAATTTCTCTCTTTGTGCCTCCAGCCCATGAGGTCAAGGGGACACTCAGCCTCAGGCCAGGGGTCTGAGACTCGGCCACGACCCCAGGGGCAGGGGGCCAGTGGGGCCCCACCAGCAGGGGGACAGCTGCCTGTTTCTTTCTTCTCTCTTTTTTTTTCTTAAAGAGACACTTTTCCCTCTGCACCAAGAAAACAAGACCTTGTGGTTCTGGAAATAATCACCATCTGCACGGTTAAGGCCTGCACTTCATCAAGCCTGCTATGTTCCCTTTCGTGAAAACTATTAGAAATTTTGCATTTGATGAAAAGTTTAAAAAGTCACTTTAAATGGAAGGGTTTTAATTCACATAATATTTAGGAGTGGAAGCTTCCTTGTAAATTATGGATGGAGCTTGGAAAGAATGTGGGCTTTTTGGCTTTATAGAATATTCTTCCTTCTTTTAACCGAAGAGGAATTCAGAATCTTCTAGTTTTCAAGACTTTTCAGTATTTTGTGGCTCCAGCGCAGGCAGTGAGTCCCTCAGCCTCAGATGGACGTGGAGGCTGAGAGGTGAGGAAGGGGGCGGCTCTGTGCTTTAACATAATAAACAAAACGACGTTCCTAGACGTCCGCCCCTGGGCCTGGTCCTGACAGAGGGGCTGCCTGGGGACAGAAACAAGCCTGTAATTGGGAGCCTCATCGAAAAGCTCTCAAGAAACAAACAATTCTGCCTTCTCAAGGTTTCTCTTGTTTTGTGCTCAAATTTGGAAGACATGCAGATCTGTAAAAACCAAGTTTTTAAAATGTTTGGCAAAATGTGCATTTCTTGCAAAACTACTGGAAAGGTTACCAAGACAAGGAAAAGGCCTTGAGCTCCCTGTGGGCTGCTTCTGTTTTGTTTTTCTTGCTTTCTTGCTTTTTTTTTTTTAGTATTTGGAAAGTTGTTTGGGTGGGCCGGTTGTTACATCGGGATACTCCTCTGAGAAGATGGCCGTTAGCTGGCATACGGGGTTGAGGACATGGAGAAGATTGGTGTTCATGGCACATTCGTGATGGCAGAAACTTTTCCAGCCAAGCTGTCTCGGGGGACGTGGTGCCAGCCAGGGGCAGTTGGCAGGCCTGGCTGGCACAGCAGGCATCCTCTGAGGCTAGGGCCCCGCCATCCCCTCTACCTGTTAAGGATCGGTTTCCTTCACTCTTTTATAAGAGCTTGAATATTGTTTTTGTCTTTGAACTAATGGAGAAGCCCCAAGTGAAAAAGGCAGGAATCAAGACAAACAAAATTGGAGCCGCCCGGATGCGTCTCCCAAGCGCCGTGGCCCAGGCGGCCCTGAGCAGCGCGGCTAGCCTGACTCAGACGGGGCGCCTGCACACAGCACCTTCGCCGGGGCCTGCGTGCCTGCGTTTGCTGTTCTACTTAAAAGTAACCCTTCTGGTTCACTGGGAGAGATATTAAATATAAACTCTATGGGTTGGGTAGGTAAGAATGCTTGCTCCCTCACAGGGATGCAGGGGAATGAAGGTTGCTTTGTTCGTTGCAACTCTGTTTTATTCCCAGCTCCAGTGGCTCCATGAACCGTCGGGCACACAGACTGCAGAGACAGGAAGCCGTCTCTTGCTAGGGTTAGGGCTGTGCTAAGGCAGGTGGCCTCACCCACGCCCAGGGGCTCACCCCTTCGTGGAGAATAAATGGGAACGGCCAAAGCCAACCTACTAACAAGCCGAAGCAGGAGTCCGTGTCTTCCTCGGCCCCAGGGCCCTGGACAGTGTCACGGGCTCTGGCAGGACGGGCGGCCCCCAGTGCAGGGAAGGCAGGCGCATCACTGACTCACGCTGGGGGGAGCAGGAGGCGGGGTCTCGGAGGAACTGCTGAAAGCAGAGAGCCCTTCTTTCTGCGCTTCCTAATCTGTGTATTTTCTTTGAAAGACGCCAAGAACGACACAGCTGCATCCTCTTAAGACATTTAAGTCCATGGAAATGAGGGGGCTTTCAAAGTTTAATTATGGAACGAGCTGCAGACACATCTAAATAAGGGGAAATGAGTCTTCTAAAAAAGACCTTCTCTAAAAGGTTGTACAAATGCAAAATTGCGTTCTTCAGACACAGGAAGGCTGGGGTCTGAAGCCAGTGGGCAGCCTCAAGGGTGCATGCGTCCACAGCTCCTCACAGGTGACCAGGAAGGGGGCAGGTTCCTGACTCGGCCAGGAAGAGTCCAGGCGGCAGTGTGACCAGGGCTGTGGACCTCTCGGGGTCACTGGACTTCATCAGCGACCCCCTGCTGTGTCGTGGCAGTGCCCCCCTCAAGCACGAGCAGGAGGAGCCAACAACAGAATGTTCCAAAGGGAGCTTGACGGTCCTGCCCTGCTGCGAGCCAGTGGTTTTCTGGCCGCTGATTTCTCCAGGGAGATGCTGGGCCCCATCACCGCTGTCCTGAGCAGGAGAGGCCAGGCTGGCTTCCACACGCCATGCTCTTCACTCCTCACCAGGCGTCCATCCAGGGCAGCACTTAGCCTGGGAGCCCAGGGGCTCATGGAGGTGGGTCCCCTCACGGTGAGGGCGCGGGTGGGTCCCCTCACGGTGAGGGCGCGGGGGTGGGTCCCCTCACGGTGAGGGCGCGGGGGTGGGTCCCCTCACGGTGAGGGCGCAGGGGTGGGTCCCCTCACGGTAAAGTACATGGGTTACCTGATGCCTTTACCCATGCTGAGCACAGAGTTCCACAATCCTCCCAGAATCTGGAAAGCCAGGGTCACTCCTCCGAGCTCCTCGGGGATGGGAAGGGCCCTACTGGTTGTTGACCCCAGTAACTGGCCTAGATCGTTCAGAGACAGATGCACAGCAAGCATTCAAAAACCCAACACACGATCGTGAAGGGGCTGCTTCACGCCCGGCAGTTTCTCAGGACTCCGCACGGCGAGGGTGCGGGTGCTGGCTGACCACAGGCTACCTCCTGAAGGAAGCCTGGGTATCAGAGTAGGAAGTAATACAGCTTTAAATATATGTGATTAGTTTGTGCTAGAAATTATAAAACAAAAAATTTAGAAGTGGATTGGAAGCTTGAAATGACTATTGGAAATTCTAGGACTAAAAATTCAATACCTGAAATCAATAACTCAATAAACGAGCTAGAAGAAATAATGAAACGGACGTCTAAGAGGTAACACCAAGAGCAAAGCCAGAGAGAACCCAGGAAAGACTCAAGAATAAAGAGCAAAGCCAGTCATGGGGCAAGCACGAGGCCGCTGTGCTTATGATCCGGGCCCTGGAATCCCAGGAAGGATGGGTGGGGAGGAGTGAGCATTTAAAAGATGAAAATTACTCCAAACTGATGAAAGACATCAGGCCACAGATTCGAGAGTCCCATAAACCCCAGTCAGAATAAGCATAAGAGAATAAACAATAAAGAGGGCACATCAAAATAATATTCCAAAAAGCACAGATGAAAAGTCAAGCAGAAAATCTTAGAATTGGCCTTGGAAAGAAAAGACCTTTTCCATTTTATAAGAGCCTAAACTGAAACTGAGAGTTAACTTTTTAACAGAAGCTGGAAGATGTCCTTTAAAAATCAGATAAATACGGTTGCAAATCCTATAGGCCATTTGGATATGCATTTCTGAAATAAAGGCAACATAGTAGGGTTATTTAAAAATAGAAGGGGGAATTGAAAGAGAGTACAAAAAGTTAGAAAAGACTTGTCAGTTGCCAGAGAAACACTGAATTCCAGTGAAAGGAGGTTCAGTTCAGTAACTCAGTCATGTCCAACTCTTCACAACCCCATGGACTGCAGCATGCCAGGCCTCCCTGTCCATCACCAACTCCTGGACTTTACCCAAACTCATGTCCATTGAGTCAGTGATGACATCCAACCATCTCATCCTCTGTCATCCCCTTCTCCTCCCGCCTTCAATCTTTCCCAGCAACAGGGTCTTTTCCAATGAGTCAGTTCTTCGAATCAGGTGGCCAAAGTATTGGAGTTTCAGCTTGAACATTACTCCTTCCAATAAATATTCAGGACTAATTTCCTTTAGGATTGACTGGTTTGATCTCTTTGCTGTCCAAGGGACTCTCAAGAGTCTTCTCCAACACCACAGTTAAAAAGCATCAATTCTTTTTTTATGGTCCAACTCTCACATCCATACATGACTACTGCAAAAACCATAGCCTTGACTAGACGGACCTTTGTTGGCGAAGTAATATCTTTCCTTTTCAATATGCTGTCTAGGTTGGTCATAATTTTCCTTCCAAGGAGTAAGCATCTTTTAATTTCATGGCTGCAGGCACCATCTGCAGTGATTTTGGAGCCCCAAGAAATAAAACCTGCCACTGTTTCCACTGTTTCCCCACCGATTTGCCATGAAGTGATGGGACCAGATGCCATGATCTTCGTTTTCTGAATGTCGAGTTTTAAGCCAGCTTTTTCACTCTCCTCTTTCACTTTAATCAAGAGACTCTAGTTCTTCTTCACTTTCTGCCATTAGGGTGGTGTCATCTGCATATCTGAGGTTATTAATATTTCTCCTGGCAATCTTGATTCCAGCTTGTGCTTCATCCAGCCCAGCGTTTCTCATGATGTACTCTGCATATGAATTAAATAAACAGGGTGACAATATACAGCCTTGACGGACTCCTTTTCCTATTTGGAACCAGTCTGTTGTTCCATGTCCAGTTCTAACTGTTGCTTCCTGACCTGCATACAGGTTTCTCAGGAGGCAGGTCAGGTGGTCTGGTATTCCCATCTCTTTCAGAATTTTCCACAGTTTCTTGTCATCCACACAGTCAAAGGCTTGGCATAGTCAATAAAGCAGAAACAGATGTTTTTCTGGAACTCTCTTGCTTTTTTGATGATTCAGCAGATGTTGGCAATTTGATCTCTGGTTCCTCTGCCTTTTCTAAAAGCAGCTGGAACATCTGGAAGTTCATGGTTCACGTATTGTTGAAGCCTGGCTTGGAGAATTTTGAGCATTGCTTTACTAGCGTGTGAGAAAAGGAGGTTACTTTGAGTTAAATTCTGGGAAGGAAGATGGGAGATTACTTACTACAGAGAATCAGCATTCAAAGTAGAGAGGATCAGAGTGTGTTAAAAAGAAGTGTTTGGATAAAGCTAACAATGCAACAGCAATACAAATCTCTCTGCAAGCCAAATGACAGTCTTACATGGACAGAACCGAGAGAGAAAGAGATGAGCCAGTGACCATCTCAAAGCCTGGTGGACACATAAATACAGCACCAGTGAGTGAAAGTCAATCAGTCGTGTCTGACTCTTTGTGACCCTATGGACTATACAGTCCATGGAATTCTCCAGGCCAGAATGCTGGAGTGGGTGTCCTGTCCCTTCTCCAGTGGATCTTCCCAACCCAGGAACTGAGCCAGGGTCTCCTGCATTGCAGGCGGATTCTTTACCAGCTGAGCTACCAGGGACGCCAAATACAACACAAAACAGATGGCAAAGCTGAGATTAATCGCCGACTTCAGTCAATGTAGCTGTGCTCAATGCGCCTATCGCAATGCTTTAAATTGGCCAACAGAAAACTTCAGTGTGACTTTGTCTGTAAGAGACACTCTTAAACCAAAAGATTCAAAAGGAAACAACTGAAGGAAGGGTTGGAATAGAGCAGGCTGGCGTGACCGCTGTTCCCAGCTTCCAGGGTTTTCCGCATCACCAGGAGCAGCTCATCACAGCCCCCCAGACACACCAGCAGCTGCTGCAGCCCTGCCCCCCTTCAGGGCCTGGGCCCTCGTTTCCAGAACCCCAGCTCCTTCCCCTATCCTCCCACCCCTAGGGATGCGTCTGCTTCCTAAGCTACGATCTGATCTCACAGGTCAACCTTCCTGATAGCTCACTGATCTCTTCTCTACTTGTCTAATATGATTTAGCCAATTCCTTAAACTGCATTTTCTACCCTAAAATAAACAGAAAGCACAAGACAAGGTTAGACAAGTAAAGAGTAAAGAGGAGATTAATCACAACGCAAAGAGCGGACTAAAGCAGAAACACGTCCTGAGAGAAGCCACCAGAACATGCAGAATCACGGGCTAGCTCAATCAAGAAAACAGGAGAAAGGCAAACAGATCAAATTAGAAATGACAAGAGAGAAAGAACCGCAAGTCAGGAGAGAATTTAAAAATCCAAGAGGACAACACTTGGTGCAATTTTATACATGTAAAGTGTAAACACGCAAATAAACTAAAAGTTCACTTTGCATTTTTATACAGTTGACCCTAGCAGAGTCATCGCGTTGAATCAACATCCTCAGAAGACACCGAGCCAGTAAGAGCTCTCCTAGGGAAGGCGCAGCACCCAGATCCTCTAACAGGCGCCTTCAGAAGACTACAGGCTCGATTATTGCACGGCCATCTGAATCACTTTGGAGTACAGGAAAAAAGGACAACCTCCAAATTACCTTTGTTAGGAGTAAAATATTGATTCCAGAAGCAAAGAATGAAACAAAACAAGTATAAATCACTTTCATTTAGTAATAATGATGCAAAAAGTAAGATTTGCAAAAGTGTGTAACACATTAAAATGTGATGCTTCTTTAACACACTAACTTTGCATAGAGTGGTCCCTAATCTGCAGGGCTACATCCAAGGGTCCTGAGGTCCCTGGGGCTTTTAAGGGATTCTTGAGGCTGAACTATTTTTTTTAATATAAATTTATTTATTTTAATTGGAGGTTAATTACTTTACAATATTTTATTGGTTTTGCCATATATCAACATGTATCCGCCACAGGTATACACGTGTTCCCCATCCTGAACCCCCCTCCCTCCTCCGTCCCCAAACCATCCCTCTGGTTCGTCCCAGTGCACCGGCCCCAAGCATCCAGTATCATGCATTGAACCTGGACTGGTGATTCGTTTCATATATGATATTATACATGTTTCAATGCCATTCTCCCAAATCATTCCCTCTCCCACAGAGTCCAAAAGACTGTTCTATACATCTGTGTCTCTTCTGCTGTCTCGCATACAGGCTGAACTATGTTAAAAATAGTACTCAGCTTCCCTGGTGGCTCAGATGGTAAAGCATCTGCCTGTAATGAGGGGGACTTGGGTTCGATCCCTGGGTCGGGAAGATCCCCTGGAGAAGGAAATGGCAACCCACTCCAGTATTCTTGCCTGGAAAATCCCATGGACAGAGGAGCCAGGCAGGCTATAGTCCATGGCGTTGCAAAGAGTCAGACACGACTGAGCAACTGAACTGAGCATTTTTCCTACTGTGTTGATATTCACACTGATAGAGAAACAAGACCAAGACCAAGCAAAGCCAGCCCTGCGCTGGCAGCCTGGTCCTTTGGGGCCACCAGGGAGCCTTTTCACGGAAGGCGATTTTCCCAGAGACCAGGGCGGGGGCCGGTTTGGGGGTGATTCAGTCACGTTGCATTTACTGTGACTATATTTTTATTGTCGTTTCATCAGCTCCACCTCAGATCAGCAGGTGTTAGACCTCAGAGGTTGGGGACCCCTGCTTCAGGGACCCTCCACTCCAGACAAACACCAGATTTTTATCAGAGGAGCTGTGCTGACTGCTGAGTGGTGGGCTCTGCTGGTTTGAGAGGAGCTCAGAGTTTGAGGGGCTGACGCCTCACCCCTCCCCCGGGCCGCCTCCAGACGCCCCCCACCCCACCACTCCACCCTCCAAGATGGACTCAGAAGGTGACTGTCCAGAGGAAAGGCAGCTCCCATTCCTGACCACAGGAAATCAGACAGAGCTGAGGCTGCAGAGACGCAGCCCTTGTCGTTAGGAAATTTTCTTCCTACCTACAAATTGAAAGCAAAGAAGAATAAAATCCTGCAGAGTTTCTCTGCTCGGGGGGCCTGCCACGGGAAAGCAGCGTGTGTGTCTGGGCACCTGACCACAAAGCTGCCCGCTCCCTGGAGGGAGAGAATTCTCTGGAAGACCAGAAGTGGAGAGGCGACAGATGGCAACGCCTGCGTCGAGGACGTTGGCCCCTGGACTTGGGTTTGGGGCCTCTGAATTGTCTTAGAGTTAGTAATGATCTGAAAAAGGTGGTAATCAGCTGACTAATGTCATTTCAGCAGAGCTGACCTTCAGAGGGGTCACTCACCCTCGAGAAGGGTGAGGACGTAAATGGTTCAGGAAAGTATCATCATTCAACTGAGAAATTGCAAAGAGCCCGTGAAAAGAAAACAGGAGCTCATTTTAAAGTAAATAGCTCCAGTCAACTTACAGAATGAACTGCGAATTTATCTCGGAAGCGTGATCATCATCAGAGATCTCAGCATGCGCGTTTACAAGAGAGATCTCAGCATGCGCGTTTACAGGAGGAAAACAGACAAGCAAACAGACGTGAGCGGCTGTTTCCCTCCCGACTCAGAGGAGAATGAAAACTGCCCTTGATTATCTTCCCTACAAGTTGGTGTGGGCTACTCTGACCGCCAGGAGGCTCTCGGGTGCGGACGCCAAGGGGCAGACAGCTGGCTTCCCGCTCTCGGGATGCAGCCTCACTGGCTGGTATCCCGGGGACCAAGCATAAGGCCAGGCTCCCGGGTCCCTAAAATGCAGAGAAGCACCGTTTCGGCTGGAGGTGGGGCCAGTGTGCCTGGATTTATCCTGCGGTCCTTAGTGACTGAACATCAGCAGCCCAGTGTAACTGTCGGGCCGTTCTTGCTCAGTCACCAAGTCGTGTCCGCCTTGGTGATCCCATGGGCTGCAGCCCACCAGACTCCTCTGTCCATGGGGCTCTCTAGGCAAGAATCCCGGAGCCCATGCTCTCCTCCAGGGGGTCTTCCCAACCAGGGATTGAACCCAGTGTAATTATTACTGCGGTCCTACTTCACTCTTTAGGCGTCCTGATTTGAGTAGAAATTGTGTTAATTCAGGAGTTAAGGTTAAGGGCCTGGACGCTGCCCCAGCCTTGGCTCTTCCACCTGCACGGTGTATAACGTGGGGCGAGGGGTGGGGTCGGCCCCCGTGTCCTTCCCGCCTGATAAACTGGCCAGCACGAGGCCTCCTGCTGTGGGGTCCGCAGCACATGCCTCCCGGCGTTGCCCTGTGCGAGGAGAGCCCTGCAGCCGCGCTTGTCCCAGGAGCAAACCAGGCCGGCCCGTTTCTGCCTGGGGCCCTCCTCCTGCTAAAGCCTTTTGTGGGAAGAGAGCTGGGCCGGAACAGGCTGAGACAGCAGAGTCCTTGAATGGACCCTTTCCTTTCCAGCCAGCGAGTAAAGCTGCGTCGCTATTCTGTCACCAGTGCCTGAGGGAACCTTGATGTCTACGTCCTGCAGGACAGATCCCCACGTCAGCAGGGCAACGCCTGTGGGGAATGCAGTCTCCTAAAAATCGTATTTGTTGCATCGTTCGGAGGTGTCTGGGGAGAGAGAAAAATGGTCCCTAAGGACAGGCAGGCGTCCGGCTTTCACACCATCCGCTCGCCAAGCCGGACAAGCCCGGTGACGCCGGCAGTCACACGGAGTGCAGAGCAGAGGGCAGAGGGGGCTCCCCGGATGCCCAGGGCGTCACTGCAAGAGAGCCAGCTTCTGCCCGGAGAGCATGCAGGCTCCAGGACCTCGTTCCACGGCTCTGCGCACTGGGACACAGGCCGTGTCCTCAGGCAGCCTGACCACCGTTCCATTAACACGACTGTTGTCTTTTATTGTAAATGGCCAGAGACTCAATGTAAACAGACCGCGGGGCACCCCCAGGCACCCACGTCGTGTATTTATGGACTTCCCTCAAATCCTTCCAAGTGCAAGGATGTGCATTTCCACAGCCTGGACGCACCGAGTGCAGCAGAGCTAAGCCCGCGCCTTGAAGAGATGGCATGCATTTTAAAAAGCTGGACATCTTTCATTAGATATTAAAGTAAAGCAAGATTGTGAAAGCCACATCATCACTTGAACACAAAAGACAGTGTCAGATGCAAGCGAAACCTCGATTCGCTGGGCTTCTCTACAAGTCTCACAAAGTTAATTTTCCTCTTTCACCAGAATGAAGATCACAATGTCTTCATCGCTACTTACATGTTCTTGTCACCAAATGGCTGCAAGCAGAATAGCTCCATGGCCCTGCAGGTGACTCGGAAGGTGCTTCAGGTTCTGATTTATTTTGATTTGCACCTTGTAAGGAGCACTCAAGGGTCTGCTGCTGCTGCTGCTAAGTCACTTCAGTCGTGTCCGACCCTGTGTGACCCCATAGACGGCAGCCCACCAGGCTCCGCCATCCCTGGGATTCTCCAGGCAAGAACACTGGGGTGGGTTGCCATTTTCTTCTCCAATGCATGAAGTGAAAAGTGCAAGTGAAGTCACTCAGTCGCGTCCGACTGTTCACGACCCCATGGACTGTAGCCTACCAGGCTCCTCTGTCCATGGGATTTTCCAGGCAAGAGGACTGGAGTGGGGTGCCACTGCCTTCTCCCTCAAGGGTCTGAGGGCATGGCAACCCCCTCCAGTATTCCTGCCTGGAGAATCCCATGGACAGAGGAGTCTGTCAGGCTATATTCCTTAGGGTCCCAAAGAGTCGGACACGCCTGAGTGATGGAGCAGGCACACGGGTTGGGGCTTGAGGTTCAGTCTCTGCAGCTGGGCGGGAGGAGGTGCCACTTCCTGTGGGCACGGAGTCTGAGTGTCTCGCCAGCGAGCCCAGCCCTGGCCCTTCTCACCCTCACCGGCCACACACACAAGTGTTAGGGGCTTGGGGGCCCAAAAACGTCTGAGGCTAAAATGGAAATCAAACCTATATTTCTTTCGGTCTGCTGCATCTGAATTCTGTCTTTATTAGATCCAGGATTCGCATTTATGGCCCCATGAAAGGTCATTTTCTATTCCTGGTGATCATTGCTTATTTTCCTTGTTTCAGACGAAAACAAACTAGAAATAAGTTGATAGGGGAAATGCATTTTGATTCTTTAACAATGTTATGTAATAAGATCAATCTTGGATTGTATTTTATTCATTTATACAGAGTCTACTCATTTATAAAGGTCAAATGACATTAACTCAATAGAGACATATTGTAGAATACCCAACAGGGATATTTGATAAAATAACATCTTTTCAAATTTGTGCTAAGTCATAATTTAAAGCTGAAGACTGTATTTTGCCTTGCTCTAGTATGGGTAGACTTGGTAGCAAGAACATCCCTTGGATATGAAATATATGTATATATATTTTGAAGCCATGACGATGGTGTGGGAGGACTTTTCTGGGCTGTGTGCTGGGTGACCTTGGAGACAATGCCACGATGGTGCTTTCAGGGGAGGGGACCAGGCCGGGTGGCGCTGCCCCGCGCCAGCACACCCGCCTGACTGCCGCCTCGGCAGGGAGGGCGAGGCCCTGTGATGAGGAAGCGCCCTCACTGGGCGGGAGACTGTGGGAAGCGTGTTGGTCTCTGCTCCAGGATCGGGCTGCATTTCGTAGAGAAAGCCCCCAGCCTCCTGGGATGCTCATGACGATGGTCCTCTACGGGCAGCCAGGGCCGGGTGGAGGCGGCACCACTGCCCCTCGGCCGGTGGCCGGGCCCACACCTGCGCGTCGTGGGCGGGCCCCGGGGGCATGCGGCCTGGGGTGGGGGTGTCAGCCCCAGACGAGGAGGGGCTGCTGCCGACGTCCACGGGCTTCAGCCAGCCCTCCTGCTGCAGATCTCGCGGCGGCTGAGCCACCTGAGGTTGGAAGCTCAGGAATCCTGCCAGGTCCGCTGAGGCTAAACTCCCTGCTTGCTTCCTCTTCCCAGGAAGTGACATTTTCGGCTGCTGCGTGTGGCTGTTTCTCCCCAGCACGGTCACCGGGGGAGAGGCAGCCCCCAGCTTCCTGGAGAAAGAGCCCGGCACCCGGGCCTGCAGGCGGAGGGGCGCCCTCCCCGACCAGCCCGGGCAGGCGAGCCGGCCCGGCGCCTGGACGCCCGGCACCCGGGCCTGCAGGCGGAGGGCGGAGGTTCGGCTGGGCCGCGGGTCTCTGTCCCCAGCAGAGGCGCCCGGGTCACGCTGTCGGCTCGGCCTGGGGGGGCGGAGGAGCCCCAGGACTTAGCCAGCAACCCCGCCAGGAGACGCACAATTCACTGGGTTTATTCTCTGATTTCCCTCGGCGACTTTAGATGTCACCACAGAGCCTGAAGGGCACAAGGCAGAGGCCTGCGTTCGCGCAGAAGCGCAGGGAGCAGAGGCGGGCGGGCTCCCGCGCCCCAGAGCGCTCGCTGCTGCTGCTGCTGCCGCTGCTGCTGAGTCGCGTCAGGCGTGTCCGACTCTGTGCGACCCCGGAGACGGCAGCCCGCCAGGCTCCCCGCCCCTGGGATTCTCCAGGCGAGAGCACTGGAGTGGGGGGCCATTGCCCTCTCCAGAGCGCTATCTGGGCTCCGTTATCTGCCAGCTCGATGCTGACGGCGATCAGCGACGGGAGGGACTAACTGCGCCGTCAGAGGCGCTGCGAACTGGCAGCGCAGCCCGGCCGCCGGCCTGGGCGATGGCGGAGGCGGAGGCAGGACCAGCGGCCCGGGAGCGGGCACGCCCACCCCCGCCCGTCTGCCGGCGCCGGGCCTCGGCGCCCCCGACGGCCCGCCAGCAGCTCCACGCGCGCCGAGCAGCCCCTCGCCCTTCAGACGAGTCCCCCTGAGAGCTCTCGGCCCCCACCGCCCCGCGTTTCCTTCCAGGAGCCCCCGCGCTTCACGCCGTGGCCCTCCACCCTCCGATGCCCGCCACGCTGCTCCGCCTCCTCCCTCCTCGTCCCGGTCGCAGCTTCCGCGCCGCCTAGGAGCTCCTCCCCGGACCAAACCCAGGCCCACGCCTCCCTCCACTGCCTCCCAGGATCCTGTTGCCATCGGACCCGAGGGAAGCCCACAGAGCTCCGGGGGGGCCCAGGCCCCCTGCCCGTCCACACCCCACGCTCCACCCAGGAACGCAGCCTAGGGTGCACTAGCCACAGCTCAGGCTCTCCCCGTGGCGTCCGCTGACCACGGAGGAAATCCAGGGCTGCCCTTTCCCGCTCAGCCCGGGCCCTGCCCGAGCGGCTGCTGCGGCCTCCTCCCTTGCGGCCCCATCCCCTCCAGCCCGGCCCCACGGCCCGCCTCTGCGCCAGACTCGGGGGTCTTTGCCCCTTTGAAGCTCTTCTGTTTCTCACTTCTTGTGCCAGGAAGTCCTCCAAGACTTGCGGATCCCGGGCCAAGGGCTGCGTCCCCAGAAGGGGCTTTCCCGACCACCCAGGAGCACACTCTCCTCTAAGTCCAGGGCCGCGGCGCGGTGGTCCCCACCTTGTCACACCTGTGCTCACTCACGGATCAGAGTCCAGGAGAGAAGAGAACTTCCTGTATAGAAAAAGATGGCCACGGCCGTGCTCGCCTCTGAAATCTTGGTGCACAGAGTGGGCATTTAATAAGAACTTGCTTAAGGAAAAGGCTGGGTGTGGAGATGAGAACGGGAGCCCCAGGCCGAGGGGTCCTGATCTGCTCTTCAAGCACAGAGCCCAGGAGTGAGGGCAGCAAGCTCGGTTCTCCAGAGCTGAGTTCCCACCACCTCACGTCTGTCTTTCTTATCTCTTTGTGTCCTTTCTGATTCTTAGAAGAAATATATATTTGATTTTATGTGTTTTATATTTAATATGCAGCATATAAAATAACTTTTGTACCATATATACCATACCTTATATAATTTTTCTGTATCTTATAGTCCTTATTAGCACTCACTAGGGTCCAGACACTAATATAGGTGTGTGCCCACGTGTGTTCAGTTCAGTTCAGTTGCTCAGGCATGTCCGACTCTTTGCGACTCCATGAATCGCAGAACGCCAGGCCTCCCTGTCCATCACCAACTCCCGGAGTTCACTCAAACTCACATCCATTGAGTCAGTGATGCCATCCAGCCATCTCATCCTCGGTCGTCCCCTTCTCCTCCTGCCCCCAATCCCTCCCAGCATCAGAGTCTTTTCCAATGAGTCAACTCTTCGCATGAGGTGGTGAAAGTACTGGAGTTTCAGCTTTAGCATCATTCCTTCCAAAGAAATCCCAGGGCTGATCTCCTTCAGAATGGACTGGTTGGATCTCCTTGCAGTCCAAGGGACTCTCAAGAGTCTTCTCCAACACCACAGTTCAAAAGCATCAATTCTTCGGTGCTCAGCCTTCTTCACAGTCCAACTCTCACATCCATACATGACCACAGGAAAAACCATAGACGGACCTTAGTCGGCAGAGTAATGTCTCTGCTTTTGAATATGCTATCTAGGTTGGACATAACTTTCCTTCCAAGGAGTAAGCGTTATCTTTTAATTTCATGGTTGCAGTCACCATCTGCAGTGATTTTAGAGTCCCCAAAAAAATAAAGTCTGGCACTGTTTCCACTGTTTCCCCGTCTATTCCCCATGAAGTGAAGTGTGTAAACCCCTGCAGATTGCCTCTGTGCTCAGCACGTGCAGGTCCATGCGGAAAACAGACCAGGTGAGTGAACTTGGCGAGTTCTGTGGATTTCCAGAGTCTGTCCCGTTTCTGGGAGGAGAGACTCTTTCCGCAGGTGGTGAGCACCCTTGGGCAGAAGCTCTGAGGTGGAGGCGCTGCAGGAGGCGTGCAGCGGGCATCTCCCAGCAACAGCAAGGGCCTTCGGAGTGGCACCTGTGACCCCCAACACTGTCCTCACGGGGGTGTGGGGACTGTGACCCGTGGAGCCGCTCACTGCCCTCAGCTGGCTTCTGCAGGAGCCTCGGGCTGCCGTGTGGGCCACTGGACCCCAGTACCTGCAGGGATGGACGGCTGTCTCCACCTGTGTGTCTGCGGACACCGCCACTCTGCCCCCCAAACTCACGATCACCACCAGGCCTGTGCGAGTCTCCAAGCAAGCTATGTGTGTGCATGTGAGCTGTTCTTAAAATCAGTCCATTTTGAATTTTATTATTCCACACAATAATATGAAGCCCAAGCTGGAATCAAGGTTGCCGGGAGAAATATCAGTAACCTCAGATATGCAGACCACCCTTATGGCAGAAAGTGAAGAGAAGCTTAAGAGTTTCTTGATGAAAGAGAAAGAGGAGAGTGAAAAAGCTGGCTTAAAGCTCAACATTCAGAAAACGAAGATCATGGTACCTGGTCCCATCACCTCATGGCAAATAGATGGGGAAACAATGGAAACAGTGACATACTTTATTTTCTTGGGCTCCAACATCAGTGCAGATTCTGGAAATTAAAAGATGCTTTGAAATTAAAAGACACAGCCATGAAATTAAAAGACACTTTCTTCTCGGAAGAAAAGCTATGACCAACCTTGCCAGCATATTAAAAAGCAGAGACTTTACTTTGTCGACAAAGTCCATCTAGTCAAAGCTATGATTTTTCCAGTAGTCATGTATGGATGTGATTTGACCATAAAGAAAGCTGCACACCAAAAAATTGATGTTTTTGAACTGTGTTGTTGGAGAAGACTCTTGAGAGTCCCTTGGACAGCAAGGAGATCAAACCAGTCAATTCTAAAGGAAATCAATCCTGAATGTTCGTTGCAAGGACAGATGCTGAAGCTGAAACTCCAAGACTTTGGCCACCTGATATGAAGAACTGACTCATTTGAAAAGACCCTGATGCTGGGAAAGATTGAAGGTGGGAGGAGAAGGGGACGACAGAGGATGAGACGGTTGGATGGCATCACCGACTCGATGGACGTGGGTTTGGGTGGACTCCGGGAGCTGGTGATGGACAGGGGGCCTGGCGTGCTGCAGTCTGTGGAGGCGCAGAGTTGAATACGACTGAGCTACTGAACTGATTCCACACAAAACTATACTTATTTTATAGTATAGTCATAGCAAAGCCAACTCAAAATAAAGTTTATTAAGACTGAAGGGTATTGGGTGAAGCCCAGGGTCCACAAGTTGGGCAAGTCCTCGTGAACGACCAGAGAACCACGTGTTCTTGAGAACTGTGCCTCCTCAATGCTGGTTTCACTCTGGTTTAAACCAGTTCACTCAGACAGGGCATCTACTACCGTCATCAACCACGGTTTCACCAAGTGTTTAGATGCAGGAAGAGTGCAGATGACAGCTGACACAGATGTTTTGTTTCCTTGAACCAATTTGTGTTTGCATGACCCGGAGCAAAGGACTCGAGAAGGACTTTAATAAAATATTAAAGGAGGAATAGAATTTTAATCTCATCTAAATAAAATTTTAATTTTGCAGGTAAGAAAACTGAAGCTCAGGAGGAAGTGTGGCCTCCGAGGAAACAGCCATCAATCACCTCAGCTCCTGAGGAAGCCCGCAGCCTTGCAGGACAGCGGCGTGAAACTGTCTCTAAACTCCCGGTCAGCCGCGAGGCCTCCGGAGCCCGCAGCGGCGGCTCCCGGCGTCTCAGCAGCTCCTCTCAGGCAGGGCTGCCCCTCGCCGGCTGCTCCCGCTCCTGTGGAACGCAGACACTGTAACGCTCAGGAGACTTCCTTTTCCTGCTCCTGAGAGGATAGCTAACGTAATTTCTTTGGCTTTCAGCCCAAAAATAAGTGGAAGCAAACGGTGCTGCAGGCGGCCGTCTCGCTGCATGCTTGCCGCCGCTTTGCCGGGCTAGGGACCTTCCCCTCTGACCGGGAAGCCGTGGCCGCGGGGAACCGGGCAGCTCAGCAAGCAGCAAACGCCGGACGCGCTCTCGGGCGAGATTTCTCTGGTGACCGTCATGTCTTGAGATCAACCCACCTGTATTAATTACACCTTACTGACCCTCTAGTACAGCTTATATAGCTCAGAAAGAGACTATTCATGATTACTGAGTAAATATTCTTACACTTTCCTAGCAAGCATGGAGTGTGTAAACACTATGATTGTGAGTGTTTAGGTTCATTAACTGAACTTCCCTGGAGGCTCAGACCGTAAAGCGTCTGCCTACAGTGTGGGCGACCTGGGTTTGATCCCTGGGTCGGGAAGATCCCCTGGAGGAGGGCATGGCAACCCACTCCAGTACTCTTGCCTGGAGAATCCCATGGATGGAGGAACCTGGTAGGCTACAGCCCATGCGGTCGCAAAGAGTCAGACACGACTGAGCAAGTTCACTTTCTTTCTTTCAGGTTTATTAACTAACACAGCAGAGGTTTTATTCTGAGTTTTGAATCCTTGATGGAAAAAAGCAATGGCACCCCACTCCAGTACTCTTGCCTGGAAAATCCCATAGGCGGAGGAGCCTGGTGGGCTGCATTCCATGGGGTCGCGAAGAGTCGGACATGACTGAGCGACTTCACTTTCACTTTTCACTTTCATGCATTGGAGAAGGAAATGGCCACCCACTCCAGTGTTCTTGCCTGGAGAATCCCAGGGACGTGGAGCCTGGTGGGCTGCCGTCTATGGGGTCGCACAGAGTCGGACACGACTGAAGCGACTTAGTAGCAGTAATAGTAGATGGAAAAAAATCTTGTCACACTGACTCCTTCCCAGGAGGGCTGAGAGCACACGTGGATAGGGGTCCCTGTGGTGGGGGTAGCGGGGGCTGTGGGGAGAAAGAAGGTGACCCCCGAGTTTGCCTGGGGCACCGGCCCTCACGCCACCCACCCGCGCGAGGCTCTGCTGTTTGTGTTTCAGCCATTATTCCTGAAGTCTCAGCTGATCCGCAGAGCTGAGCCTGGTGTTTCCTGGCAATGAAGGTCTGGGAGGTTTGCAAGCTGTTTTGTAATAAGCAGTTCCAGAGAAGATGACCGTGTCCCAGCAGCAATAATAGTGAGGGTCAGACATTCAGAACATCCCGAATCGCAACCCCTGCTCCTGGGTTTTGGTGAAAAACAGACAAAGCAGACGTGAATCCCAAAAGGCGAGAGGACGTGTGACGGGAGCAGAGAGTCCCTGAATCTTCACGGCCTGCTTTTCTTATGGTGCTTTCTTACGAGGCATTAAAAATAAATAATGCAAGCTTTTTAAGGCCTTTTGTTACTGGGACACAATGCAATAAAATTCATGAGCCTAAACTGATTTTACGTGTGCAGCTGTGAATAATCCAACTGTTCACTGAGAATTATGCAAATGAGTCTTCAAGGTATTTCTTTATAGCAGAAAAATCCAGAGCAACGGGATGTTTTGTTTTGGAACAAAACACATGTTATGTTTTGGAACAACTTGAAAGTTTTTTGTTACCCATCATATAAATGTTGAGCGTATATTACTTTTGTGAATACTGATACAGAGAATTTACTTAACAATCATAAATACAGAGAAGATTAATATCTATAATATACAAAGTGAAAGTGAAGTTGCTCAGTCATGTCTGATTCTTTGAGACCCCATGGACTGTAGCCTACCAGGTTCCTCCATCCAAGGGATTTTCCAGGCAAGAACACTGGAGCGTGTTGCCATTCCCTTCTCCAGAAGATCTTCCCGACCCAGGGATTGAACCCAGGTGTCCTGCATTGTAAGCAGACGCTTTACCGTCTGAGCCACCAGGGAAGTCCATATATATAAAGATGTCTGCAGATAAACAAGAGGAAGATTACAAGTAATCAAGGCAATGATTAGCAAGATGCACCAGGGTTTTGGCTGAACTCACAACCAGTGGGTTGGAGGAGAGAGCCCCACCCACTGGCTGAAAGGTGTTTCCCTCTGAGCTCTGATCAGACTCCCGGGACCTGCGCTGAGGATGGTGTCTGCAGGGGGTGCTGGCGTCTGGGCAGGTTTGGGGATGGCTGACATATACTAGATACAGCTGAAGAGTAATCATCTTGAAAATATCAATAAAATGGATAAATTTATGAAAAACACAACTGACCGAAGTTCATTTACCATATTTAGTCAGTCGCTCAGGCGTGTCTGACTCTTTGCAGCCCTGTGGACTATAGTCTGCAAGGCTCCTCTGTCCCTGGAATTCTCAGGCAAGAATACTGGCGTGGACTGCCATCCCACTCTCCATCCCCCCGACCCAGGGGTCAAAACTGAATCTCTTGCATTGCAGGCAGGTTCTTCACCAACTGAGCCCAGAGAAGCTCATTTTTAAAGAGAATATAAATCTCTAACGTAGAAAATTTTAAAGTAACGAATAATCGTCAGTGGTTCAGGAGTTAGAAAGTTATGCTCACGAGTTCTTTCAAGATTTCAAGACTTAACCCTGGGAAAGCCACATAAAAGTCCCGGCTCCTGCTGCGGGACTGACTCCCCGCGCCCCCGCGCTGCCCTGTGAAGTCGGCCCAGGACTGGCCGGGACCATCAGGACGTGTCAGAAGGACAGGCCCGCCACAGGGCGTTTGCGGGAAATCCGGAGCAGAGACCCCCTTCTCCGCAAGGAGGCTCGGTCCCAGGGAGCCAACCCAGGGCGGCGGGACGGCGTTCAGGAGGGCGAGCCTGATCTGATCCTCTCAGAGGCTCCAGGCAGAGTCTCCTGCTCGCCCCTTCCTGACGGAGAGCCGCCTGAAACCCACCGCAGGAGCCGCCCTCCTAGAAGCCCCATCCGCGACTGCAAGCGACCACAGGTGCCTCTGCAAGTTTCGATCGCTTCTGTATCACTGTCTTTCAAGCTCCGTCATGGAGGAGACGTTCAGTAAACACGCCAGATAGAGGACCCACTGCGAAGGCAAAGGCGGGGCTGCGCTGACTCGCGGCGCTGTGCGACGGAGCGCCTCGGCCCGCCCTGCGCCCTGCGCCCTGCGCCCTGCGCCCTGCGCCCTGCGCCCTGCGCCCTGCGCCCTGCGCCCTGCGCCCTGCGCCCTGCGCCCTGCGCCCTGCGCCCTGCGCCCTGCGCCCGGCCGACCGCGGCCACCTGGGGCTGCTCCTTGCTGGAACCAAGACGGAGCCCCTCACCCAGGCTCGGCTGAGCCCGGCCGGGGGCTCCTGCGCTGCAAGGCCGAGCACGCCGAGGGGAGGCGGCGGCAGGGCCGGGGGGTCTGCCGGGCTCCAGCGGGTGGCAGCCAGGAGCCTCAGCGAGCCCGCAGGTGTGACGAGGCCGGAGCATCGCCAGCGCCAGAGGCCAAAGCGGCCCGTGCGCCGAGCGCCAGGGGGATGAGACCCAGCAGGGCCCGGGCGGGCCCACCGAGTGCAGCTTCCGGGGAAGAAGGCGCCAGGGCAGCCCGCGGTCGCCGCAGGCCCTGGGGCTGCCACCCGACCAGGCAGCGGGGCTGCCCCAGCCAGCAGGAATGGAAAAGTAGGCGCCTCAAAAGAACTTGGAAATCAAGTGCAGCTGCAGGGCATTTCACTTGAATTAGCCGACTGTAAAATGTTGAGACTTTAAATAGATTTTTAAATTTTTAATTCATGTGCAAATTTTAAAATAATTCTAATCTCCCAAGGTTACAAAGCCATGTGATCTTCAAAGCTGTTGGAATTTGTATATTGAGAATATTTTCAGAAAAAATATATGCCTAGAGTCACTTTTTTAGTTATTACAAATTCAACCACAGTAAAAGGTTATAATTTCATAGTCCAGTGTTAACAGCAGGGTGTTCAGGAAGGTGTGAGGCATGAAGCTAGAAAAGGTGAGTTTCTTTTTATGAAACGTTTACCGATTATCTTATGCCGTAAATAAAGCGAAACACCATAAAACTTCAATTACTGATTATTGATGCTTTAGTTCGTAACTAGCTTTAAAATTCTAGGAACTAGGTAGTATATTGTATCTTTCATCTATTAAATCTATACTTTATATGTATAAATGTATATAGATCATTTTTCAGTGTAGCTATAATTCTGCATCTCTGCTCCCCTTAACAATAAACTTCCCTAAGAAAACTTGCTTACCTCCCGCTTATGTTTTTAAAATGTCCTTATGGACTGTTTATGACTTGGAGAATTAGCGTAAAATAATATTGTGATGGCTTTGCACTGATAGCATCTTATTTCTTTGACCAAGAGCAGATGATTTTTCAACACACCCCTCATCTATAAACAGTTTCCCATAGTAACCAGCAGACAAAATAAACAATAATAGGAAAGAAATGCGCATTTTCTTCCCTATTTTTAAACTGAGGTCCTCAGTTTCTAAAATGACCAGCCTCAGGCTGATGTCTGCCTCTTTTCGTGTTACACACACACACTCCTAATAAAACAGGGACTGGTGCTTGCTGGAGGGAGACCAGCGGCTTTTTGGTTCAGGGGCGCTTCCACGCTAATACAAGTGGCGGTAGGAATTCACTTAAGCGCTGTAAGCAAAGCCAGGAATGCTTGTTCCCCTACTACGTGCCTGCGGGAATTCTGTGATATGGAAAACAGGCAGAGTTCTTGGACTCCTGGAACCCAGTCTCCTAGGAGGAAAAACCCATCAGCAACTAAATACAACCTGTCTGATTGTGACTATGCAAAACCATCTTTATACTAATAATTAAACAGTATTTATCCTCAAACCACACTGGAAACTTTTACTAGAAATAAATATCTCTGATCATTAGAAATATAAGTAATATGGTATTATGGTTATCAAATAAAATTCAGCAAAATGACTTCATGTTTAAAGAGCTGCAACTCTCAGGTTTGGAAGTGGCAAATAAAAAAAAGTTTGTCTAAAAGGGATGCTTTAGAATAGCTCTCCATTAAAACTCAGGTAGGAGAAATATGTAGAGAAATGATTAGAGAATAAACACAAACAAACCCAGAACAAATCATAACAACTTGGTAACAGAGTTTGTATTGCTTAAAAGAAAACAAAGGAAAAATGATTGTTAAGTATACACACTGGAGAGATAACTCAGCTTTTGTGGTTCATGATGTTTATGTTAAGGGTTTTTCACTTTGTTTTCGTTTTTTTCCCAACAACAGTGAAGAGCACCTTTATTGGGTAGAAGGTGTAATCTATGAAGAAGACAGGATCATGGATTTTGATGTCAAGCAGGCGTCACTTGAGCATGCAGGTCTCTTTCCATGTGCGTAGGCTGACCTGCCGAACCGTCGTTTAAAATTTTGGGCGCCAACAGTAGGTCCAGGATTGCTAAAACCGATTTTTAAAAATTCCCTGCTATTTACTCCAAGTGGGAACCTACATTTTAAGGTGCTAGATTTTCTAATTTCAAACACTATAAGATTAGGAATATTGGTTTGGCTTGCTTGGATTTTAAGAAAATTGAAAGCACAGAAAATTTCTTTATTTCATAGCTGTAGAGTGGGGAGGGGGTTGCGGGAGAGAAGAAAAGGAAATCAATTTATCTGAGAGGAAAATGCATAAAACAAATACTTTTATTAGGGACAGAATTTTAAATTATGATAAGTTGGTATCTTGAAATCTTGAAGGATCCAATTAGGATAACTTAGTTTCTTTAAGAAAAAATACTACCTAACTGATAATGAAATATCATGGCTCTCTGCAAAGGACATAATGCCATACATTTTTCCATTCTCCAATAATGGTCCCTGACATTTCCAGTGTTTCTCTTTTACAAATAACCTGGCCACGAAGATGATTTTATGTCCCCTTGGGATTTGTGTGATAAACTCCTCAAGGTGCAGCCGTGGGGGAGATGGGCAGATGCTCACTGTTCACTACTTTTGAACGGCTGCCTTAGGTGTTGGGGGGAAGCTTCCCTGGAGGCTCAGTGATAAAATCTGCCTGCAAAGCAGGAGACTCAGGTTCAGTCCCTGGGTTGGAAGATCCCCTGGAGGAGCAAATGGCAACCCACTCTGGTATTCTTGCCTGGGAAACCCCATGAACAGAGGAGCCTGGTGGGCTACAGTCCACGGGGCTGGAAAGAGTCAGACACAATTTAGTGACTAAACGATAAAAACAGGTGTTTGGGACATTTACCCTCAACGCAACACTTCATGATCTCGTGTGATTTTAGACGCTGACCAGAATGTGGTATTTCTGGACTGTGTATTTTTTAACCACTTGGTGAATGTAAGTGGTATCACAGAGTTTTATTCTGCACCATCCTGATTACTGGTGAGGTTATCTTTATTTCAGTATATTTATCATTATACTCATTGGAAGGACTGATGTTGAAGCTGAAGCTCCAGTATTTTGGTCACCTAATGTGAAAAGCTGACTCACTGGAAAAATCCCTGCTGCTGGGAGAGACTGAGGGCAGAAGAAGAGGGTGTCAGAGGATGAGATGGCTGGATGGTGTCACCAATGCAGTGGACACGAACCTGGGCAAAACTCGGGAGATGGTGAGGGACAGGGAGGCCTGGCATGCTGCAGTCCACGGGGTCGCAAAGACTTGGATACGGCTGGGCAACTGAACCACAACAAAATCATTATACCTATCATAAGTGCCTTGATACTTAGTAGGGAATGTCACCATTCCACTTTTTAATTTTGTTTATAAATTTTTAGGTGCCATTTTCAAGGTCCATGTAAAAACCTGTTGGAATTTTTATTAGAACCAGAGAGAATTTGTAATTCATTTGGAAGCAGAAGGCATCTTGTTGCTAAGAGGTGTTCCTATCCATGAATGTTGTATATGAATCCCTGGATTGTTCTATAATTTCATTCAATAAAAAGTGGTAGTTTTCTTTCTTATAATCTCTTGGTTTTACTGAGTAGACAAATATATCATCTTCAAAGAGTAATAGGATTTTTTAAAATCTTTACAGCGTTTATTTGTCTTCTTGGACTTTTACCTAAAAATAGTACAAAGTAGACATTACTTTGCCAACAAAAGTCAATATAGTCAAAGCTATGGTTTTCCCAGTAGTCATGTATGGATGTGAGAGTTGGACCATAAAGAAAACTGAGGATTGAAGAACTGATGCCTTTGAATTGTGGTGTTGGAGAAGACTCTTGAAAGTCCCTTGGACTGCAAGGAGATCAAACCAGTCCATCCTAAAGGAAATCAGTCCTGAAAATTCATTGGAAAGACTGATGCTAAAGCTGAAGCTCCAACACTTCGGCCACCTGATGTAAAGAACCGACTCCTTAGAAAAGACCCTGATGCTGGGAAAGATTGAAGGCGAGAGGAGAAGGGGACGACCGAGGATGAGATGGCTGGATGGCATCCCTGACTCTGTGGACATGAGTTTGAGCAAGCCCAGGAGTTGGTGATGGACAGGGAGGCCTGGTGTGCTGCCGTCCATGGTCACAAAGAGTCGGACACCACCGAGTGACTGAACTGAACTGACATGTATAACTCTACATGTCTTCATTTTCTATTTCAGATGCCAAAAATTCAAAAGTGAACCTCAACCAGATGTTCTAGCAGCTTCCCTTCACGTGCGGCTCCGGCACCTTGTTCCCAGACACAGATGGATGTCTACGTGCCTCTGACTCTCGAGCGCCTGCAGTTCCTTCCAGGAGGGAGTGAGGCCCAGTGAGCTGGAGGAGGCAGCGGAGAGCGCGGGAGGCGGGCAGCCCCAGGAGCCAAGGACGCGGATCCCGCGCAGCCTGCCCTCCTGCCTGGCGGTGCCCAGCCCCGCGGTCGGGCTCCGGGCCTCAGCCAGCGCCTGATGAAGCGGCCTCCCCGCTGCAGTTCACACTGAGGCCCTCAGTCCCCGCGGTCGGGCTCCGGGCCTCAGCCAGCGCCTGATGAAGCTGCCTCCCCGCTGCAGTTCACACTGAGGCCCTCAGTCCCCGCTCCAGTTCACACTGAGGCCCTCAGTCCCCGCGGTCGGGCTCCGGGCCTCAGCGAGTGCCTGATAAAGCTGCCTCCCCGCTGCAGTTCACACTGAGGCCCTCAGTCCTCGCTCCAGTTCACACTGATCTCCTCAATGCTGTTGTTGCTGCTCAGTCGCTAATTTTAATTCCATCCTGTTTTGGTTGCCTGATCTCAGGATTGTATGATGTCCCTGTTCCAAGTCTTGAGTCTTTCTATTTGTTTCTACTCACATTTTTAGAACCTGCTGAACTAAATGTCAAGCTAGTTGCCTGTATCTCCCTCTCAGTGTGGTGTGAATGAGTCTGTTTTCTGGCAAATGCAGTGTGAGGTTTATGCAGGCCGTAATTAAGGAATAATGGTGCCCTGAACACACACATCTGGGTCATAAGGAGTCCCACCCTCCCCCTTCCTGCACCCCTTCCTGGAGGGCCCAGGTCTCCTGTGATATATGAGGTGGTCCTGAACATTTATTACAACAAGAGCAAAATGCATACCAAACACCTCACTATAGTAACTGCAGAGGACTGAGATTACCTATTTAGATGAAATACAATGAAACATTACATTTAAAATGAATTATATTTGTATTACTAAGACTTCAAATCTGCTACCTTAAACGTCTGTCATTGACACAGTCAATGTGCTATTGTAAGTAAACTGAATTTTAAAGAATCACAGCCTTACATTTATGTATTATTTCACAATGACTAAAATCCCTGTTACTCCATGAAATTTGTTTTATTTTACAAATATAAAGAGCTTTATAATCCTATTCTTAAATCCTATTCTTATAATCCTATGCTATGTTTAGCTTACTATTTAAAATGACAATTTTAGCTGTAGATGAATGTAGTTTTGCTTCACAAAATTAAAGATCTTAGAAATATTTCCTCATATCTACCACTTGGCCTTTTCCTACTACATGTATGATATTTGTGTGTATCATGTAATATGTACACATGTATTTAAAATAAAGCCAAAGAAATCACACTTTTCTTAGCAGCTGTTACCAGTTTTCAAACCTCTCAGCTCCGTGGGGGTGTTTTTCACAATTAATGCTACGGTTGGGATTAAGGCAAGGATTTTCCTGCCTGATGGATGAATGGTCTTGCTGGAATGAAGAGTCTGAGAGAAGAAAGTCAGACGAAACGTGGCTGATGGTCTTGCCAGCAAAGCCTGAGTCCTTTATCCTGGAGACCAAGGTGAGGTGCTGGCCCCCACGCCCCGGGCTTCCATGTGCCCACGGGACGCGGCCGTTCCTGCAGGAGTGAAAGCCAGGCCGATGGGGGGGCTCCGGCAGCGGGCGGCGGGTTGCAGGCCGCCTGGGGTCTGGTCAGCGGCCTGGCTGGGTTGGGACTCTGGGAGCTTCCAGGCGCCCAGGAGTGGCAGGAACTGCTGGCCGTAGGGCCCCACAGGGTCAAGCATCCGCACTCAGGGCCTCGTTCCCACCCTGATCTCTCAGGAAGTAGCTCCATCACAGGGGGTCTCCCCTCGGAGAAGACAGGGCTCGTGACGTTGAGGTCTCTGCAGGTCTCTCCTAGGGGCTGGCTGTCAACGAGCCGGGAGGAAGCACCAGGTTTCAGGGAAATGAAACAGCTCTGCCCAATGACCCTTCATCCCCAGTGGTGAGCCCACCTCCTCCCTGGGGGCTCTAAGGGAGAGGAGCCCCTCTGTCTGCACGAGGCCTGTGGCGTCATCACTCTGAGAAGAGTTGGGGGGCAGGGAGCTCAACTGAGCTGGGTGGTCATCACTAAGGAGGCAGGATCAGGCAGGAGGGCCTTCCATCTGGAGGAGACTCTGTGACCGAGGCTGAGGGTGGGAAAGACCAGGCAGCTGCTGGGGACTCGGGCCAACGGGCAGAGGGAGGTGGGGGCTCCCAGACTCGAGGGGCCCTAGGAGGCTGAGCAGCTGAAGGCTGAAATAAAGAAATGGAGTGGGTGGCAGTCACCAGACCTGGAGGTGGTGACAGAGCCGAAAAGTGACCAGGGCGTGCCTGTGAGGAAGGCTCGCAGGAGAGAATTTCACAGAGGAAGCAAAGGAAGAAATCAGAAAACTTCAAACTCGGACCCAAGAGAAGAGAACCGTCTGCCAGAGCAGCGGTGTGTGAGAGAAAGGAGTAGAGACTGGGGTAGGGACTAAAGAATAGAGATGGCATAGAGACTGGGGTAGAGACGGAGTAGAGACTGGAGTGGAGACTGGAGTAGAGACGGTGTAGAGACTGGGGTAGAGATGGCATAGAGACTGGGGTAGAGACGGAGTAGAGACTGGAGTGGAGACTGGAGTAGAGACGGTGTAGAGACTGGGGTAGAGATGGCATAGAGACTGGGGTAGAGACGGAGTAGAGACTGGGGTAGTGACAGGGGTAGAGAGGGAGTAGAGACTGGAGTAGAGAGGGAGTAGAGACTGGAGTAGAGACGGAGTAGAGACTGGAGTAGAGACGGAGTAGAGACTGGAGTAGAGACGGAGTAGAGACGGAGTAGAGACTGGGAGTAGAGACGGAGTAGAGATGGAGTAGACTGGAGCAGAGACTGGAGTAGAGATGGAGTAGAGACAGAGTAGAGACGGAGTAGAGACTGGGGTAGAGATGGAGTAGAGACTAGGGTAGAGACGGAATAGAGACTGGAGTAGAGACTGGAGTAGAGATGGAGTAGAGACAGGAGTAGAGACTGGAGTAGAGATGGAGTAGAGATGGAGTAGAGACTGGAGTAGTTACAGGGGTAGAGACGGAGTAGAGATGGAATAGAGACTGGAGTAGAGATGGAGTAGAGACAGGAGTATAGACGGAGTAGAGACGGAGTAGAGACTGGAGTAGAGACGGAGTAGAGACTGGAGTAGAGACAGGAGTAGAGACAGAGTAGAGACAGGAGTAGAGACAGAGTAGAGACAGGAGTAGAGACTGGAGTAGAAACAGAGTAGAGATGGAGTAGACTGGAGCAGAGACTGGAGTAGAGATGGAGTAGAGACGGAGTAGAGATGGAGTAGAGATGGAATAGAGACTGGGGTGGAGATGGAGTAGACTGGAGCAGAGACTGGAGTAGAGACGGATTAGAGACAGAGTAGAGACGGAGTAGAGACGGAATAGAGACTGGAGTAGAGACTGGAGCAGAGACTGGAGTAGAGATGGAGTAGAGACAGGAGTAGAGACGGAGTAGAGACTGGAGTAGAGACGGAGTAGAGACTGGAGCAGAGACTGGAGTAGAGACTGGAGTAGAGACAGAGTAGAGACGGAGTAGAGACTGGAGTAGAGACGGGGTAGAGACTGGAGTAGAGACGGGGTAGAGACGGAGTAGAGACGGGGTAGAGATGGAGTAGAGACGGATTAGAGACTGGAGTAGAGACGGGGTAGAGACTGGAGTAGAGACTGGAGTAGAGACGGATTAGAGACTGGAGTAGAGACGGAGTAGAGACAGAGTAGAGACTGGAGTGGAGACGGAGCAGAGACGGAGAAGAGATGGAGCAGAGACGGAGCAGAGACGGAGCAGAGACTGGCGTGGTCGGGGCTCCCCCTGGGTCCACCCGGCCTGGCCACCGGGTCGGCTGAGGGGGCTTCTCCAGCGCACCCCATCTGCCCCTGGCCGACTCCCACCCGCCTGCTCTCCAGCGCCCCCTCCACGCGTCTGTGATGTCACGACTTCGTCCTCGCGGCTGCAACCTCCCTCCTTTCTGCTGGGACAGAAACCCGGGTCGCTTCATCCTAGAAGAGCTGCCAAGACTCTGAAATCACTGAACAGAGGAGAAGGAGCGGGATGACCCGGGTCACCAAACTCAAGCTCGGGGATTCTTCAGCGAACTGGACCCTGCAGAAAGCCTCAACTCAAGGCGATCAGGCGAGGTCTCGGCGCGGCAGGCGGAGACGCGCCGCTCCCCGGCCGTGGCGGCTGAGAGGGCGCGGCTGCCGCCAGGGGCCTCCCGATCTTCTCCGGGGAAGCGGGAAGCTGCCCCGGGTTTCTGCAGCCTCGCCTCGCCCGCCAGGGCGGGGACGCCCGCCTGGAGCCTTGAGGCGGGGCTCGTGGGCCCCGCGGCCGCGGCGGCTGGAGGAGGAGCCGGCCCGCGATCCGCCGGCCGCGGGGGCCCGTCCCGCGAAGCCTGCAGCGCGCCCTGCTGGCCGCGCTCCGGACCGCCGCCCCGGCTTCCGGAGAGGAGCCGGCTCCGCGCCCAAGTCGCGCAGCAAAGCGGGAGCCGCGGGGCGGCCGCCGGGTCAGCAGGTCTCCCCTTCGGGTGAGTCTCAGCAGATGCTCGAGAGCGGCTCCGGCCCGGACCCCTGCCTGAGCACCGCAGCCCTGCGGGGCCCTGGGAGAGCCAGTCCCTCGGAACCCAGAGCCGAGCCCTTGGTCCGCCTGGGCCCACGGGGTCTTGCAGCGCAGGCCTCCTGTGCTTGAGCTTGGGAAGCGCAGACGGGGCTCCAGCGAGGTGAGCCTGGAGCCCGAACCCAGCGCGGAGCTGGGCGGCTCCGGCTGAGCTCACGGCCCGGCCGGTCTGCGCCCGGCTGCGCCCTGACGGTACAGCCACGAGAAGCCGCCATCCTGCCTGCCGCCTCCCGCTCAGGGCTCGTCTAGAGGTTACGCCTATGTGTGGAAGGCGAGCCTAAAAATGTCATTTAGAGAAACAGGAGTCAGTATCCTTCCGTGCCCAGCAGAGCAGCCGTGCCTAGTCTGGGTTGAGTGGGTTTCTTCCTGCAAGCCCGTGGGTTACCAGGTCTGGGCCCCTTGTCACAGTCGAGATGGTTGAGATCCCCCTTGTGTCAAGCAAATTCCCAGAAACGTGCTGATAGGAATCACAGTGGTTCCAGTGAAGAGACTGTGAAGCAGCTCAGTGAACTTTTTTTTACCCCACCAAACCTCTTGGCTTTAAATTTCTCACACACCGACCTCTTCTTTCCCCAGAAACACAGCTACCGTCTTTTTCTTCCCCTCGCTGGACCTCAGCCGTGTCCAGCAGCTCCCGGAGGGCAGGAGTGCCTGCTCTGTCCGGCCTCTGGGCCAGCGTCTCACGCAGCACTGCCCCGGCGACCACCGCTCGGATTCCTGGGTGCACGCGTCAACAGCTAAGCGAGGGAAACAAGCTCGCCATGTTTCCACTTCTGACACCAGAGTCCAAGCAGTAGGGCGCCTCCTCACAGCAAGCAGATCAACAGAACCGGACGCTGGCTGCCTGGGTAACCTGGGGCGGAGGGTTCGGGCCGCAAGCCGGCCCCTTCCTCAGCTGCCGCTGGGCTTCCCACTGCCAGGCAGGGCTCCGGCTCTACTGGGCCTTCGCCAGGCACCCGGGGGTGAAATCAGCACATCACAATGCTACGCCAGGTCCCGGGAAATCTTGACCCTCGCACGAATGAAAAGTGCTGCTGCTGCGTCAGCAAACAAAGGAGGCTGCCGCCTTCCAGCCCCGAAGGCCGCCGAAGGTGCGGCCTAAGGAGACTTGGGGTGGAGGGGGGCGCCCCCATCAAGCCGGCAGTCACCCTGGGGGCCCAGGATGGGCAGGTGCAGGTCACTGAGCCTGGCAGCCGGGGTGCAGGTCGAAAGAAGGTGTCAGTGAGCCCAGGCTTCGTACCTTCCCACACATAGAAAAGGGCCAGACTCCTTACCTAGAGATGTCTCGCTTCCTTTTGTGAATAGTGATCTTTTGATGTTGCGACTAGCTGGTCTTTGTCGCAAAAACTCCTAAAGATCCTGGCTCCCCACCCCCGACCTCTTCGGAGCAGTCCCTCAGAACCATCTGAGAGGTTGTGTCCAGGGCTCAAGTCTTCAGTTTTGTCCTCCGAATAAAGCATCATTCTCAGCTTTAAGGCTGTGCCTTTTTTTCAGTCAACATACATATGCACATATTTGCATAATAAACACACTCATTGGAAAAGACTCTGAGGCTGGGGAAGACTGCAGGCAAAAGGAGAAGGGTCAGCAGAGGACAAGACGGTTGGATGGGATCACCGACTCGATGAGCAACCTTCCAGAGATTGTAAGACAGGAGCCTGGTGTGCTGCGGTCCATGGGGGCTCAGAGTCGGACACGACCCAGTGACTGAAGGACAACAATGCGTGTCACGCAGGTCTACAGGTTACAACTGATACACTTTTCTAATATAGATTTGGCCAAAAAAAAAGTAAAGGAGAAGAGGAGCTCTGCGCGGAGCAGGCACTTCAGAGGCGGGTGACCAGAGAGCTGATGGTGAGGCTGCTCCTCCTCTGCCCGTCTGCCAGGCCCCGCAGGACCCGCAGGGGGGGCTGCATTCCCCGGGTGGGGGGGCTCGAGGTTGTGCAGGGCACGCTTCCTGGCAACCCCGGCTCACGTCGATGAGGGGATACTTGCGCAAGGGCTCTGAAATGCATCTTTAATGAATTAAGTGCAACACACCTGCAGACGATTGCAGAAACACATACCTTTGGGCGCAGTCGCGAGCTCTCAGAAACCACACGTTGTGATGGGAATCAATACCCTGGTCGTCTTGTATTCCCGAAATACGGGCTTTGTGCCAAGCACATCTGTCTTGGTAGAAACAAAATCATTTTCTCCAATTTTCATGCCTTTGCCTTTGCTAAAATGCCCTTTTGAATGTATGGTTCAGTGCAAACATCTTATTTTTTTCTGTAGACTTCATACTTCTATAGGACCATCCGGAAAACAAATTGGAAGAATTAGTTTAATTCTTTGGTAAATATTTACTGGACACACCTCCAGGTGCCGTGGAAATGTGTGTGTATGCATATGCCACATGTACATAATGACACAAGTTCTGGATCTAAACTAAAAGCACTTTCTATTTGAGTTTTTGAATAATCTGGTCCATTCCTTCATGGAAATTATTACCTGGTTAGATAATATACAAGCATTTAAAGAGATGATTAAAATCAAAATAACATGTGCTAGCGTTTGAGCAGTAATGCCAGTGGGCTGCACCCCAAATAAAATGTACGTGTTCCATGATGTTCCCCAATTTTTGCTGAAACATGATGGGTGGATATCAGCCATCCCTTTCCCCAGCTGAAACTAAGGCCCAGACAAGTCACCTCTGAGAGATGGCCCAGCTTCAGGAGGAGCATCAGCCGTGGTGGCAGGGGGTGAAGGCAGAGGGGCAGGCGGGCGGCATTTAATCTAAGATTTAAAGACCCAGGGTGTAGTGAGTGTGGAAGGGTTCTGTGGGTCCTGTCCGGTCTGGCTTGGTGCTGTCTGTGTCAGCCCGAGAGACTCGGGCCCTGGTCTGGCCGCCTGCAGCGCCCCGGCCTGCGTCCCTGCAGAGATCTCGGCATCTGTCCCGGGGAAGCCCGGCCTCGGGAAGCTGCAGCTGGAGCCCTCGGGCCCCCGGGCCCCCCTTCGTGGGCCAGCCCGTCGCCGCGAGAGCAGGAGCAGTGATGACACCTCGCAGTCTCCCATCGACGCGGGTGTCTCCTCCTCGGTCCCCTGTGGCTGCGGGGAGGGCCTGTGTCCACGGCCCTCACGTGGACAGGGAGGGGAGCGGGCCCTCTCCCTCTAGGTCATGATTGTGAGAATGTCCAGGGGGCCGACCAGACCCCCGACCCCCAAAGGCTGGACTCTGCACCAAGGGTGTCACCCTGCACCTGCCTCCCGCAGCCCGGAGGCACGGCGTACACGGCGCCCCAGGTCGTGTGGACGGCCATCGGGCGGTGAGCCCCGGGAGTCTTCCCCTCTGGGCACCGTCCGCAGAGGCCGCGGGGAGGACAGCTTCCCAGCACGGCTGCTGTCCCGCCTTCCCCGCTCTGAGCCCATTAGAGGTTCGCGTGATACCAAATCATGGGAAACTCTAAGTGTTCGGACGATTTGTTTACGCGGGTGGATGCAATCGAATCGATAGCAGTTGTGCCCAGAGTCTGGGGCGTGATTTTCTGGAATGGATTCTGAAATTTCTGCCGCCTGGGGGGTGGGCGTTGTCAGGCCGTGTGATGAAGTGTGGGTCAATTAGAGAGCGCGGTGCTCTAAATCAATGCCACATGCCGGTCTGCTCGGCGCTGAGCAGCCCATGGTTCTTAAAGGGCCTTAACAAATGGGACTTAGCGGCCTGTTTCCCCTGCCTCGGGCCCAGGATGAAAAGACGATCCTGCAGAGTCCAGATTTAACACCGGTCATGCTTTGGCCCTGGGGCTGCAACGGGTTTAGCTTCTCGGGGGTCCACCACCCACTCCATGTGGTACCAAGGGGCCCCGGGAGCTGGTTCTGTTCCCTGCAGACTGCTCCCAGCAAAGAACCTGGCAGTGTCGACAGGAAACCAGGGCTGAGCGAAATAACCGGGGAAGGAGCAAAGCAGCCAAGACGGCCGGCCTCTCGCCCTGCCACCTGTCGCTGTGGCTCTGCAACAGCCGGGATCGCTCACAGCGCTGAGCGTGTGCGCCGCCGTGCACCCCTTCGGCCCCGGCCACGTCTGTCTGTAAGCGTATATAAGCCCCGCTGAAAGCCCCTGAAGCTGCGCTCCGTCTGTGTCCGCCGGGTCAGCCCCGAGAGGAGGGAACGCAGCGTGTCCGCTGCTGCGGCTGCAGCCCCAGTGTCTGAGCTCCCACGGCCCCTCGAGGTCCTCCCAGCGTCCCCGCTCGTGCCCGCCTGCCCTGTTCCGCAAGCAGTGTGGACAGGGAGACAACTGGCCTAGTCGGCAGGACCAGCGAGACAGGAACCGACACTTGTCTCAACTCGAGAATCACCCCGGGGCCCGCCGAGTACTGGGCCTTCTGACCCTGCTCAGGCTTGTGTCCGTGCAGGATGGACAGCGAGAGGAACTCTGGGGGGAGCTGGACCATGAGACCCTCGCTGGCCCCGAAGTCCAGCGCTTCCCCACGAGCCTTCCCTGGGGAGACTGTTTCTACGTGTGCTCGGAAAGGCTCTGCTGGTTGTTGAAGGGGTTTCATCCAGAGCGACGTAAGGCCGGGTGAGGAGATGCCGCTGAGGACGCAGGCCTAGCTCGTGGGGTGCAGAGCCAGGGCCCGGGGTGCCCTCCGAGGTCCCGGGAACGGGTGCGCCAAGGCAGCGCTACCAGGGTCCTCCGCGCGGCCCCCGGAGGCGGGATGGCCCTGTGAGAACCTGGCCGCAAAGCAGGGGCAGTCCTGAGGCAGGAAGCGGGCCGGTGGCTCACTTTTCGTACAGGGCCGTCCAGGCTCCCCCCACTTGGCCAGACCTGAGCACGCCGCAGGCCCCTGGGGGCTCAGCGCTTTGCTCCGAAAGTCAGTGTCCAGGTGCCTCGCAGGACGTTGCCTGCGCTGAGCCTTGTGCCACCAGAAGCCCTCAGCTGGGGTCACTCAGACTCGTGGGTGGGTGGCCCTCCCACCTCCTGGGCACAGGGAACCGCCTTTGCGTGTGGCCTCTTTCCTGACGCTGCTTCTCACACCCGAGACCCTGTGCCCCTCTCTCCCCGCCAGCACCCACCTTCCTATGGACCTGGCAGCATCTCTTCCGGAGTCTTCAGCCGGAGCCCTGGTCCTTCTGCTTCCTGCACGTGGACCCTTGAGCATTTGGGCTGCGCTGGAGCAGCGGGCACCAGGGACGTTCCCGCCAGGGACAAGCCCCAGACAGGAGTCGACTCCTTCAAGCGCCCGCATCTAGGAAACAAGAGAAGCAGCGTCTGGGTGCAGGCACATTGTCTAAAGGGTGACGGGCATTTGCCTCCAATCATTCTACTGCAAACTACGGCTTACTTGACATTAAATGGGATTTTTTTTCTTCAAAGTTGAACTTGGCAGAAATTCACTAAAAATTGTAGCTATACTCCTAAACCACAGGGCACATAAATCATTGAAATCAGAAGTGTTTCCAAGGAAATTGCCACTTAATTTCTGAAAAGCCAGCAAAATACAATAAGAAGAATGATTTCCCCTTCAGTCAAAGGGGGTCAGTGGTGGGGGGACTGGGACCCTTCAGCCTGAAGGGGGCCCCCTAGGATCAGGCTGCACTGGCCTGTGAAGGGGTCTGCGGAATCAAGGCCTTGTTGGGGGCGATACCGTGGGTGAGCCTGACTCATCAGGCGGGACTCCAGGAAGCTCTGAGGCAGCAGGTGGGGCAGGGAGACCCCGAATCTGCCACCAGCCCAGTGCACAAGCAAGGGGGCGCCGGGGCCTGGGTGAGACCCGGCCTCAGGACCTGAAATGAGACCCGGGCAGCTTTCGGAGCTCACACCGCAATGTCTGTTTTGCAGAGAAGCCTAAAGTGAAGTCGCTCAGTCATATCCGACTCTTTGCAACCCCATGGACTGAAGCCTATCAGGCTCCTCTGTCCATGGGATTTTCCAGGCAAGAGTACTGGAGTGGGGTGCCAGTTCCTTCTCCAGGGGATCTTCCCGACCCAGGGATTAAACCTGGGTCTCCCAGGGAAGCCCAACTAAGGCGGTTGCTAAAACTTGAATTATCTGCTGTCATTTCCCAGCAAAATTCTCTGCAACCGCTGCAGTACAAGTGAGAGCTGTGTGTTAGCGTCAGGGTGGCCACACTGTCCCTGGGCCACCCTCGGGGCACAGGCCTCTAATGCAACGCTGGCTCGGCCACACCCTCCTGGTTCTCTGATGCCTCATCCCGACGGAGCTGGGGCTGTGGGTTTTCCAGCCAGGACTGCAAGAGGAAGGGAACTGGAAAACTACAAGCCACATAGTTGGGTTGCTGTGGGTCTGAGGTGGCCAGGGCTGCAGAATTCAGCGCTCCAGTGTGAGAATGAGGCCCAGGGACTCACCGGGCAGAGGAGGGGGCGAGAGGGGTGCAGAATCCCAACAGCCTTGCTCACGTCGCGCGTCTAGAACAGGCAGCATTGCAGTGGCTGAGCCACGGAAGCAGGACGCCGACCCCTCTGAGGGCAGGCGGCTCCTGAGACGGCGGGGCAGCCCTCCCGGAGCCCTCTCCCGGGAGACCGGCAGGGCACCCCTTCCAGGAGCCCTCTCCCAGGAGACTGGCGGGGCAGCCCTCAGGAGCCCTCTCCCGGGAGACCAGCGGGGCACCCCTTCCAGGAGCCCTCTCCCGGGAGACCGGCGGGGCACCCCTCCTGGAGCCCTCTCCCGGGAGACCGGCGGGGCACCCCTCAGGAGCCCTCTCCCGGGAGACTGGCGGGGCAGCCCTCAGGAGCCCTCTCCCGGGAGACCGGCGGGGCGGCCCTCAGGAGCCCTCTCCCGGGAGACTGGCGGGGCACCCCTTTCAGGAGCCCTCTCCCGGGAGACCGGCGGGGCACCCCTTTCAGGAGCCCTCTCCCGGGAGACCGGCGGGGCACCCCTCCCGGAGCCCTCTCCTGGGAGACCATCCTCGACGAGGACAAAGCGGGGAGCCCTGGACAGCACAGACGCATCTCAGGATCAAGGCGCGCGCGCGCGCGTGTGTGTGCATCTGAGGACCAAGGCGCGCAGGTGTGTGTGTGTCTGTGTGTCTGTGTGTGTGTGCGCACGTGCTTGAGGACCAAGGCGCGCGCGTATGTGTGCATGTGTGTGTGTGTGTGTGTGTGCATCTGAGGACCAAGGCGCGCAGGTGTGTGTGTGTCTGTGTGTCTGTGTGTGTGTGTGCGCGCGCTTGAGGACCAAGGCACGTGTGTGTGGGGGGGGGGTCCGCTCTGGGGACGACAGTCAGCGCGGGCTCGCTCTGAGCTCACAGGACCCCTGAGGCCCCTGGAGTCTGGTGCTGAGCTCACACGGCGTGCACCCCAGGTGGAGAGGGGGCCCCCCCCCGCCAGTCGGCAGGGGCTCGGCACACAGGCCGTGTTAGATCTCCGGGTGTGCGGTGACGCGCCTGCGCCGCTGGCTTGCTCCTGACCGTCCCCCCGGGCTCAGCATGAGCCTGTCTGGCCGTTCGCCTCGCCCTCCGCCGGGCGAGAGCTGGCCGTGGGCCCGCCCCTCGTCCTGAAGGAGAGGCCGCCCTGGGCGGGAGCGGCGGGCACAGCCAGGCCTGTCGGCAGAGCTTCCAGAAGCAACAGGTCATTGTCCAGGGCGGGGCAGCTTCAGCGCCCGAGTGACCCGTGAAGACGTCTTAACAACACGGGGTTTGCAGCTAAGGCTCCGCAACGCCCCAGCAAGCCGGCCTGGAGAGCAGCAAGGCCAGCCAGCGCGCCGGGCGCCGTCGTGGAGACTCCCCGCTCTCTGCCCGGCTGCAGCTGGGCTTGTCACCCACGTCAAACTATGTCAGCTCTGAATCTCTAGCCCCTTCACTGGGTCACGAACAACTAACCCAGCTTTTACTATCTTCTGAGGGTGAATCTTGGGAAAATCCCAAATCCCGTTTTCTTTGAGGGTTGATCATGCACTGTATGGTCTCTCCCTGCTGCGACGGCTGTTTGGCGCCTAAGGCGACGGCGGCGGGGCTGCGGGCGGGGAGGGTCTGGGGCCCCGGAGACCCTGGGCCCTCCTCTGCTCGCGGGGCCCCCGGGCCTCGGCGGCGCGCCTTCTCCGCGACCCCCGCTGGCGGAACGAAATCCGGATTCGGGCGGCGTCGCGGGCGCGCCCGCGCCTCTGCAGCCCGCCCTCTGCCTTCACGGCTGCTTCCCACCCACTGACCGTTCCAACTACCAGCCGTCCCTCCAGCTTTACTGTAGAAGCAGGGGAGCTGGCGCGCCTCCGGGCGAGCCCGGGACTCGGAGGCGCGGCCGCGGCTCCCGGGCGCGGCTACAAGGCGCTGCAGCGCCGCTGGAGGCCCTCGTGCGAGCGCCCGGAGCCTGCGGCGGCTCCCCCGGCGCCGCGGGCGGCTGGACCCGCGGAGACCGCCAGGCCCGCGCCTCCTCTCGCCTCGCCGGGCACCCGGGGGGCGGGGGCTGAGAATTCACGGCGCGCGGCGGCTCCACGCGAGACTGAGGAGGAGACAAAGCCGTGTGCCACCCGCCGAGCGAGAGCAGGCGGGGAAGCTCCACGCCCGTCGGGCGCCTTGACCCTTGCTGTGATCTTACAAATAAGGCAGGCATCTCACAAGGGAAGCTGAAATCCAGAAAGTCAGTGGGCTGGCCGGTCACGCACGCCCCCAGACAAGTTCAGAGATCCAGGAGCCAAGCCTGCCTCTGACCCCAAAGACCCTGCACACTGGGTCCCGCTTCCCCGGGAGGGCCGTGGCGTGCGGGGCATGGGCGAAAGCAGGCCTGCGCCCTGGGAACGCCCTGGGGGGTGGCCGGGATCTCACCAGGCAGAGACCCCCAAAGGGCGCCTGGGGGCTGAGACGCAGCACAGCGAGGCCCCACCCTGGGCGCGCGTCCCGCGTGCACTCGCCTCCGGGAGCACCCAGCCCTTCATGAACACGTGTTTCTCGCTGGTCCACTGTGCAGTAACCAGGGAACTCCACAGCAGGGTTCTGTGGCTCTTGTTCCTGATTATAAGTTACTTGTGCAAGAGTTTTAATTTGCTGGGGGCAGAATCAACAGCTCAGCCCACACGCACCCCAACTTGCAACCTCTGTCCGTTTCCCGTGTCTCGGCTGTTCCAGTCAGGGAGGAGACTCTAGGCTGTACACGGTGGGTGCTCTGCACTGGTCAGGCACACCCCTCAGCTGGCAGATGGGTCCCCTGGTCACTGAACCCAACCCAAGCAGGCCATCAGTCACAAAAGTGAGGTGACGACTGGGTGTTCTGCTGCAAAAAGGTAACAAAACCCCCACACATTTCTACTAAATTATGTCAAAATTTTAAATCTTCAGAGAATACATCAAGCATGTTTTCAGAGATTCTTGGATAAACTTTTATACTGGCAAAATATAAACTGCCTGAATTTACAATTTTAATTTTGCAACTTTTACCATTAAATGCTTGTAACTTCAACACTTAAGTCTGACTTCCCTTATAGAATCTACTATTTTGTTTAAATAACTGTATCAGTAATGACTTGCAGAGCATAATTTAAAGAGTGAAAAGCCTGTCTTGAGTAACTTCACGGCAACGCCTTCTTTCTGTTTCCCGTGGTTTGCACGACGCTGCTCAGCAGGCCAACCTGTCAGGAAGACACTGGCCCTGGCGTCCCATCCACGGGCGCCTGCTGAGCTGCAGGGATGCGGCAGGCGAGCGCCAAGTGAAGTGCAGTTTGCTCAAACATCCAGACACAGCGTCATCTTTACAGTTTTGCTTATTTCACGTAACCAGGAACCCTTCTGTGGCTCCAAATCCACACCCTTTTGCTCAAGCTTTGGGGTGACACAGGGCTGTAGGAAGCCGTGACTGGGGATGTGCCTTCCTTCACCAACCGAGACCCCCAGCACGGCGAGCTCGTGCACCCAAGCCCTCTAAAGAGGGCCACAGACGCACACTTCAAAGTGCTGAGGGTCCGGCACAGTTCTGGCTTGAAGGACTTCCCCAAGCAGCAGGACAGTGTTAACACTGCGATTTAAGCCTCTGAATGTGAACTTACTAGAAATAGTTAAAAAGTAAAAGTTTGTGTTTGCGAAAACAAAATATAACTATTTTAAAACAGACTGCACACACCAGTGAATGAAAAGGCCCATGCCACGCCTTTAGGTTGATGAGTCATTAACACCAAAGTTAACCATATTATTACACCATTATCACAGGGAAACTGCGATTCAGTCAGTCCCATATTAAGACAAACTGAATAATCAGATGCTGAAAATGCCCCTACAACCTCCCCGGCTTCCGTGGGGCCGAAGCCAGGATGCTCCCATGTGTGTGTCCTGTCCCCGGGGCCCCGGCCTGACTGCAGGTCTGCAGGGGACCAGCCACCGTCTGGGCTCACAGGAACCGGCCAGCTCGGTCCTGCGCTCAGAGGACTGCTCTGGACGCGGCGGACTCCTCTGAAGCCAGGATACCATTGAGCACCCTCAATGGGTAATTATCAGAAACGCACGAGGCACGCTGCCAGGCACGAGCTTAAAATCTGGCTTTATGTGACGGGACGTTTTTAAGTCAATGTTTGAAATGTTCCATACAGAAGTCTAAGAGATGAAGGACAGGTCAGGAGTCCCAGAGATGCATCGAGGAAGTTCTGTGCACACGGACTCAGTCGCTCAGTCATGTCCAACTCTTTGTGACCCCAAGGACGGTGCCCAGCAGGCTTCTCTCTCTGTGGAGGTTTCCAGGCAAGAATACTGGAGTGGGTGGCTATTTTCTACCCCAGGAAGTTCTATTCACTTCTAAAACTAATGTCAAAATTCAGCAAATTGTTTCTCTAGTGAGAGTTTGTAACTATAAAAACTTTATTTATCTGGATTCAAAATGTAATTTCTTAATCTGTCAAAGTGTCACCTTTTGAACTTCTAAATATAAATACTTTCATATGAACAAATATGATTTTCTGAAATTTGTAAAGTAGTTCAGTCGCTCATTCCTGTCCAACTCTGCAACCCCATGGACTGCAACACACCAGGCCTCCCTGTCCATCACCAACTCCCGGAGCTCGCTCACACTCGCGCCCATCACATCGGTGAGGCCATCCAGCCATGTCTCAGTTAACTTGCTAAAATTATGATAACCGTGCACAAACGACCTTCTCAAACCCAAACCAGGAGCCAACAGCATCGTCCCTCCTGAGGGCTGTGCTTGGACAGGGGGCCCTCTGCTCAGTGGTCAGCCTCCAGCTGCAGCTCCAGATGGGACAGGACCCACGACCTCCCGCACAGAAGTCTGTTCACAGGGGAACAGCGCGCCTGCCCCAGCGGCCCTGAGAGCACCCGCCCAGGGCACCAAAGGGCACAAAGAGGGGAAGCACAGAGACACAGCCAGCATCTGTAACTGCCACAGACGCTGTTTACTTGTAACTGTCCTTCCTGAAAGCAACAGCAGGGGCTCATCCGACCACCACCTCCGTGGACCCCGACCACCCCCTCCAACTGGACGGAGGGCAGGTGGCCCCTCGTGTTCTGTCCAGTGGCCACACCACCCGGCGAGGCCGCCACCGAGCAGACAGACCAGGGTGACCGGGGTGGTGGGTCTGCCCAGGCATGGGCGGCACTGCCCCTTGCTCAGGCCCTGTTGCCAGGTGGCCGGGGCATCTGATAGCTCACACCAGGCACGGGGGGCTGTGGACACACGGCCTCGGGAGGGCCCTGCACTGCTGTTTGCCAGTTTAACTGGAGCGACCGGCGCCGCTGAGGCCCGGTGCGCGTGCAGGGCGCGGGAGGCTGCGCCTGTCCTCTGTGTGCTGGGTCACAGGGCACAGCGTGTGCGTCTGTCCTCACAGCGTGTTTGCGTGTGCGTTCCGGGGGCTGAGAAGACGCCTGTGTGGACAGCAGGCTGCTTGGAGCCTGAGCGGAGCGGTCACTCCTCCTTGGGCCGCGCCCGCGCCCTCCGCCGCTCCCGTAAGCTCCGCAGGTCGGTCATCACCGCCAGGGTCTTGCGCACCCACAGGACCTGGAAAGAACCGTGCGGACGCGGTCAGAACTGGACCTGCGTCAGCGGAGGAGGACGGCGCGGGGGCCCGTGAGGCACGTACCACAATGACCAGGGCGTTGAGCAGCAGCGGCGCGGAGAACACGAGCGAGACGAACATGCCCCTCGAGTCGAAATACTGGTGCTTGGAGAACAATCTGTTTTAAGAAGGATTTACGGGTCACCGGCTGTCACAAACGGCATTCCTGCGACTTTCTCTATCTCACAGTGTCTCGGCAAGCCCACCTCCCACTGGGGGCAGGGCGGCCCCGCTGGGACCTCCAGGACCCCCACTCCCGCGCCACCCGGGACCCCGGCAGGAGCCGCTGAGCACAGGAGGACAAGGTGGTCAGAGTCGCCGCTGCACTGAGCAGAGCTCAGAGTCCCGTGTCTGATGCGACCTTCCTGACATTGCAGAGGGACGACCCCAGGCCCTCTGGAGAGCAGCGGCCTACACCCAGGCCCTCCGGGGGCGGGCAGTGCGCGTGGGGCCTCCCCAGGGGCGGGGGGCGGGGCAGCACAGCCAAACCAGGCTGCCCTCCAGGGTCTCAGGGATGATGGACACTCGGGTCACTGGCTCAGTCACGCAGCGCGGCTCTGGGGCACAGGGCACAGAGCCCTGCGGGGCGGGCCCAGGCCACTGAGGGCTGGTCGGGAGGCGTGCGTCCTGATCAGAATCAGGAGGCAGTGGGGAGGACGGGCCGTGTGGGCAGAGGGCAGGCTCTGCACTGAGAGCAGGGCCTGGGGCGGCCGGGCTGGGGCCCCGGGGTCAGGCCGAGGGCAGACCCGGAAGCAGGGCGCGACCGGGGCGGCATCGCCCCCAGGGAGGGGCGGCGCTGGGGGTGCTGTGCTCGCCTGACCCGAGAAGCCAGGAGGAGGAGCTGCGACCCCTGCCGGGCGGAAGGCCGGGGAGCGGATCTGCACGGAGTCGGGGCCAGGGGAAGCGTGCTCCCCGGGCAGGGCCCCGGCCACCGGGCATGTGCGCAGGGAAGGGCACACAGGCGAGGAGGGAGCGGCTGGCGTCCTGGAAGCCCGGGACCCAGCGTTTTCAGGACCAAGGACGCCACTGGCGCGCCGCGGGCTCCCCATCACGGAGGAGAGCGCTTCTGGACAGCAACCACCCCGACTGGCAGCGGAGGAGCCTGGGGCGGGGCGGGGGTCTCTGTAAACAAGAGCCGCGTGCCACCTGAGGGTGCCCCACAGCGGACAGGGTGGCTTGGGACACAGCCCCGCGCCCAGGACTGCTCACCTCCAGTTCATCGCCGCCACTTCATTGATGTACTCGGCACAGTAGACCAAGGTCACTGAGGAGAAAGAACCCCGGGTGAGAGGTCAGAGGGCGGCCAACCACCACAGCCTACACATCCTTCGGAAGAGCGCGCTTCAGACGAAAGAAGGAGGCCGCGCTCCGCGGCTCGGGAGCCTGTCCGTCCAGCGCGTTCCTCACGAGGGACAGCAGGAACGCCCTCCCCGGCCTGGCACACTGCTGCTCACTGCGACGCAGGCCCCCGGTGACCTCCTGTCTGCATTTCCCGCCTTGCACACGGTCAACTGAAACAGCACCTTTAACATGAGTTTTTGCATCTTGTTAAACTACAAGCAAAATCTTCAGTGTCTTCCCAACGGCTGCAAGATTAAGAGCCCAGCCTAGCCTCTGAGGCCCTGGCCCACCCTACCTATCTGAACACACGCCTAGCTCGTCAACATCAGACACGTGCTTCTCTGACAACTGACCCAACGCCGACTCTGTCACCCTGGTGCTCTCCCGGGTGCCTTTACCCCACGTGCCGGCCAGACACCTGTTCCTTGTCTCACCTAAAGAAAAAGAGATTTTTCTCTCTTTTTATGCCCCACACCAGGACTTCATTTCCTCTGTGAAATTCTTCTCAATGATTCCACACAACTCTGTCCCTTCTCTGAATCTCGATGGATCTTATATGCACAGATCTTATACTGTGGATCTTTTATTTCTTGCCCTGTGTGCACCTCCCAGAGCAAGCTGAGAGGCTAAGCCCACAGAGGGGGCCCATGTACAGAGTCAGCGTCCTGGCAAACACAGCTCCTGTTTGTGTCACCAGTATTCAGCACCCTCCTGGGAGCGCGGTAAGTACTTGAAAGACTCCTTTCAAGTCCAATATCCAAAATGAAGTTTATTTTTATAGGAACCAAAAGTGAAATATGGGAGTGGCCTGAAATCAGAGAGAGGATAGGGAGGCCTTACAAATGCTTTTACATATCATGAGGCTGCAGAGGGAACACCCACCCACCCCCAGATCTCACACACACACACACACACACACACACCCCCGATCCCAGCAGTCTGCACCCTGAGCAGCAGGGCTGCTGATTCTACTCACCCAGGCACAGGAAGTGCCCCACCTGCAGCCTGTGCCTCTGGGACGAGAAGCAGGTGAGCAGCAGGCAGAGCACGTGGAAGACAGCCAGCCCCACGAGCCAGGGCTCCGTCCAGTCCGTCTGCTGGAGGACACACAGCAGACACAAGTCAGGGTCCTCTCGCACTGGGGCCAGGCTTCACACGCAGCCTTCTCTGAGCATGTCCAGAGAGACTACCAGGCTTCACAGGACACGGGATCGGGAGGGGAAGGGATGGGAAACATGCGCCCCCACCCAGGGACTGTCGCTCATGTCCCTGGAGGACCGTCCACACAGCACTGAGGGCTTCACTGTTTGTCAAGCACAGCTTCAAGCTGGGAGAACCTAAGGCCTTTCCATTCTGGGAGAGAAGACAGGGAAGCCTGGTTCGGGAATGCACCGGGTCCCCGCGGAGGTAAGGCTACAACTCCTATTTCCAGTTCCCTACATCAGTGATTCGGAGAAGGCAATGGCATCCCACTCCAGTGTTCTTGCCTGGAGAATCCCAGGGACGGGGGAGCCTGATGGGCTGCCGTCTATGGGGTCGCACAGAGTCGGACACGACTGAAGTGACTTAGCAGCAGCAGCAGCAGACCAGTGATTAAAGCCTCGGAAAATCTGGGCTGCCCTCCAAACAGCGCTAGACCTCAGGTCAGCTAAATTCTAGGGGTGGCTGGTCCGCACCCTTAAACTAGGACCCCCTCCCAGAGGCTCAGGTCCCCCGCGGGTAAGGGGATGGAGGCGAGGCCCGCTCCTGCCACCTGCCCACTGCGGGTCCTCGCATCCAAGACCCTCGCATCCCTCTTCCCTGCGCGGCGCAGCAACCCCGCCCATCGGGTGGCCCCGCCCCAGAACGCCCCACCCCAGATGTGTATAAGAGACAGGCCTCCAGCTGCAGCTCCAGATGGGACAGGACCCACGACCTCCCGCACAGAAGTCTGTTCACAGGGGAACAGCGCGCCTGCCCCAGCGGCCCTGAGAGCACCCGCCCAGGGCACCAAAGGGCACAAAGAGGGGAAGCACAGAGACACAGCCAGCATCTGTAACTGCCACAGACGCTGTTTACTTGTAACTGTCCTTCCTGAAAGCAACAGCAGGGGCTCATCCGACCACCACCTCCGTGGACCCCGACCACCCCCTCCAACTGGACGGAGGGCAGGTGGCCCCTCGTGTTCTGTCCAGTGGCCACACCACCCGGCGAGGCCGCCACCGAGCAGACAGACCAGGGTGACCGGGGTGGTGGGTCTGCCCAGGCATGGGCGGCACTGCCCCTTGCTCAGGCCC
>SJYT01024224.1:148575-163036 GCA_006410635.1 Cephalophus harveyi | reverse complement strand
AACGCCCCACCCCTAGCCCGGGCCCCGCCCCCTCCAGGCCCCGCCCCGGAACGCCCCGTCCGGCGCCGCGGGCGTCCTTGTTGGAAAATTCCGAGCGGCCCTCTGCGCCAGCGGCCGCAGTGGCGGGTAAGGCGGCGAGTTACCGTGATCACGGCGGGGATGCTGACGGGGAAGCTGCTGACTGAGAATGCGGATGGCATCGTCCCCAGAAAGGCCCAGCCTCACCACCACCTTTTCGTCTTCCCGCCCCGCCTGGCTAGGACAAGGAAGTCCTTTAACGTCCTCTCGCGATATTTCCCACTTGTCGCGAGGCCCACTGGGAGGCCGGCAGGCAGGCGTCCCGCCGTCTCGCGATATCTGTGGTGCCGCGTCCCGGGTCCGAGTCTCGCGGTGTCCGCGGCGCTGCAGAGCTGGGAGGCGGTACCAGGCCGGCGCCGCGTCTCGCCACCGCGGGCGGGTGCGGGCGCGGCGGGCGCGGCGGGGCGCCTGGGCTGCCGCTGCGGGCGGAGCCTTCTGCCCGGGCGCGCTCCAGGCAGGAGCGCCGGGGCGGGCGCCAGGCCCTCCTCCGTGGGCCCTCCCGACCCGGGGACCGCCCCCGCGGCGCCCGCCCTGCCGGCGCACGGCTCCCCGCTGAGCCCGGCCCCCGGAGCGGGGAGCGCCGGGCGGCCCGCCTTCTCGCGGCGCAGCTCCCGGCCGGGCTCGGAGCGGGGCTGAGCGGCAGTGCTCTGGCCGCGGAGACGGGAGTGACGCGGAGCCTGGAGGACGCGGGACGGGACCCGAGCCCGGCTCGCCGCGGACACCGACTCGGGCCTGGGCACCGAAGGCCGGGCAGGGCGGCCCGCAGGTCGAGGCGGGGGCGGGAACGTGGAAGCCGCCCAGCCGTGTTGGACTCTGCCGCCCCTTCAACCAGCCTGCCAGGCCCCTCTGCCCACGGGCTTCTCCAGGCGAGAGTGCTGGGCAGCCGTGCCCTTCTCCAGGGCACCTTCCCCACCCCGGGATTGAACCCCGGCCGCCCGCATTGCCGGCCACAGTCTGAGCCACGGGGGAAGCAGAAAATCCTGTGCTGACCTATTAAGTGCCCCATACTCGGTGGGGTGGGCGTTATGGACTCACTTTACAGTGAGAAAACAGCCTCAGAAAAGTAAACACCCTACCCGGGGAGAGAGTCAGGTGTGGGTGAGACGCGGCTGGTTCCATGGCACAGACTCGGCCAGATGCCTGCCCCACCAGCCGCCTCCGGGCCCGTGTGATCAGAAGCTCTTCTCTAGGTCACTCAGGCGCTCAGCCTTGTCCAACTCTGCGACCCCGAGAACCGCAGCACGCCAGGCCTCCCTGTCCATCACCAACTCCCGGAGTTCACCCAGACTCATGTCCACTGAGTCGGTGATGCCATCCAACCATCTCATCCTCTGTCGTCCCCTTCTCCTGCCCTCAATCTTTCCCAACATCAGGGTGTTTTCAAATAAGTCAACTCTTCGCATCAGGTGGCCAAAGTGTTGGAGTTTCAGCTTCAGCATCGGTCCTTCCAATGAACACCCAGGAGTGATCTCCTTTAGGATGGACTGGTTGGATCTTCTTGCAGTCCAAGGGACTCTCGAGAGTCTCCAACACCACAGTCCAAAAGCATCAGTTCCTCAGTGCTCAGCTTTCTTTATAGTTCAACTCTCACATCCAGACATGACCACTGGAAAAACCATAGCCTTGACTAGACAGACCTTTGTGGGCAAAGTAATGTCTCTGCTTTTTAAAATGCTGTCTAGGTTGGTCACAGCTTTCCTTCCAAGGAGCAAGCGCCTTTTAATTCATGGCTGCAGTCACCCTCCCCAGAGTAGTGCCCTGGATTCAATGCCTGATTCTCTTCCCAAATATGACCTAGTCCCTGAATGCATTTCTCCGACTCTGCAGGCCAGTGATCTGACCTGAGATGACTGATGTCCGGGTCTGGGGGCAGGCCTGGCTCCGCTCTCGGTGGAGCTGGGGCTGCGGGGCGGGGGCCAGCAGGCTGTGGCTGTCCCCCTCGCGTGTGGCCGTGTGAGGGCCTGTCAGGAGCTGGCTCTTTGGGAGTGAGAATCTGCTGTCCTGCCGTGGCCACTCTTTCTCTGATGTTGGACGTTCCATGCTCAGCATTCACTCCCCTGACCTGTCAGGGAGATGGCTTGGAAAAATCAAAGACTTCGAAGGCAGTATTTCTCCTTTCTAATGATGGCTTCTTATGCTAGGGCGCAGAGATCAGGCTCTAGGCTTCCTGCCGACGCTGGCTTCAGCAGCGCCGCTGAGAAAGGCAGAGGCCGCGTGCCTGACAGCGTCTGAAGCGGGCCGGCCGCGTGCCTTTAGCCGCTGCTGCTCACTCCTCCGATTCCCGATTCCCAGCAACCTGCCCCAGGAAGTGACTGGGTCAGCTCTCCGGTCTCCTGTCCCCTCAGGGCGCTAGCTGCCTTCAGAGCAGCCACAGGTGAGTTTCTCTAGAGTCTGGAACCGGTGGAGAAGGCATGTGCGTGTTGACTGAAAAATAATGCACAGCCCGAAAGCTGAGAATGGTGTTTTATTTGACAGAACTGAGGACTGAAGCACGGAATTCGGCCTCTCAGAGGGCTCAGGGACTGCTCCCTAGAGGTGTGGGAGGAGCCAAGATGTAGAGGTGTTTTTCCACAAAGGCCAGGTAGTCAGAACATCAAAAGATTGCCATTAATTAAAGAAAACCAGACCTCGCAGTTTAGTGAATTTAGCCGCTTTCTACGAACGGGAAGACGGCAGAGTCGGCTCACTGACATCACCCCTGTGGTGTGCACGTCAGCCTCCTGGGCTCTCAGCCCGAGTCCGCCCGGGGCCCCTTCGGGTGTCCCGCGTCACCCTTTCCTCCTGCTTCGGCTCATGCAGGGGAGGGGAGGGGAGGGTGGATGGCCAGCAGGGGTCAGGAGCCCGAGGCCCCGCTTACGGCGTCCTCCTCACACCCAGCTTCCAGGGGCTGTGAGTGGCTTGCAAGTTACCACATTAGCGAGCACTCAGTTTAACTTTTATTCAGTTACTGCTTTAAGATCTTGTCATTGCAAGAAGCATGACATTTTTGTTATCACAATGATTAGACTTGCTAAATTTCAGTGAGTTTTAAGGAATATCATAAGAATTTTCATGATGCATTATCTAATGTCAGATGTCCTCTGACCCTGGGGCTTCTCTGCAGAAGAAGAGAAGCCCACCTGGCGTATCAGCTTGTCCTTTCCTGATAGACATGGATCTTCCCAAAACCTCAGTTCACCGCATTTTATTCTCCAAGCCTCTGTCCATCTGACCACATGCATGTCGGTGTCCATCTCTGTCTCCTTCAAGGGCCCATTTAGCAGAATCTCCTTGCTGTTCCCACAGGGAAAGCAACAGTGGCGTGTTTTCAACCCCACAGTTCTCAGGAGACAACTGTGTCAGCAAACAGATGTCTGGAAATAAAGGATATGGGCAAATTCACCGTGTGAGCTGAGACACTGACCTCCCAGAGAAACTGCAGGCAGCGCCCAAAGGCCTCTCCCTTCCCTTTAGCGGTCAGTGTGTGACCCGCCTCTCAGGCCCACAGGTGAAGCCCTGTCCCCCAAAAGACACAGCACTGGCTACTTTCTTGGTCTTTGAATTAAACTCCCCCTCGGTCTTTGAATTAAACCAATTAATGTTTCATTGGTAAAAAGAATTAAAACGGAAATGCCACATTCCTTTGCTCGTGAAGATGCTGCTCCAAGTCTGCTCAGTTCTGAACTGGCAGATACGCTCTCCTCCCTGGAGACGGCCAAAATGACAAGGGTCAAAAAGCAAGCACAGCAAGACCCTTACATGGAACATAACAGCCCCAAACACAGCAAGACCCGTATATGAAACATAACAGCCCATAAATCTCCTCCAAACTGTGCATGGTGGTTTAAGCAGCGTTTCTGTTAAACAGCCTTTTGTTAATCATCTGTTGCTTTCCAGTGGCTGATGTAGAGTGTTTTTACTTTTTTATCGTGATATTTTATTTACAAAACATTGAACATAAATGAGTGTTAATATTCACTTTTTCCAAGAGAGTCTGAAACTGAGCAGCTCAGACCTGAGAAGGTTAAGAGTTTGTCTTTCTCTTGATTTTAAAAGTACTCTGTCCCATATGACTTATGCGAACATGTTTTTATTTTCTTTATTGTCTATAACTTTACACTGAACTCAGTCTCATCACTTTAAGAGTCCTGCCCATCCTGATACTATCTCCTGCACACAGCCACAGAGCATGTTTATAAAAGCTGATGCATTAAACTGTTATGGAAGCTTTACCTGCAGCAGTAACCTTGAATCACATCTTCCTTTCCTGCCAGGGCGCAATGACTTTCTCCTCCTGTGTCACGGGAGCCGCATTCTCCACAACCTCTCTGTTTAAGGGAGGAACCAAGCTCCTTTTCCCTCTCTAGTCTGTTATATCTTAATTTGTAATGGAAATCAAATTATTTCTGCAACAGTAATACCTATTTCATTGACATACTTTCTTTTCACTGAGTAGTATACGTGCACTGAGGTTTATGCATCTACTTCACATTCACTTAGGCATAAAAGGAAGGTTACTTTAGAATTTTGTCAGATCTTCCCTCGTCAGGTCCAGTCTTCTAATATAAGTCCCACTTTTCTCTTGGAAATCTGTCACAAAAGTTTACCCATTTCCATAGATTCTTTTCCTTTCCATTTTGTAGCGCCATCAGAGGGTGGAAAGGTCAACTCCAGGGGCACTGGCGTCTGAACTGCTTAACATCATTAATCACCAGGGAAATGCAAATCAGAGTCACACTGGGAGACCACCTCGTGCCTACTAGGACGGCTGTCATAAAAAGCAAAGCTAAGCGTGAGCAAGAATGTGGGGAGTGGGGAAAAGCAAACTGCGCTCCGCAGGGGTCCGAACGCCACTGTGGGAAACAGCGTGGCGGCTCTTTAAGAAACTAAAACAGAGCCGCCGCGCGAGCCGCAACCCCACGTGGGGACGGGTGTCAGAAAGGGTTGAAGGCAAGATCTTGAAGAGACGCCTGAACACCTCGCACCGTTCCCTGGAGCATCATTCACAGCAACTAAGATGCGCAACACTGTCCGCGCGCATCCGTGGCTGAGTGAGCCAGGAGCCCGCAACGCGTGCACACGGTGGCATAGGGCTCAGCCCGGAAGCAGGCGCCGCTGCTGTTTGGACAGCCTGGACGAGCTGGGGACGCTGTCCAGGGCCCTGAGCCGGCACAGCAGGAGTGCATGCGTACCAGGAGGCGCTGAGAGTCGTCAGGAGCCGAGGACGGGCGCTGGTGGTCTGGGACCAGGGGTGGGGGCAGGGAGGGAAGGTCAGGGTTAAACACCAGTGCCGCTGGTCAGCTGTGGAGACCCGCTGCACAGCAGACATCTGCACAAAGGCTGGATCTCGTGTCCTGTGGTCCCGCCACCATCACAGAGCCCAGGGGCCGCCCCCATATCACAGAGCCCAGGGGCCGCCACAACATCACAGAGCCGCAGGAGCCGCCACAACATCACAGAGCCCAGGGGCCGCCACAACATCACAGAGCCGCAGGAGCCGCCACAACATCACAGAGCCCAGGGGCCGCCACAACATCACAGAGCCGCAGGAGCCGCCGCCACCGGGTGCTTGAAATGCTAGCCTCGGTGTCACCGGACCCATGAGCGCTGGTGACTAAGCGCTGGCTGGTGTCAACTGGTGTAACCACTGTGGGAAGCCGCCGTTTCCCTTAGAATCTGGGTGTCCACACATCACAAAACTTCGCATTTCTACTACGGTGATACAGCCTACAGAAATGCACGCATGGGTGCCTGTGTTTTTGCCGGTTTTATTTATAGCTGACTCGTTGTGAAGAACCTCCCTGGTGGCTCAGACAGTAAAGCGTCTGCCTACAATGTGGGAGACCCGGGTTCAATCCCTGGGTTGGGAAGATCTCCTGGAGGAGGAAATGGCACCCCACTCCAGTACTCTTGCCTGGAGAATCCCATGGACACAGGAGCCTGGTAGGCTACAGTCCACGGGGTAGCAAAGAGTCAGACATGACTGAGCAACTTCACTTTCTACTTTCTTTCTTTCACGTTGTAAAAACATCAACGAACAGGCCCCCCAGCTCCGCGGGGTGAGGCTTCGCGCTCCTCAGCCTGAAGCGGCACCAGGCCATGGCATCTCCAGGCGCATGTCTGGGCCCAGTCTCCATGAACAAGGACACGGTCCTGCTGGATAAGGCCCAGCTGGCCCAGGGTGACCTCGCCTTGACTGGTCACATCGTCAGGGACCCCAGGCCCCAGCAGGCCCTCCCGAGGCCCCGCACTGTGGTCTCACACCGGCCTGGCCCAGAGTGACCTCGCCTTGACTGGTCACATCGGCAGGGACCCCCAGGCCCCTCGGGAGGCCCGTGCTGTGGCCTCCACCGGCCTGGCCCAGGGCACGCCAGCGCCGGGGAGGGGCCCACGCAGCGGGGCAGCAGGAGGTTTCGCTCCCCTGCTGAGGAGCTGGACGTGAGGCCTCGGTATCTGAGGAGCTGCCCCTCCTGTCGCCGTGACCTCTGCTACCTTCCAGGGACGAGCTCTGGGCAGTTGGTCCCCTCACAGCCTGCCCCAGCCCCCTCCTCACCCCAGCCCGCGGCCTCCTGGTCCGGAGCTGGCGCCCAACGCTGGTGGCCCTGCCCACTGGCCCCTGGGGGCCTGCAGGGGTCCCCGTGTCCTTCTCTGTCTTCCCCTTTGGTAATTAAAGTCAGTTTATTTCACCCCATGCAGAAAATATGAATTCTTTACAATTTTCTTTTCCATTACTGTTAGAGATTAACTCCTTCAAGCCACCAGATTTTCACTGTTCCATCCTTACTGAGGAGACCCTTGAGCTGAAGTGACAAGCACCTTCTGACCCCAGTCACACCCGGCAGCTTCGCTCTCCACTGTGAAGGGCCTCTGAACGTGTGCGAGTCTTTCACTAGGAAGAAATTCATAAACTGACACTGAACTTCCTTAAAGGCATTCTAGAGAATGAGACGAACACCACGTTTGATGTGCCAGGGATTCAGTCCCTGGAATGCTATTTACGAATCACCAGCTGAATCTTATCACGGGAAAACAGATTTAGTTTTCAAACACTTAGTTTTGAGAAGCATCTAAAATTCAAAATGCACCAAACCTTCAAATGCTTTTGAAGGAGGTTTTCTGCTGAAAAGCTAAGGATTGAGCTCTTTAGCTTCAGGCTGCAGGTCAGGCCGCCTGCCGCGGGAGCCAGTGTGACGTGAGCACCCGGAAGGCCCCGGGCCTTCCCGCCCTGAGCACCTGGAGGACCCGGGCTGGTTACAGAAGGAAATGTCTTTGGTGTTGCCCAAAGCACTTTAGGGCTTCCCTTGTGGCTCAGCTGGTGAAGAATCCGCCTGCAATGTGGGAGACCTGGGTTCGATCCCTGGGTTGGGAAGATCCCCTGGAGAAGGGAAAGGCGACCCCCTCCAGTATTCTGGCCTGGAGAATTCCATGGACTGTATTGTCCATGAGATCACAAAGAGTCGTACACGACTGAGAGACTTTCAGTTCAGTTCAAAGCACTTTAAAAGGCTGGTGTGACATGTTCATTCCTAACCATAAAAACAATATAAAATAAACCTTATGAAATTATGATGAAAACATGCAACCTAAACCTATTATATACCTGATAGTGAAGCAGTAAGTCAGTCACAGTTAAGGGTGTTTGTGCACATGCATTTCAATGCGTGTGATTAATAAATCCACACAGAGAGGTCCCCTGCAGGAGCCCCTGTCCGCTGGCCTCCGTTAAAGCTCTCTGTCCTTGGGTCACAGGCTCTCAGATTACTGGGAAACAGCGGAGGAGATGCCACAGGCTCAGCTCTTGGTTTAGGGTCTTAACACAGGATTTGACCTCGTGACCTGGGTTTGAATCTCATTCCTGCAATTTAGGAACGCATATTCAGTTCAGTTCAGTCGCTCAGTCGTGTCTGACTCTTTGCGACCCCATGAATCGCAGCACGCCAGGCCTCCCTGTTCATCTCCCGGAGTTCACTCAGACTCACGTCCATCGAGTCCGTGATGCCATCCAGCCATCTCATCCTCGGTCGTCCCCTTCTCCTCCTGCCCCCAATCCCTCCCAGTTCCTCAGGGACCCTGACATCACTGTGGGTAGTGAGCAGGGCTGGTTCACTCCTGCTGTTATTAAGACAGGAATAGTTATAGTGAAAAAAAGACGGCTAAGTTGAAAGGAAAACACAGACGATCAAAGGGAAAGATGTGTATAAGAGACAGGTCTGACACTGTTTCCACTGTTTCCCCATCTATTTCCCATGAAGTGATGGACCAGATGCCATGATCTTCGTCTTCTGAATGTTGAGCTTTAAGCCAACTTTTTCGCTCTCCTCTTTCACTTTCATCAAGAGGCTTTTTAGCTCCTCCTGGACAAATGACGGGGTTCTCTGAGGATGAGCGTCCTTGTCCCAGTGATTTCCCACTGGAGTTCCCACGGGTGTTAAATGTGTGCACACATGCCCCACACGTGCCCAGGGTAGCCAGTCCAGCTCGTTAGCCACACCGTGCTGACGGCTGCATCAGGCCATTTAACCTGATGCCACCTGGTAATAACCAGGTAATAACCTGCCCTGCTGCTGCTGCTAAGTTGCCTCAGTCGTGTCCGACTCTGTGCAACCCCAGAGACGGCAGCCCACCAGGCTCTCCTGTCCCTGGGATTCTCCAGGCAAGAACACTGGAGTGGGTTGCCCAATGCCTGGCAATTTCTCAGATGTTCTGCTCAAGAAACTTCAAATATAATTTAGCTTTGATGCTCACCCATTTCATGCTGTGGCCATGCAAACAAGGAGTCTTGTGCTGTCTGTTGTCTGAAGGAGACACACGCATCTTTTTAAATTTCGAGACAAGCAAAGTCTTGCTAAAATGTAACTGTTGTTAAGGCTAGTCTCTGTGCACATCACATGACTTCACTAAGTAGCTGTTGTGGAATGACCACCACTTTTGAATATCAACTTCCCTGCAACTGGTCCCTAACCGCTGACCACGTTCATTTGCTTAACTCTGATCTGTTTCTTTGTAGACTTTGCTCAGTGTCTGTCTCGGTCTCATCTTTGTGAACCAATAGATGACTGGCTTGGAAACGCTTTATCCCAACAGTATTTTGTATAATTTACTAGCTAATGAGCATGAGGGACAAATGTTGAAGAGTCAGAACAGCAGGTGATCTGCAAAGTCACTCCAGCTCCACCAGGGCTTTCTAACCGTCCCCCTCCCTCCACCGTCTGACAGCCGCTCTCGGTTGCTTTCTAGACCGAGATCAACGCTCCTCCTCCAGCTCCCGAAGCTTCCTCTCTGTGGCTTCACTCTTGGCTCCTCCCCCTCCTGTGCCCTTTGCTCGCTTCCTCACTGGTGTCTGTCCCCCTGCCCCGAGAGGACAGGAGCCCCCAGCCTGCCTCTCGGTTCGCAGTCACATTAAGCAAAACTGATAAATTCAACTTGCTTTATCTCTTAAAGCAATGGTCCCCAACCCCCAGGCCGCATCAACCAACACCTGTCCATAGCCTGTTAGGAGCTGGATCCACAGCAGGAAATGAGCGGTGGCTACGTGGACAAGCTTCGCCTGTATTTATAGCCACTCTCCATCGCTTGCATTACCACCTGAGCCCGCCTCCTGTCAGACCACTGGTGGCATTAGATATTCATAGGGGCACAGACCCTATGTGGACTGCGCATGCGAGAGGTCCAGGCTGCGAGCTCCTTATGAGAATCACCCTGAAACCATCCCCCCAACCCCCTACCCCCATCCACGGGAAAGCTGTCCTCCACAAAACCAGTCCCTGGTGCCAAAAAGGCTGGGAACACGGCCTTAAAGCGTCCAATGCCAGGGCTGGGCGTGGTCAGGGCCCCGCGTGTGCTCAGGCCCGGCTCCGCCACCTTCCCCCCGGGGAGTGCCGCGAGTTAAGCCTCAGCTTCCTTGCCTGGGAGAGGGGCCGACAGTTTCCAGTGACACGTGTGTAAGAAGGGCTCGCACAGAGGGCCTGCCTGACACACCAGGAAGCCCTGGCCCAGCCAGGCTCCCGCCGCGCGGCCCCTCGGGAGCCCCGAGACCTTGGCGGGACCGCCAGCTATGCCTGGAGGCAGGGGGTGCGAGGGCGGAGAGGCCCTGGACCCCGGGACCTGGGCCTGAGGCGCCCGCTCCTGTCGGCTGGCTCGCTCGTAAGCCGATCGCCACGCATCACAGGGTGATCACTCGTGCGACGCACTCAGCCGAAGGCCCTTCAGTCTGGCGTTAGTAATTTCAAAGGCAACAACAAAATTGTATAAAGAGCATGTAACACAAAGGAATAAAGGATTTCCCTTTGATCGTCTGTGTTTTCCTTTCAACTTAGCCGTCTTTTTTTCACTATAACTATTCCTGTCTTAATAACAGCAGGAGTGAACCAGCCCTGCTCACTACCCACAGTGATGTCAGGGTCCCTGAGGATCTTTGCTGAAACCTGGAGACAGCGTGTATTACCGAGTGTGACCACGAGGTGGACCCCTGACCCCTTTCCTGTGGCTCCGGCAGGTCTGTGCGCAGTTCCGTCCAGTCCAGTCCAGTTCAGTTGTCTCTCAGTCCCCTCTGTTCCTGGAAAAGGGGATTTTTATAACTTTCATTATCCATTTAGTCATACTTGAAACGGTCTGTGCCTTCCTTTAACCCCAAGGTGAAGTCGCTCAGTCGTGTCCGACTCTTTGCGACCCCGTGGACTGTGGCCCACCAGGCTCCTCCGTCCATGGGATTCTCCAGGCAGGAATACTGGAGTGGATTGCCATTTCCTCCTCCAGGGGATCTTCCCGACTCAGGGATCGAACCCAGGTCTCCCGCATTGGAGGCAGACGCTTTAACCTCTGAGCCACCAGGGAAGCCCAGCCTTTAAACCCCAAGGCCACATTATTGTTCAGATGGGCCCATCTGATAAAAATATTAGGTGTCTGTTAGGTTTCCACAGCTCAGTCCCCGCGCCCGGCCCGCCACGCTGGAGCTGCCCGTGGGGATGCAGCCCAGCCTCCAGCCCGGGGCGCGCCTGGCGGAGGGGCTGCCGGCAGAGCCCAGCGGCTGGGACGCGAGCCGGGGTGCCGGCCGCTAACGCGCCGCCTCACGGGCTTGTTGGACGCCTTTTATAAATAGCCCTGGTCTGGGAAGGGGATCTGGAAGTCATCACCCCAGATACTTGCTCCAGGTCAGTGCTGTTTAGAAGCAGCTCAAAACTGTTTCAGGCGGGACTCCTTCTCTCAGTTCAGTTCAGTTCAGTCGCTCAGTCGTGTCCGACTCTGTGACCCTGTGGACCGCAGCACGCCAGGCCTCCCTGGCCATCACCAGCTCCAGGAGTTCACCCAGACCCATGTCCACTGAGTCGGTGACGCCATCCAGCCACCTCATCCTCTGTGTCCCCTCCTCCTGCGCTGTCTTTCAGCCCCACCCCCGGCGTGAAAGGGACCACCGGGTGCAGGAGCCGCCTGGAGACCAGAGGCCCGCCCGGGCCTGCTGCTGGACCCACCCAAGCACGCGCCCACAAGGGTCCCGCAGCTCCCGGGACGGGGCGGGGCGCTCCCCGGGTCAAGTCAGGGCACATGAACGTGGGGGCTCTTCCTGCCTTTCCGGGGTTCCCCCCACCTCCTCCTGCAGCGAAGCCCCAGCGCCGGCGGACAGCTGCAGCGTTTCCCTGGAGGAGAGTTGTTCTCGGAACTAAACCCGAAAGGAAAGGAGGAGCTGGACACAGGGCGGGCCTCGCCGCAGGCCGGGCAGCAAGCTTCCGGGAGCCTGCCCGGTGAGCACGTTCCGCCCTCTGTCATCGCGAGGGAGCGCGGCCAGCGCTTCCCACGACGGCAGACAGCGGTGCTGCTCCCCAAGAACACGGGGGCCCAGATATGGGACTTTAGCCGTTAGGGAGGCGGGGGCCCCTTCAGAGTGATTAGAGCGCGGGCCAAAGAGAGACGGGGTGCGGGGTGCGGGGGTGCGGGGCGCGTGCAGCAGCTGCAGGCGCGCAGGGGGCCTCAGCCGCCGGGAAGGTTCCAGAGCTTCCAGCCGGAGAAGGGGTCCCGAAAAGCAGCGGAGCGGTTCCCGTGCAGCTCCGCCGGGGCCGCGGGAGCTGAACTCCAAGCAGAGCCGCGCGCCTTCCTGTCTGCTGGGAGAGGCGGGGGTCGGCCTGCTTTCCGCCGGAGGGCAGGCGGGGTCCGGAACCGGCGCCGTGGTGGAGAGAGCGGGGCGGGGCGCGCTCCTCGGCAGCACCGGCTCGCGGAGGACCTGGTGACCCGGAGCTTCCCAGGGGGTCCCCCCGGGGGCCTGCTGCCGAGCGGGCGCCGTCCGCCTCCCCTCGCTCCGCACCCAGCGCGGTCTCGCTCTGGACTCACCTGGCCCGGAGGCCTCGTCCCGGTGGAGTAGCCACACGCGTCTCCCCGGAACCGGCTGAGGGACCTGTGACTAACGGACCACGCGGCCGGCGGCGCCCCTGGGCCAGCGGCCTGCGCCCTCACCTGCGCGGGCGGCGGGGCCTCGGGCACGGCTCCCGGCGCAGCGCCCGCCGCCCAGTCCAGCGAGCGCGCCCCGCTCGCGCTAAGGACCCGCCTTGGAGCCCGCTCCTGCAGCGCCCGCGCCGAGCTCCTCACCTCCTCACCTCCTTCTTTTCCTTTTTCTTAAATGTGAGAAGCAGCTTCTGGGGGCAGCGGGTCAACTGGCATCTTTCGCCATTAACTTGTTAATTTTGAAAATGAGAAAGATGGGCTTGAAGATAAATTTAAGTTTTTATTTCTGTTCTGCTGTCTTCTACAAAGAAGTTGAAAACGGAATAATCTTTCCAACTCAGTAGAATATGAGGAAAGCATTAAGAGAAGTGGCTTTATTTGAAGAAAATGACTGGAAGTCTAACAAAACAGAGAACACTCGAAGAAAATGGGATGTGATGGAAACGTGACTGTAACGCTGCTTGGAGAGGGGGCATGTGCTTCTCAGGTCCCTGGCTCCTTGGAAACAGGTAGGACTTGCCAAGAGTGTCTACAGGCCTGAGTTACACCAGAAAAGCTCAACCAGGAAGGAAGCTCCTGCGCCTGCTCCACGGGGCAGGTGTGCAGCCCCAGAGCGCTGGAGTTCTCTGATGCTTAATGAAAATGCATCCTTTTTGCTTTTAAAATTGACATCTAAGTCCTGGTGTATACCCATTTAAAGTCACTGCTGACGTTATTCACGTGTCCACAGAGCTGAGCTGTGGAGAGAAGCCTGGTGAAAGGAAAGGACCTTGTTTTGCTGTTTACTAATTCCTATACATTATTCAGCTGGTTGGAATTCCGGGGGCTGGGGCAGGCATTCTGGGATGCTAGAGCCACTGTCCCAGCTGGCCCAGGCACCTGTGCAGTTTGCCAACGTTCTCTGAGCCTGGGAATGTGCACCTTTCTGTATAATGCTCTCACTTACTGAACTTTCTTGAAAACACTCAGCATACAACACAAAAGGCTTCTCCTGGAAAAGGACAGGACAGTTTTGGCATCAGAAATGATAACTGTTAGCAATGGAAACACCTATTATTGCATAAAATTCCATGAATTATTGATGGTTCTCAACAAGTAAAATGAAAGCAATCAGGGATCACTTTTGGGAAATGCTAGACATACAACTCGTAATTTTGAAAATGGAAAGAAAGAGAATAAAGCATTGATCCGGCCTTTCATATAAAAACTGTACCTCAGAGTAACCAAATAGTTGATAAACGGAGGTTTCTCGGTGTAGAAATATTTCAGCTAATAAGTAAGAAAAGAATGGCAGTGTTACAGCATCATGACTTCGCTGCCCTTAATACATGAATGAGCCTGGGCGGTGACAGAAAACGCCAGGCAGTGAGGGAGACAGAAAGCGGCAACCAGACCCCAGGTACGTTTTGGTCGTGGGGCACAGTGTCACCAGGGGAACAGTCTCAAGTTGGTGAAGCATCTTGATCTAAGGATCAATTTACAGAAAATACTGGGAACTGATGAAAATACATTCCAAGTCACACGCCAGGGACGCAGCCGTCAGCACCAGCTGCTGGGGCTTCTGGAAGACCAGGCGCTTAACGCACAGACTGTAAGAGGGGGAAGAAGTCAGCAGTATATTTCAAGTTTCAAAATGTGTTGTTAATTTCTGCAGAGACTGTTTCTAGGGTTCAGCCACAGACGAGCACTAACCGGGAGCTGATGGCTTATCCGTTAGGTGAAGAGAGCGTTTCAGTGTCCGGGTCTGTACGTGTGGATAGAGAGGTGCGTGTACGTGCGGATGGAGAGGCGCGTGTGCGCGAGGATGGAGGGGCGCGTGTCCGTGTGGATGGAGAGGCGCGTGTACGTGCGGATAGAGAGGCGCGTGTCCGTGCGGATGGAGGGGCGCGGGTGCGCGCGGATGGAGGGGCGCGCGGGAGCGCGGATGGAGGGGCGCGCGGGCGCGCGGATGGAGAGGCGCGGGTGCGCGCGG
>SJYT01024224.1:111052-138208 GCA_006410635.1 Cephalophus harveyi | reverse complement strand
AGGGCTTTACACTCACTCGTGCAAAAGTGAGACCGCCGTGACCAAGTGTGTCGCACACTCACCATCTGGAGCCTGTATTCTCCCTGTGAACAGTCGAGTTTCTGCTTGTCCTCCACGCTTACTAGAAGCAGCTCTGCACTCCACCCTCCTGAGGCAGAGGAGAGATGCCGGAGGAGTGTTTTCAGCTTCCCCCGGGGGCAGACCCATGGCCTCCCCGAGACCAGGCTGTGGTGACTTTGGGAGGCGACCCGCCAGTGGCTGGGCCTGGAAGACCAGGGACAGTATGCGATATTTTAAGGTGGGCTTGTCAACTTTGACCCAAAGTACAGCATCAGTGTCTTTCTTGATGATTAATTAAAATGTTACAAGAGAATTTGTTGGAACTGACCACTTAAAAAAGATTGAAAAGGAATTCTGGAAATGCGGTCACCCCTGATTCATTTTAATAAAGATTAGGAACAGGTCCCCTGACTTTGAAGAAACGGATATCTGCTCTCTCTCTTTCTGCCTGCATAACCGATGACCAGCTTCCGCACGAGAGACAAAGAAAGGAGGCACGGAGTCCTTTAGAAACGCGCCACCCTGGCTGCAGGACTGAAGAGACCAATTCATCGGCAAGAAGACGCTCACTGGTCATCCAACCCTTTAAACACTGATATACCCGTGTTCCCTTCAAAGTGAGCTTATAAGGGGCCACAGTGGAGAATTCTACTTCAGTACTGTTTTAGTTTAGAAGGTGAAAGTAGAAATTTGGGATTGGGAAAATTTCTCAATTCTCTATGTTAATCACTTATATGAAAACTTGAATCGAATAAAATATGCATTTTAACAAAATGTCTCTATGTTCTGTTTGTCACATATGTATTAAGATGCAGCAGATTTCTGAGTTCATATTTTGTAAGTCTGTCATTTTTAATTTCAGATTTTCAGCCATTTCTTTTTGCTGTGTCATAGATGGGGAAACAGTGGAAACAGTGTCAGACTTTATTTTGGGGGGCTCCAAAATCACTGCTGATGGTGACCGCAGCCATGAAATTAGAAGACGCTTACTCCTTGGAAGAAAAGTTATGACCAACCTAGATAGTATATTCAAAAGCAGAGACATTACTTTGCCGACTAAGGTCCGTCTAGTCAAGGCTATGGTTTTTCCTGTGGTCACGTATGGATGTGAGAGGTGGACTGAGAAGAAGGCTGAGCGCCAAAGAATTGATGCTTTTGAACTGTGGTGTTGGAGAAGACTCTTGAGAGTCCCTTGGACTGCAAGGAGATCCAACCAGTCCATTCTGAAGGAGATCAGCCCTGGGATTTCTTTGGAAGGAATGATGCTGAAGCTGAAACTCCAGTCCTTTGGCCACCTCATGCGAAGAGTTGACTCATTGGAAAAGACTCTGATGCTGGGAGGGATTGGGGGCAGGAGGAGAAGGGGACGACCGAGGATGAGATGGCTGGATGGCATCACGGACTCGATGGACGTGAGTCTGAGTGAACTCCGGGAGATGGTGATGGACAGGGAGGCCTGGCTGCGATTCATGGGGTCGCAACGAGTCGACATGACTGAGCAACTGAACTGAACTGACACTTGCATCAGTCATGACATATTGGGAATAACAATTCAAACTGTCCTTCCCTCAGGCAGCCTCACAGGACTGGAGCGTCAGCCAAATGCCAAGACTGGCGGGACGTGTGGGTGCCGCTGGGGGTGGGGGGGCCCACGTCAGGGCCGCTCACCTGGGTCCTGCACGCTGTGCTGCTTCCCGTTAGGCTTCAGGGTGGAGTCTGCAGCTTCCCCTTCCTGGAGGCAGCGATGCTTGCAGGATGCACAGAAGGAAGCATTCTGGCGGCTGTCACGGCTTCCGCAAAGGCAGCTTGGCTACTCGGGTACAGACCTTCCTCTGATTTTCACCCAAAGTGGCGATATTTTGCATAAACTAGAGTTGGAGGTTAATGATAAACCATGTGCACAATTAACTTGGATCCCTGCAGTCCTGTGGGTTTTATCTGTTGTCTCTTAATTTAGTTTCTTCTGCCTTACTTGCCTAGTTGCATAAAAAACCCATCTAACTCACCTTGTCGGTGGGGTCCTGCGAGAACATAAAAGCGATTAAAATGAGTTGCTCTCTGTTCTTTTAGACACACGGTGGATTTCTGGGGCAACTGCAGTTACCATTTGAATCAGCTCCAAAGGGGACTTTTTAAACCAAATGTCTGTCTATCTATCCACTGATCAAATGCACACACATACATGCATCCACCGATCAAATGCACACACATATATACATCCACCTATCAAATGCACACACATACATACATACATCTATTAAATGTACGCGTTCATACATCCTCTCAGTGTGTATATAGTCAGCAGATGCTATCTACAAGGAAACCAAAATGTCTCAGTTCTTAGTATTAAAAACAGAATTTTAAAAGCACACATAAAATATTGATCTGCTCTTTGAAACTGGATGCTTTTTGAAGGGAATGTGACAGGAGGAAAGGCTCTGTGACCCTTTAAAGAGCATCGCTCTCTCAAGGAGCCCGGAAGAGTGGCAGCTCTGTACTCCACAAAATTACGGAAATCGTCTGTTCTGAGACAGCCTGAAGTTAAGCAGGCTTTGAAATTCCTTCAAGCAGTTTTAAAAATTATTTTATAAGAAAGCCCTAATTACTATTTAAATTAAAACATTCAACATTCTCATCTTTATAAGCATGGAGGCTGTTTAAAAATTAAGCCCACATTAAACTGATGGCATATGGCTCCTTATTTCAGAAATCTTAATGCCAAGGCTGGTGAAAATGTGCCCGGGATGGGTGTGCCCAGGATCCTGTGATGGCGAGGGCCCTGGCCTTCGAGTGGCCTTCCCGTGAGCGGCTGGGCTGGTCCCCAGGTGTGGGCACTTTGTGTTTCTCTCACCCCCAAGCTTGTGGCATTCACGAACTGTGGTCAGTAAGGACCTGGGGAATCGTCTTCAGTGTGCAGTCAGCATGTCAGCGACACCTCTGGAGGAAGCCTCCACCCCCAAGAACAGCCTTGTTTACTTAGGGGATGAAACAGCGAACAGAATAGCCGAAGTCTAGTTGATTACAGCGCCGCGATGGTGTCAGGCATGCAGCAAAGTGGCTCAGACGCGCGCGTGTGTGTGTGTGAGCTTTTCCAGATTTTTCCCTTATAGGTTCTTACAAGGTATTGCGTGCAGTTCCCTGTGCTGTAGAGTAAGTCCTTGGTGTGTGTCTGCTTCATACGTTGTAGGGTGCGTCTGTTATCCCCAGTCTCCTAATTCGTCACTCCCCCTGTGTTTCCCCTTTGGCAACCTTGACTTTGCCTTTGGAATCTGTGAGTCCATTTCTGGTTTGTAAGAAGTTTATTTTTTAGTAGATTCCATGTATAAGTGATATCATTTGATATTTGTCTCTCTCTGTCTGACTTACTTCATTCAGCGTGATAATCTCTAGGTCCGTTCATGTCTTCACAAATGGTGTCATTTCATTCCTTTTTATGGCGAGTGGCATTGGGCCAGGCTGCGTCTCCAGGGGTCTACTCTGGTCAGCTTAGGAGGCGCTGACCTTCACCCGCTTTCTGGAAGCCGCAGTTGAAAGTCTGAAGCTACTTGAGGGACATTAGTTACGGGCGTTCCATCGAACCGCCAGACTGGAGAGCGTCTGTGCTGGAGTCTGATGGGGCAGACAGGTCTTGAGGGGGAGTGGTGGAAGGTGAGCTCGGTGTGGGCGGGGGCTGGGTGGCACCGCTGCCCAGGCATTTCCGCCCGAGAACCCCGGGAGCTGCAGTGGAAAGGGCGCCCTTGATTTCTGCGAGCAGCTTCAGCATCTGGACACACTGGGTTTGCTAGGCGTGAGTAGCGCGCGGTCACGCTGTTACTATATGAAGGCGCAGCAGTTTTGAATAGAAATCAACCAGTTTGGGAAGGGCTGCTCTATTTGCATGGAAACCAAAGTGTGTGCCTCTGTGTTTTCTCATGACTGGCGAGCGGTGCGTGGAGGGGAGGCACAGACACCTCCCTCCAGCGGGGATGGCTCTGGGGAGACGGCGCAAAGCAAGCGCGGGCCTCCGTCCTCAGCCTGCCCGTCTCCACCCGCTCGCTGGAGAGCAGATTCTGCACTTCAGGTGAGTTAACGGGAGGAAATTGTCTCGACCTGAAAATGCTGATCCGAAACACCCTTTGACCAAACGTTGAATTTCCTCTTGCCATGTGGAAGAGACATCAACTGCTCCTTGCTGAGAATTTGAAGATCTGAAGGGGCTGCAGGAGTTAAAAGCTTTTCTATTAAAATGACGCGTGCCCTGGAGCCTGCCAACGAAGGGTGCGCGGCTTGAGATCATGAGCTCTTAAGAGTATCTCACAGTTTTCAAGAAATTGTAGTTAGTGAATAATGTTGAAACAAGGCAGGGAATGTCTGAGGGTCTCGACATTTAACAGCCTGAGCTGTTCGTACTGCTGTGTGAAACGAGTGGACGTTGGGACCCCCGCACCACGGACTTAGGTTTCACACTTGTGACGGACGCTCCAGGTTTACCAGGAGCGCGTGGCCTCTGCCCTCTGGGAGCAAGAAAATGAAACGGAGAGAAGTGGGTGGATGGGGCAGAGGGCTCCTTCTTGGGGAAGGAAGCAGCAGAAGCTGAAGCTGAGACCGATTCACATGAGAAGAAAGTGTTCCCTCCTACTGGTGGTGAGAGACGTTGAAACTAAAAGCTAACATTTTTACCAACAAACAAACATCGGAAGCACACAGAGCGATAGGACGTTGGCTTAGATTACAGGGAGCCGGAGTTCTCTGGCGTTTTCCCTGGAACCGTAAACTGGCTCCTTATTTGGGGGTGAATTTTGGTACTTTTCCCACCGAACACAAACACACCTATACCGTAATCCTCAGTTATAAATAGAAATAGAGCTAACAGTTTTTTCTTCATAGTCCTGCTGTTAACACCAAAAGCAGGAGGCACGGGAAAACGCTGCATGAACAGGAGATTTCTGGGTGTGGTTATTAGCTGATAGGCCTCAGAGTAGTGACGGGTCGGTGGGTCGAAGGTGCAGGAGATGAGCTGGTGGGTCATTGTGAAGCGTGTGATAACATCTTAGCTGACTGCTCACATCGGCAGCGGCACAGCGGCATGCTGTGTAGCCCTGAACAGTGTGGTCTCTGGTTCCCGCTGGCTCATGAGCGCTGGCTCATCTTCTTTTCCTGCACATCGTGATGAGCATTCAGGCTTCTTTCGCCATGAGATAAAATCCGTATGATAAACGTACATCTCAGGCAAGCATATGAAGAATGTTTTGTTTTGTTTTTTCCTTCATAAGCACTTTTTGCTTTCAAGGTAATCCAAAAAGGAAGATTTTGCAAGAAAAGCAAATGGGACTGACTTTTGAAAAAGATGTGCTCCTTTTGGTAACTATACAAGAGTAACTCTCTTGAACCCTAACTGACCTTCAAAACTAAATTCCCCAAAGAACTGAGACTTGTGTTCACTTTGAGAGGAGAGCCCTGTTGCTTTATTTGATGGTAGACGTGGACACAAAGTTAGCGGTAGGTGGAGCCTCCTGGGGTCTCGTGGATGTGACTGCTCTCACCGCCGACACAGAAGACAGTCTTTCCAGGTCCTCAGGAGCATCTGGCTTGGCCTCGGGGCAGCGGTTCTGATGCAAGGGTGCTCCCTCCACGGTGCTCCCTGCCCCTCAACAGGAGACCACCCTCCTGGGGATGAGCCTGAGGCCAGGAGAGGAGCCAGCGCCCCCAGGTCCGTGATGGAAGGAGAGGCATGGTCATCGCAAGAGCGGTTGACTCAAGCCCAGACTGTCTCCCTCAGCTTCTCCACCTCAGTGTCCGGGGCAGAGCGTTCACTTTACTGAACTTCAAGGTTCTGATCCGTAACCTGGGAATCAAAAATTATACTCCTCAGTATGGCTGAAATAAGGATAATTATGGAAGTATGTGGCATAGCCCATTGTCCACCAAAGCCGTGTTGTGTGTGCGTTTAGACTGTGATCCCTGTGGACTGTGGCCCGCCGGGCTCCATGGGATTCTCCCTCTGGTGTGGGCTGCCGTCTCTTCCTCCGAGGGATCTTCCTGACCCGGGGATCGAACCCGCGTCTCCTGTGTCTTCTGCAGTGCAGGCGGGTTCTTTACCCGCTGAGCCCTACCCAGAGCCGGCACCCACTAAGCACTCTGTTATTTTACTGTTATCGTTAATTATTAGTAGTAGAATTGGTCTGTCTCCAAGCAGGAGACGCTTCGAAAGAGCTAGAAAAGCCCCCTGGCTGATTGAAGGAGGCTGAGGGTGTAGAGGACGTCAGCGTTACATCATGCCTTAGAAATAACCTCGGCTGCTCTAATAACTTGCACTTTGAACTGTCGCACGGTTTAAACACTGAAGAGAAGGAGCTACGGCGTGTCCTCTCTGCAGCTCCCGGCCCTCTCTCCTCACTCCTGTCAGACTTTCTTACGAGCAGGTCTTTATTCTTAAGTGAAGGGAAGCTGAGGTACTAAACTTCTACCTTATTCTTGTGTATCAGAATCTGGGTGTTAGCTTTAAGTTATGCAATTTTATTTTATTAAGTATTATTGCTTTAGGGGTTATTCAGTATTTCAAAATAGATGACAATAAAAATATATCTTAAAAGTCAGTAAAATACACTGCTTCTTTCACAGAACAAAAAAGTTCAATTTCCCCATGTGCTCCTTCCCTTTAGTAAGTACCAGACGGTGGGTCTCTTATCACTTGTAGGGAGTGACTGGTGTGCACGCCTCCAGGTCGGCAGCTGGGGTTGAGGACAGACACGCTTGCACGCCTGTGCCCGTTTAGTGCTTCCAGATGATGGCACGGCGCCAAGAGGACAGGCCGCGGTGCCAGGCCGCGCCATCATGCCACTGAGCACCGCGGGGATCCCACCGTGGTCGGCACGCTTGCCCCTCAAGGCCGCACCCAGGTAGCCGCAGGGCACCTTGACCTGCGTTGCAGGCACCTGGCCCCCCTACACTCCATGCAGTGGGTGCCCCCAAACCCATCTTCCCAGCTTCCTTATGAGGAAATGAAGGAAGTGAGAAATCCAAATGAGGATCCCATCAAAAGTGAGAAATCCCAAAGAGGATCGTTGGTCCTGGCAGGGTTCAATGCTCCGCATACTCAGGTACCTGGCAAATATGCAATTCTCCCTTCCCTGGTTCTCTTGAAGCTTTCCCCATGCGTTTAAAGATGTTTTCTGTGGGAACAGGGCTGACAGAATTGTGAGCATCTCATCAAAACGGCAGTGAGCTGATCAGTAAACATTTCCCCAGAGCACCCGGACGGAGGCGCTGCCCCCCCGCCTGCTCTGGAAGCCCCGGCCTCAGGGCAGCCCACGGCCAGACCTCAGGACCCTAAGTGTAAATGCGAACCCGTGAGCTCCCAGCAGAGAAATGGTCAGAGGACGTGAGGGCTGGTGGCCCCATGTCAGCAGAGCCCTCTTAGGAGCAGGGAGAGAGAGTCTCCCCCGAGGTCAGTGACCCCCTGGAGCTCACCTGAAGCGCGCTAAGGACACTGGTAATGGACTTCACTTCTTTCTTTTACTATCGCGTGTTCTTCAATTAAGGACCAGCTTCTTTCTGCAACAAACACACTCGTTCTATAAACGTGCCACTGTTACATAGACCGGAATCATTGCAGAGTATTTAATTAGGGGGACGTTTGTCTTTAGGCAACAGCTGGAACTGAAATATCCCACAGAACACTGTCGTAAAAATGGGCCCAGCCCTGCTGACACACTCTCCACGACAGAATCTACCTGATTCTCGTCACCCGGGGTCCCTGGGGAACGTCTCTCCTCCCTGAACCTCTGTGTGCCTCAGCTCAGCCGGATGTCACCACACCCTGCTTTGACGTTGTGTTCCCTAAAGTGATCTTCTGGTATGCGATCGTCTTGAAAAGACGGTGTATAATGCTCATAGTACAGCAGTTGCTGTCAGCACATGTGGTAAAATTTTGTTGCACCAGCCTTGGGTGAAAATGCAGAATCACTTATTGAGAGTCAGAGAATGTTGTCCTTTGGGAAAGACAGGGCTTGGGAGACTCAGTCCTAATTATGCTCATTATCTTCCATTGCACAGTCTATCTTCTTTGGCCAGATGACTATTAACACGGCAGGAAATGCCCCAGAGACAAACTTTATTCCTCACTGCACGTGGCATTTTCTTGGTGCTTTCTAGGCGTTTGTGCTGGCTAGGAAAAGGAGCACGTCAAGGCTGCATATTGTCACCTGCTTATTTAACTTCTATGCAGAGTACCTCATGAGAAACGCTGGGCTGGAAGAAGCACAAACTGGAATCACGATTGCCAGGAGAAATACCAATAACCTCATATATGCAGATGATACCACCTTTTGACAGAAAGTGAAGAAGAACTAAAGAGCCTCTTGATGAAAGTGAAAGAGGAGAGTGAAAAGATTGACTTAAAGCTCAACATTCAGAAAACTAAGGTCATGGTATCCAGTCCCATCACTTCATGGGAAATAGATGGGGAAACAGTGGAAACAGTGTCAGACTTTATTTTGGGGGGCTCCAAAGTCACTGCAGATGGTGATTGCAGCCATGAAATTAAAAGACGCTTACTCCTTGGAAGGAAAGTTATGACCAACCTAGATAGCATATTCAAAACAGAGACATTACTTTGTCAACAAAGGTCTGTCTCGTCAAGGCGATGGTTTTTCCAGTAGTCATGTATGGATGTGAGAGTTGGACTGTGAAGAAGGCTGAGTGCTGAAGAATTGATGCTTTTGAACTGTGGTGTTGGAGAAGACTCTTGAGAGTCCCTTGGACTGCAAGGAGGTCCAACCAGTCCATCCTAAAGGAGATCAGCCCTGGGTGTCCATTGCAAGGACTGAGGCTGAAGCTGAAACTCCAATACTTTGGCCACCTCATGCAAAGAGCTGACTCATTGGAAAAGACCCTGATGCTGGGAAAGATTGAGGGCAGGAGGAGAAGGGGACGACAGAGGATGAGATGGTTGCATGGCATCACCGACTTGATGGATGTGGGTTTGAGTGGACTCCGGGAGTTGGTGATGGACTTGGAGGCCTGGCGTGCTGCGGTTCATGGGGTTGCAAAGAGTCGGACACGACTGAGCGACTGAGCTGAACTGTGCTGGCTATTTCATCTTGTTGGAGAAGGAAATGGCAACCCACTCCAGTGTTCTTGCCTGGAGAATCCCAGGGACGGGGCAGCCTGGTGGGCTGCAGTCCATGGGGTCGCACAGAGGTGGACACGACAGGAGCAACTTAGCCGCAGCAGCGGCTCCTCTCACAGCCAGCAGACTCGTGTGCCAAACCGTCACTCTGGACGTCTGCCAGGTCAGCCAAAGGACACGGCTCCGGTGTGTTGCGAGTGGGGCGCTGGGCTGCTCTTGGGCGTGAGTGTGCAAGTGTTTGCTGCCATCTTCTGCTTTAAAGCTGGGTGAGGCGCTCACAGAGACTGGTTCTGCCCACGTCACTTACTATCTCTGGGCCACAGATAATTAAAGAAAGGCAGTTTAATAGTCACTAAACAGCTTCAGGTTTGAAATCTGCGTCAGTATTAATCTCACAGACCAGGCGCGTGTGCTTTACCAGAGAGGGCTGAGCTGAGCCTCCAGCTCCCGTGACTCCAGAGCCCCGATCTCGCTACTGCCCAGGACGGACGCACGTTTCGTCCCCCGATAAGCTGAGAAAAGGCAACAAGGTTCCCAGGTGGAAGGAAGGTCAGGCAGTCACACTGGGCGGTCAGTAACGCTGACCCGAAACCAACCAAAGGGCGACGGCCTGACCTGGCCCTCGCCTTCCTGCCTCACTGACCGGATGGGCACCCTGGAGGGAACCGGCCAGGGCCGACCCAGTGTAGACGCCCCGTCACGAAGCACCGGCCCCCGGGGTGGGAGGCAGTGAGCCGGAGCAGACTCGCCTGCCGGCGGGGGCCCAGGGAGCCATAAGAGCCTCCTCTCCGGGGGAGGGTTTCCAGCCAATGGAAAGGAAGGTAGCCGATGAAGCCTCCATCTCCAGTGATCCTCGAAGGTAAGCCGTGAAGAGCTCCTGGGAGACTGTCCATGAGGGTGCTCAGGACCGCCTGGGGGGGACAGACATCAGACGTGCGGCTGTGGAACTCACGCTCCTGGGACGGGGGCAGTCACACTCCTTGCTCACTTACACAGCAGCTCTGTGGGCACGCCCCCACCCCCCCCCACACACACACCCCAGTGTTCCGTGTATGTCAGGCAGGTGCATACAAAAGTGTGTGTGTCAAGACAGAGCAGGCGTGGAGTTTTCAGGTCATCGACTCGAGGTGCAAAGCTTCGATCCCTATTTTTCTGAAGCTGAACATAATTACTATTTCAAGCCTTCCTTCTGCCTGCTGGAAAATTTCCCTTTATTAATTCATGTTAAACTCCATCAATCCAAGGTTTCCTTAGTCAATTCAGGTCTTTCCCGGCAGCCGAGCCTGGGAAAGCCTGCGTGGTGTTGAGAGCTGAGGGTGGGGGTCCTCGCCTGCTCACGGAGCGTCCGCGGCTGCACCCCAGCTGCTCCCGGCCCCAAGGCCACACCATCAGCCCACCCGCCTGCGTTCTTCCCATGTGAGCCCGGGGGCCAGCGGTGTGGACTCAGTTCACCTGCCCAGGCTCGGGGGTAGAGGGGCCTCTGCGCTCACCATCTGCTTGCGCTGCGCCTCTTCCGGGGCTCAGGGCAGGGCTGGGGCAGGAGCGCCCCGGGGCCACGCGCGCTGGGGCCTGAGAAAGTCTGGATTCCCTGCCTCAGTCTCCTCCCAGATGAAGTGGAAACAGGGTCAGAGGCACCTCGCAGGGTGCTGTGACCGTCAGATGCAGATTGGACACCGTGGGAGAGCGTCCGGGACGCAGGAAGCAGGCTCTGACTGCAGTCATTGTTTATTAATGGTTTCACCATTTTTAATAAATGAGGTCCCTGGAGAAGGAAATGGCAACCCACTCCAGTGTTCTTGCCTGGAGAGTCCCATGGACGGAGGAGCCTGGTGGGCTACAGTCCACGGGGTCGCAAAGAGTGGGACACGACTGAGTGACTTAACTAACTAATAAATGAGGTGCGTGCACAGAAGCTATTGAGAAAGTGAGTCGTGTTCTGAGACGTTAGCAAGTGGATCCTCCTGGGGTTGGGGAGGGACGCCCAGGGCTAGATTCCCCACAAATTCTCTCTTGTCTTGACTGTGCCTCTGATGGCAGCTGTGCAGGAAAGTGGACCCCGTGCCCGGAGGACAGACCTCTGAGCGTCTCCACCAGAGTCCACGTCAGATGCAGTCATGTCCGTGAACTGGGAAGAGCTCCCTGACCATGGCCGGGGCTCCTGACCTCGGGCTCCTGCCTGTCTGCTCAAAGACGGGACGACCCAGGCCGAGGTTATCATGACCCCGAGCAAGGGCATCGCAAGGCCACCAGGGGTCATGGAGTAGGGTCTGGATTCTCAGACACGGCCATGCTGATGCCGAGGAGGGGCCCTCAGGGTCTCAGCGGCCTCCCCGCGGGTGCACGAAGGGACAGCAGGCCGAGGAGAGACGAGCAACAGGAGGCCCAGGAGGATTAGAGCTGCCGGGGCCCCAGGTGCTTCCAGACTCACTAGGGCGGAGGCTGCAGAAGTGACAGCCTTGAGTCCATTTTCTTCCCTCTCTCTTTTCTGTTCAGTTACATTTAGGGCAGATGTTTTTACCAAGTGTGTCTAGGATATTTTTTTGTTTTGCAGTCAGCGTGATAAAGCTAATGGATTCAGTTCAGTTCAGCTGCTCAGTTGTGTCCGACTCTTTGTAACCCCATGAACCACAGCACACCAGGCCTCCCTGTCCATCACCAACTCCTGGAGTTTACTCAAACTCATGTCCATCGAGTCGGTGATGCCATCCAACCATCTCATCCTCTGTCATCCCCTTCTCCTCCTACCTTCAATCTTTTCCCAGCATCAGGGTCTTTTCAAATGAGTCAGTTCTCCCATCAAGTGGCCAAAGGATTAGAATTTCAGCTTTAGTGTCAGTCCTTCCATTGAATATTCAGGATTGATTTCCTCTAGGATAGACTTGTTGGATCTCCTTGCAGTCCAGGGGACTCTCAAGAGTCTTCTCCAAAAATTACTAGAGCTAATCAATGAATATAGTAAAGTTGCAGGATATAAAATCAACACACAGAAATCCCTTGCATTCCTATACACTAATAATGAGAAAGTAGAAAAAGAAATTAAGGAAACAATTCCATTCACCATTGCAACGAAAAGAATAAAATACTTAGGAATATATCTACCTAAAGAAACTAAAGACCTATATATGGAAAACTATAAAACACTGATGAAAGAAATCAAAGAGGACACTAATAGATGGAGAAATATACCATGTTCATGGATNCGGGTGGAAAAGAGTCGGACACAACTGAAGGAGCTTAGCTTGCACACACGTAGCACACACACACACACCCTTTCTACCTCCCTCTCTTTCTCCCCTCCCTTTCTCCCCTTCACCCGTCCCTCCCTCCCTCCTTCTTTCCTTCCTTTCTTCTTTCTTGCTCATCCCTTCTGGATCCCTTCCTTTCTCTTTCTCCATCTTTTTACTGTTTATTTACTTTTTTTTTTCTTTGATCGAATAACTTGTACTTGCAATCTACACCGTTTACTGATGGCCACCTTCTGAAATATTGCTGGACTTCACCATCATATAGTAATTCTTTGTTTTTGCCATAGCATCTGACATATGTGTATGTAAACTTATACTATGCCTTCTTGTAACTGGTCACTTTTCTATCTCTTTACCAGTCTGAGCTTCATGAAGGCAGAGACGTATTTTTCATCTTCATATTATGACTTCCTAGCACAGTTCAGTTCACTTCATAGGCATGCTAGCGTATTTCCTTAATCAACATTAAGAAATGAAAAAACATTAGATGTGTATAAGAGACAGGTACTGCTGTAAGGTACTGAGCAGAATGATTAATTTTTCTTTATCAAGAATCTTTTAAATTTCACACCAGTCAGAATGGCTGCGATCCAAAAGTCTACAAGCAATAAATGCTGGAGAGGGTGTGGAGAAAAGGGAACCCTCTTACACTGTTGGTGGGAATGCAAACTAGTACAGCCACTATGGAGAACAGTGTGGAGATTCCTTAAAAAACTGCAAATAGAACTGCCTTATGACCCAGCAATCCCACTGCTGGGCATACACACCGAGGAAACCAGAATTGAAAGAGCCACATGTACCCCAATGTTCATCGCAGCACTGTTTATAATAGCCAGGACATGGAAACAACCTAGATGTCCATCAGCAGATGAATGGATAAGAAAGCTGTGGTACATATACACAATGGAGTATTACTCAGCCATTGAAAAGAATTCATTTGAATCAGTTCTGATGAGATGGATGAAACGGGAACCTATTATACAGAGTGAAGTAAGCCAGAAAGAAAAACACCAATACAGTATACTGACACACATATATGGAATTTAGAAAGATGGCAATGATGACCCTGTATGTGAGACAGCAAAAGAGACACAGATGTATAGAACAGACTTTTGGACTCTGTGGGAGAGGGAGAGGGTGGGATGATTTGGGAGAATGGCATTGAAACATGTATACTATCATGTAAGAACGAAGCACCAGCCTATGTTTGATACAGGATACAGGATGCTTGGGGCTGGTGCACCGGGATGATCCAGAGAGAGGATATGGGGTGGGATGTGGGAAGGGGATTCAGGATTGGGAGCTGGTATAAACCCATGGTGGATTCATGTCAATGTATGGCAAAACCATACGGTATTGTAAAGTAAAATAAAGTAAAAATAAAAATTAAAAAAAAAAAAAAAGAGTCTTCTCCAATACCACAGTTCAAAAGCATCCATTCTTTGGCGCTCAGCTTTCTTTATAGTCCAACTCTCACATCCACACGTGACCACTTGAGAAACCATGGCTGATGGATTAGAAAACAGAGTTATAAGCACACGGTTGTGCCGAGGGAACCAGTGTTGACCAGAAGCGGGGGGACAGGAGGGAGGTGTGGGCAGCGGAGGAGGGGGTTGGGGTGAAGAGGCCGTGTTGAAGAGACAGCACCACATCGGCCACAATCACAGGAGAATCACCGCGAACAGAAGGCCGGTTATGATTCTGGAAATAAGCAAACTGGTCTCCGATTGTGTGCTGTTTGTTAGCTGGTTTTAACGTTGGAGATGATTCCAGAATAGAGTTTTAGCAGAAAACACAGCTCATTCCTACGCCGTGTTCAGATCAGACCTCAGACACGTGGTCATTCCTCCAAACCACACAGAGCCCCCGAGCTCTGATTTCAGGGGCACCTCCTGCTGAGGAGCAAGCTGGTGGTGTTTGGAGCGAGCAGGTCTGAAACGCCACGCTCTCCTCGCTGGGACGCAGGTCTGTCCAGCCCGTGCAGATGTTTGCCCCGGGAAACCAGTCTGTAAGTAAGAAGCGAGAGAGCCGTGAGGCGGGGGTGTTCACAGGCCCGCAGACGCCTCACGGTGCAGGGTCCATGCCCGTCAGCTTGGGGAACGGTAGGTAGAGCTGGGCCTGCTCCTCCGTGAGCCCAGGTGGGGGCTCCAGGTGAGCCGGGAGCACCTGGGCAGGTGGGAGAGGAACCCAGGACAGAGGTGCTGGGGGGTTCAGATCTCCAGACTCGGCGAGGGGCCCGCCCAGCAGGGTCAAACACGGAGACCATAGGGGTCGGCCAGACGGCCCGACACGCAGCGCCGACAGGACACTGCTCCCCAGCTGCCCCCAGCATCACCCCGCCGGCCTCCTGGAGGAAGGAGCTGCGTCCGGCCTCCGTCTCTCGCAGGAGCCCCTCTGGATGACATGGGGCAGGGGGATGCCTGGGCTGCGAGCCTCAGGACGAGATCGGCCCGGGGATGGCTCTCCTGGGAGGAGCCTGTGTGCGGGGCTGGAGGTTGGAAAACTGGAGGGGGGAGCTGTTCAGAGTCCAGGGCCGTCCACACCTGAGGACGGGAGGGGCGGGGGTGGGGTATTGATCCGTTGGTGGGGCGGGGTTATTCATCTGTCTTCATAGTGGGGGGACGGGGAGGGAGTACTGATCCATCTTCTAGTGTTCGCGTGTGAGGAGAGAGGCGGAGCAGGGGTGACGGGGTGCTGGCCCCCCCAACCCCGCCTGGCCCTTCCCTGCAGGGTTTGCTCACCCGGGTCCCGGGTGAGGGGCTGGCGCCTCGCCCCCAGTTCAGTGCTCCGAGGGCAGAGCAGCAGCAGCGGGCGTGGCCCTCCCCTCGCTCCCCGCGGGACAGGGGGCCCTCTGGATGGAGGGGCGGCCAGCACGACCCAGGCGCAGTCACTCCTCTGAACGTCTCTCTTCACAGTGGGTGTGATGTGTGCCCATCAGCCACCCCCGCTTCCTCTGCTGAGGCCCAAACCCCAAAGTGACCAAAAGCCCCACCTCAGTCTCCTTGCCAAGAGCTTACACTCCGTAAAGAAGACATAAAATGTCTGTTATTCAGGCTGATCAGCTCTTTTCGGCCCTGCTGTCGATGAAAGAACAGCAAGGATGGGGGCAAGTTTTCACTGTTTCTGCTCCTAGAAAATTCCACTTAAAAACACACACAGCTGCCACTCAATGCGGCTTCACCAGCAGTCAACCCAGAAATTTTTTTTTTACAACTATCAAGCTGCTGATTCTCAACAGGAGAAATGGGCCCCCAAACCAAGGAAGAAAGCCCTTCTCTGCACGTGGCGAATGTTGGGGCGAAAGCTCTGGGAAACCATTTGCGTGAAGCCCCCAGGGGCTGCTGTGTGTCTGTCCGTCAGCGCCGCAGAGCAGAGCAGAGGCTGATCCGCGGGGCTGGGAGGGGTCCGCGGCCGTGGTCTCCCTGGAGAGACTCTCGGACTAACAGTCGGTCAGTTTCTGTAGACACGCTCGCGGGGCTCGCACGGAAATCCCATCGAGCCGGCAACGCAGTGCGGGCCTGAGAGTATCCCTAAAGACGGCGAGGGGCTGGCCAGACGCCCCGTGGCTGCCCGTGTTCTGACCTCCCCGCCAGAGCAGCCCCCTGCCGCCCCGGCCACCTGCCCGAGGCCAGGACGCAGCTGATGGGGTGGGGCGCCCCCTCCCCTCCACGGGAGGGCCAGCCAGCCTTCGGGAGCAGCTGTCTCGGGGGCAGTTTCTCAGTGGGACGAGCTTACTTCACACACTCCCATCACCCAGGAACTGATGCCGACGTTACGTGCGGGCTTGTTCCCCGCACGGACAGACACGTACCTGCCAGGTGACAGGCGAGCCGACGCGTCCAGGGGGACAGCGGGCCCCTGCTGAGAGGGGTCGGGCCCCTAAGGGAGGTCCTGGCAGCCTGGGGAGGGGGGTTCACCCGAGGCTGGAGAGGCCAGAGCCAGGCTTCTCCCTGGAGATCCTCTTCTTCAGGGTCTGCAGACAAAGTATTTTGTACAACAGAGGACGTCCAACCTCCTGTCTGATGCTTTTCACAAAGAGCACTTCCCAAAACCTTCAAGAGAAGGGCTCGAGGCCATCAGTATATTATTTAACCTAAAGATAAACCTTTTCAAAAACTCTCAGGTACTGCGTTTAACTCACATCCCCGTGAGCCCGGCCAGCCGTCCACGGAGGAGGACGGAAGGGGATGGGATCCCGCATCTCAGGACGCCTCTCGCCTGGGCCTGCGCCCACGCTGAGGCCTGAGCACCTGCCGGGGGCCTGGAGGGCGTGCGTGCGGAAATGAGAGAGTGGAGACCCTCCCGGAGCACGCGGTAACTTCCCGTGTGGTTCCTGAGTGCAGGCGGCGCAGACCCGAGACCGCGTGACTCCTCAGAGCACAGCCCGGCACCTCCGGTATCCGCGGACCTGACGGGAGAGCGTGTTCCCTGCCTCCTTGACAGCGCAGGTTTCCGCCCCAAGCTCTTTGCTTGCCTCTCCCGGGGTGGGGGTGTGGGGCGGGGCACTCTCTAAAATGACCACAGAGAGCTGCCCCAGGGCTTCGATCACGTTTCCGTTTTCCGGCTGGAGAAGAAGCTGAGGGCCAGGTTGCAGCAGTCTTGACCCCCGGCCCCGGCCTTGTCCCTGGTCCCCCGGTGGAGATGCTCACGGGAGCCAGCCTGCCCTCAGGGACCTCAGCGGCAAGTCTCAGCGCCAGCAACCAGGAGGCCTGGCTCGGTGTCCCTGCCCCTTAGGTGCCCAAGGTCAGCCTGGCACGCTGGGGTCTGAGTAGCCCAGCTTCTGCGGGAAGAAGGTCAGGAGAAGAAAGACAGAGGGCAGAGGCGATGTCCACGGACCCCGGAGTCCAGGGGTGGCCCTGCGCCTGCCACCCTGCTCGCCCAGTTAGACCCGCCACCCCCAACCCCCTCTGGACTCCAGCGTCCTCAGGCCACCGGGCCCCGGCTGCCGGGGGCTGCGTCCTGGCCTCAGCCCTGCATGTCTTCTGCTGCCGGGACGGAAGCCCATGGAAGGTGAGCAGGGAGGGGCCGTGATCAGGCCAGAGGCAGGTGTGGCTCCCCCCCACCAACCGGGCCAGCCTGAGGTTCTGCCCAGTGCAAAATAAAATGCAGGGCCTGTTGTTCAAAAATTATGCAAAATTTCAAGACAGTGAGAGCATCAAAAACCATTTCAGTAAGTATGCAAGACTGAGGCTGAAGCTGAAGCACCAATACTTTGGCCACCTGATGTGAAGAGCTGACTCATTGGAAAGGACCCTGATGCTGGGAAAGATAGAAGGTGGGAGGAGAAGGGGACGCCAGGAGACAAGATGGTTGGATGGCGTCACTGACTCCTTGGGCATGACTTTGAGCGAGCTCTGGGAGGTGGTGAAGGACAGGAAAGCCTGGCGTGCCGCAGTCCGTGCAAAGAGTAGGACACAACTGAGTGGCTGAACAATACAAGACCGAGGCCTTTCTAAGCGTAGACGCCTGGATGGATGAGTTAGAAATGCCGGCAACATCCTGTAACCCAAGCCTGGGTAAACATTCAGAGATATAAATTAAATATTGGCAAATTGTGAATTTCATGCCGAAACTCAATGCCCCTACCAGCATGCACACACATGATTGTATGTATCTGTGTTACACATGTCCACATTATAAAGTGTGCATAGGTATATAGACATACACAGGTGGTTTGCCCAACGTCTAGTGTTGAAACAATTCAGACATCTTTGCTGCACAGTCTTCTTACTTGTACCTTGTGTGCCTCTTGGTTTTCTCCTCATTCGCTGTGATCAGTCTTGTCGGGAACACTGAGGCTCGGGCCGGAGGTTGCTGCCTACGCGTCTGGTTGTCTCTTTCACACCTTCTTTCCCTGCGGTCCTTTAGAAATGCCCCGCTTTCAGAGAACTCTAAGCAATAACGTTTTTAAAAAGGAAAGCTCTGCTAGGATAGATCAGTGTGCCCTTTGCTGCCAGCCTGCCTGCTTCACCTCGTACTCGCTCCTAGGACGGCAGTCTCAGGCCCGTGGAAGTCTCGTAAGTAGCTGCTGGTTCCCTGAGAGCTGACGCGTCCTTTCCTTACCGCTCTTAATGCCCCAGAAGGAGCTCCTTTATTTAGAAAGAAACCCCAGCACCTACATCTCTCGAAGACTAACTAATTATCCCTTGACAAGGAAGAGAAAAAAGAACGGGAAGAAATGCACTCAATAACTAAGATGTGTGTGTGTGAAATAGGTTTTATTTTTATACTTGATATTTAGAAGATTGCAATGTGAACACTGTTACTTGACAGCAAGATGAATTTTACAAGATAAAAGTTACATGACACAAGTCTGTTATACCTCAAAAACAGAGCGCATCTCTTTCAGGTTAATGTATAAGAGACAGACAACGAACAACGTGCCTTCTGCGCTGCGAGGGTGGAGTCTTAACCCCTGGACCACAAAGGAAACCCTTAGAGCAACCGTTTCTGAATCTTTGCAGTGAGTCTACCTTCCCTTAGTTACTGTAGAAGTGAAGTAAGCCTACCGTCCAGCTCAGTTCAGTTCAGTCGCTCAGTTGTGTCCGAATCTTAAATTAAAAGACACTCCTTGGAAGGAAAGTTATGTCCAACCTAGATAGCATATTCAAAAGCAGAGACATTACTTTGCCAACAAAGGTCCGTCTAGTCAAGGCTATGGTCTTTCCAGTGGTCATGTATGATGTGAGAGTTGGACTGTGAAGAAAGCTGAGCGCCGAAGAATTGATGCTTTTGAACTGTGGTGTTGGAGAAGACTCTTGAGAGTCCCTTGGACTGCAAGGAGATCCAACCAGTCCATTCTAAAGGAGATCAGTCCTGGGTGTTCATTGGAAGGACTGATGCTAAAGCTGAAACTTCAGTACTTTGGCCACCTCATGTGAAGAGTTGACTCATTGGAAAAGACTCTGATGCTGGGAGGGATTAGGGGCAGGAGGCGAAGGGGACGACAGAGGATGAGATGGCTGGATGGCATCACTGACTCAATGGACATGAGTCTGGGTGAACTCCAGGAGTTTGTGGTGGACAGGGAAGCCTGGCGTGCTGCAGTTCATTGGGTCACAAAGAGTCGGACACGACTGAGTGACTGAACTGAACTGAAGGACAGGGAGGCCTGGCGTGCTGTGATTCCAGGAGCTGGGGGTGGACAGGGAGGCCTGGCGAGCTGCGATCCAGGAGCTGGGGGTGGACAGGGAGGCCTGGCGAGCTGTGGTTCGTGGGGTGTTGGGGGCCAGCGTGAGGAATCCCTCCCGTGACAAGGTCATGCGGAAGGAAGCCTGACAAATGCAAGGACGTGATCAGGTTTCAGGGGTTTCCCCTGGAATTTCCTGAGCATCCACCCCCCCCCCCCCAAAATAAGAATCTGCCGGCCTTTGTACTCTGCTTTTCCACTCTTGTAATATTCTCTGGAAAAAGTCAAATCAGGGCTTTAGTCTTCTGCATTTGAAAGGGATGTTTCAGTTAAATCCCCTTTGATAACTCTCTAGCTTGCCTAACAGGTTCCCCCGGACCTCTTACAGCATGTGAATTGCTTACAGCCCCCATCCGTGAGAGGCACAAAGCTTAAAAACAACTTAAAGACACAGAGCCTTTTCTAAAGAGTTAAAAATCATATTNGTTTCAGTTAAACCCCCTCTGATAACTCTCTAGCTTGCCTAACAGGTTCCCCCGGACCTCTTAGAGCTTGTGAATTGCTTACAGCCCCCCAGCCGCGAGAGACACAAATCTTAAAAGCATCTTAAAGATACAGAGCCTTTTCTAAAGAGTTAAAAATCATATTGGTGACAGGTTTTCACTGTTGACTCAATGACTGCTGCCAGACCTCCATATTCTTTATCTTTTAGGCACCTGGGAGGATGTTAATCAATGTAATTGGGATGTACAAAAAGATATGTAGTAGTTTTGATGTTAGCAACACTAGACTTTTGAGTTAATTACTTTTCTTGGTTATATATCACTGCACTCCTCTTGTGTCCTTGCTATGTAAGAATGTAACTTTTTTTAGTGCCGAGAGTGGCACCAGACTTTGGGAAGATCAACACAAATAAGTCTTCTGGTTGACAAACCCTTATCAGAAAGAAGGCTGTAAAATGTTAATTGGCCCTTTTGGCCGGAAGATGATGTAAGTTACCTAAGACTTGTGTATACAACTAGGTATGCAGAGAGAAAAGTCTGGTTTGATAAGAGTCTGGGCTGCTAACACTGCATAATTTTGTATTACCCATTGATCTCTATGTACAATCAAAAAGGTATAACAGGCCTTTCCAGACAATAGGAGCGGGGGCCAGTCGCTAGACTGCTTTCCCCCGTGTCTCCTCTTTACCCTAATTTCAGGCTGAATTCCCATCTGGAGCGGGCAGCTCATCATGTGTACTTACTTGTTCTGGCTTCTAAGACTCGCGCGAAAGGGAGCTCAAGGTGGGGCACCCTTAGATATTCAAGTGGGCGCCGGTGGCCCAACGCAGATGGCGCAAATCTCTTGTCCTGAGATTTTATTGGTCTTCCCCATAAGCCAAGTTATTCAGCCTCTTTTCTCCACTTAATTTTCCTACTACACTATTTCTTCCTAGTCTAATCTTATATTAATAAATAAATAGGTCTTTCCTCGCCAACACCATCCCCGCTTCGAATTCCCTGGATCCACCGGGGCTGGACCCTGGCAGTGGGGCCCCCACTTGGTTTCCTCGCTCTGCTTTTTCAAATTTTCCTTTGCTTAAATGGGACTCTTGTGCCTCCATATAAATGTTAGCCTGACTTTCACCAGTTCTACACATTTTAACATCTCACTGAGTGCATAGATCAGTTTGGGTGAAATTGACATTTTTAGAATATTTTAGACTTCAGCATCATGATCTATGTCTGTGTTATGCATCCAGCAATTATGTAATTTTCTCTAAAAAGATCTTACAAAGATGTTAGGTTTATTGGGAGGTGCCACATAATATTTTATTGCTATGTGGCATTTTTTATCATTGGTCCTTTCTGGATTATGATAATAAATTATGCTTTCTTAAGTAATTTATTTTGAATCCATTCATCTGTTAAGCTTAACTCTCATGGATCATTGTAGACTGTCTTGAATTCCCTTACTAACTCCCTTTTCTTCAATCTTATGGCTCCTTAGGAGGGAAATGTCATTCCTTTACTTAAGATACTCAAGCCTCCAATCCTGTCCTTCAGTTTCATGGCGATCATGCAGTATCCAACATTAGCCATGAGAGAGCTTATCTGTGCCTTGTTCTTGACTTCAAAGGAAATGCCTTAAAAAAAAAAAAAAAAAAAACTGAGCATAACACTGGTAACCTTTAGAGAAAATCACTTTAAAGTTTCACCATTGTTGTGTTTGATTTTCTCCTTGTGAATATCCTTTGTTGGGTCAATGCCAGCCCTCTCCTTTCCTGTTCTGCAAGAAAGCTCTTTTGTGATCATGAATAGGAATTAAACATTACTGACAAGTTCGTTTCTGAACCTTTAGATAATCCAAAGGGAGTTTTTTATGTTGTTCATGTGGTATTTACAGTAATAGCCTTTCTTTTCTTTTTTTAATATAAATTTATTTATTTTAATTGGAGGCTAATTGCTTTACAATATATTGGTTTTGCCGTATATCAACATGAATCCACCACGGGTGTACACGTGTTCCCCATCCTGACCCCCCCTCCCACTTCCCTCCTTCTCCCATCCCTCTGGGTCATCCCAGTGCACCAGCCCTGAGCATCCTGTATCCTGCATTGACCCTGGACTGGCGATTCATTTCACATATGATAATATCCATGTTTCAATGCCATTCTCCCAAATCATCCCACCCTCATCCCCTCCCACAGAGTTGACTCTTCTATACATCTATCTCTCTTTTGCTGTCTCACATACAGGGTTATCGTTACCACCTTTTAAAATTCCATATATATGTGTCAGTATACTGTATTAGTGTTTTTCTTTCTGGCTTACTTCACTCTGTATAATCGGCTCCAGTTTCATCCACCTCATTAGAACTGATTCAAATGTATTCTTTTTAATGGCTGAGTAATACTCCATTGTGTATATGTACCACAGCTTTCTTATCCATCCATCTGCTGATGGACATCTAGGTTGTTTCCATGTCCTGGCTATTATAAACAGTGCTGCGATGAACATTGGGGTACACGTGTCTCTTTCAATTCTGGTTTCCTCGGTGTGTATGCCCAGCAGTGGGATTGCTGGGTCATAAGGCAGTTCTATTTGCAGTTTTTTTAAGGAATCTCCACACTGTTCTCCATAGTAGCTGTACTAGTTTGCATTCCCACCAACAGTGTAAGAGGGTTCCCTTTTCTCCACACCCTCTCCAGCATTTATTGCTTGTAGACTTTTGGATCGCAGCCATTCTGACTGGCGTGAAATGGTACCTCATTGTGGTTTTGATTTGCATTTCTCTGATAATGAGTGATGTTGAGCATCTTTTCATGTGTCTGTTAGCCATCCGTATGTCTTCTTTGGAGAAATGTCTGTTTAGATCTTTGGCCCATTTTTTGACTGGGTTATTTTTCTGGAATTGAGCTGCAGGAGTTGTTGTATCTTTTTGAGATTAATTCTTTGTCAGTTGCTTCGTTTGCTATTATTTTCTCCCATTCTGAAAGCTGTCTTTTCACCTGGCTTATAGTTTCCTTTGTTGTGCAGAAGCTTTTAATTTTAATTAGGTGCCATTTGTTTATTTTTGCTTTTATTTCCAATATTCTGGGAGGTGGGTCTTAGAGGATCCTGCTGTGATTTATGTCGGAGAGTGTTTTGCCTGTGTTCTCCTCTAGGAGTTTTATAGTTTCTGGTCTTATGTTTAGATCTTTAATCCATTTTGAGTTTGTTTTTGTGTGTGGTGTTAGAAAGTGTTCTAGTTTCATTCTTTTACAAGTGGTTGACCAGTGTTCCCAGCACCACTTGTTAAAGAGATTGTCTTTAATCCATTGTATATTCTTGCCTCCTTTGTCGAAGACAAGGTGTCCATAAGTGTGTGGATTTATCTCTGGGCTTTCTATTTTGTTCCATTGATCTATATTTCTGTCTTTGTGCCAGTACCATACTGTCTTGATGACTGTGGCTTTGTAGTAGAGCCTGAAGTCCGGCAAGTTGATTCCTCCAGTTCCATTCTTCTTTCTCAAGATTGCTTTGGCTATTCGAGGTTTTTTGTATTTCCATACAAATCTTGAAATTATTTGTTCTAGTTCTGTGAAAAATACCGCTGGTAGCTTGATAGGGATTGCATTGAATCTATAGATTGCTTTGGGTAGTATACTCATTTTCACTATATTGATTTTTCTGATCCATGAACACGGTATATTTCTCCATCTATTAGTGTCCTCTTTGATTTCTTTCACCAGTGTTTTATAGTTTTCTATATGTAGGTCTTTTGCTTCTTTAGGCAGATATATTCCTAGGTATGTTATTCTTTTCGTTGCAATGGTGAATGGAATTTCTTAATTTCTCTTTCTATTTTCTCATCATTAGTGTATAGGAATGCAAGGGATTTCTGTGTGCTGATTTTATATCCTAAACTTTATTATATTCATTGATTAGCTCTAGTGATTTTCTGGTGGAGTCTTTAGGATTTTCTATGTAGAGGATCATGTCATCTGTAAACAGTGAAACTTTTACTTCTTCTTTTCCAATCTGAATTCCTTTTATTTCTTTTTCTGCCCTGATTGCTGTGGCCAAAACTTCCAGAACTATGTTGAATAGTAGTGGTGAAAGTGGGCACCCTTGTCCTGTTCCTGACTTTAGGGGAAATGCTTTCAATTTTTCACCATTGAGGATAATGTTTGCTGTGGGTTTGTCATATATAGCTTTTATTATGTTGAGGTATGTTCCTTCTATTCCTGCTTTCTGGAGGGTTTTTATCATAAATGGATGTTGAATTTTGTCAAAGGCTTTCTCTGCATCTATGAGATAATCATAGCTTTTATTTGTCAATTTGTTAATGTGGTGAATTACATTGGTTTGCAGATACTGAAGAATCCTTGCATCCCTGGGATAAAACCCACTTGGTCATGATGTATGATCTTTTTAACGTGTTGTTGGATTCTGATAGCTAGAATTTTGTTAAGGATTTTTGCGTCTATGTTCATCAGTGATATTGGCCTGTAGTTTTCTTTTTTGTGTGGCATCTTTGTCAGGTTTTGGTGTTAGGGTGATGGTGGCCTCATAGAATGAGTTTGGAAGTTTACCTTCCTCTGCAATTGTCTAACATTTAATCACACTGGCCTTCTTTGGGATAAACTCAGCTTGGTCATGCTGTCTGCACACATTGCTAGATAAATGAGTATGCTGGTTTTCTTTTTTAAAATAATTTTTGCATTTAGATTTTTAAATAAGTTATTTAATGATTATCTTCTTTAGCAAAGCTTTATTTGATGTCAAAGTTTTGCTAGACTTACAAAATTATTTGGCTAGTTTTATGTGTTCTTGTTTTCTGGAACTATTTTTTTTTTTTTTTTGAGAAACAGATTATTCCTTAAAGTTTGGGTCCTATACACTGTAACTCTAAATAAAGCTTATCCATTTTTTCCAAGGTGAGGTGAAGTTTGGGTGGCTAGCTGGAGGAGCTATTTTGAGGCAGCACTTAGACTAAAGTGTTTTTTCCTTCTTATTAATGAAATTATACACAGCTACAGGCTTCCCAGGTGGCGCAGTGGTAAAGAATTTGCCTCCCAAGGCAGGAGATGCTGACTTGTTCCCAGGGTCAGAAAGGTCCCCGGAGGAGGAAATGGCAACCCACGCTATTGTTCCTGCCTTGAAAATTCCCCGGACAGAGGAGCCTGGTGAGTTACAGTCCACGGAGTTGCGAAGAGTCAGACGTGACCGAGCAGCTGAGCAGGCTCTCATGCCTGTAACTACATACACTGTGAAAATGAGCTGCGTGAAATCATTCAAACTATTGCGAAGAGTGTGTTAACTGCCATCACTATTGTTGATTTTTTCCCTTGCTACCACAGCGGTTCTCATGGAGGGTCCTCAGCACGGCCCACAAGCTAGTCAGAAACGCGGAGTGTCAAGCTGAACCAAACCCGGAGGATTCGGGCCGCTGGGTGGGCCCAGCGACCCGTGTTAGCACACTCTGCAAGCAAATGTGGCGCGCGCTTGGGCGTGGAAACCGCCCTCCCCTCCGTGTCCACAGCCCCGCTTCGGGGACCCTGCACATCCTCGGTGCCCCCGCCTCGCCCCTCGCCCGCCTGCCGCCCTGCACCCCCTCCGCCTGCCAGCCGCATCAGAGCTGTCTGCCGGGTGAGAGTTCCTTGCGATCCCGAGTCTGCTTGCCTTCGGTGGCACAGGCTTCTGCTCTGTCTCTGTCAGTTCTGTGTTTCATTGTCTTCGCTGTTCATTCTCAGTGTAACTGACCTGCTGTCTCTCTGGATGGGTCTGGTCTCCACCCTCACGGGAACAGAATTACACAATGCGCCGTCTTCTGCTGCCGGCTGGTCAGTAACGAGGCCACAGCAGCGTGTTGGCACAAGAGCCATCCTCTGCCCATCCCCGACCGGCACCTGCCACATTTGCCGTCCTCTCGTCAGACAGTGGGCCTTTGGGCCGCACCTGCCTCTGGCTGCTGTGTAGGTTTGCACGTGAGCCGTGTGTACGTTGCTCATCGTCCACGAGCTCACAGACAGGGCTGCCGTCAGGGCGGGATGAGACGTTTCTTTCCAACCTTTAAGGTCCTCTGACGCACAGCTTCTCCTAATTCTGCTCCGGCTTCGGTGTGAAGCCCCTTGTCAGGTGTGCTGGGGAAATTAACTTCCTAAGGAGCTGACACTTCTACTCAAAGGCCCAAGAAAACTCCATGCCAGTGGGACAGTTAGGATTACAATCAAGCCCTGACTGCATCGCAGTGAAGCAAGCAGGGAGCCTTATGACGGTGCAGCCCACGCGCCTCTGAAATCCTCACGCCTTTGGCGGGGGCTGAGGGGACGGAAGGCAGTGTCTGTGAGGATTTCGGGGCTCCATGAAGAGTGCTCTGGCCGGGACCCAGCACCCAGTGATCACTCAGTGACTGCTGCCTCACAGGAACCTCTCCCTCCCTGTCACGCACACACATACACACGCGCGTGTGCACACGGAGCTTTTGGGTGACAAGGGAAGAACTGGGGTGAAGTGGAGTCTGGAACCGCGTCACTTGGTCGCAGAAGTGACTTCACCGCCAGGTGAGGAGCCGCCTGCCCAGGCTCTGACTTCATAAATAAGGAAACAGGTTGAGGAAGTTGCTTGTCTTACTTCAAATCACAGGCCTCGCTAGCATCAGAAAAGGGAAAGGAAAATGCCACCTAGAACTCCGGGAGATGGTGATGGACAGGGAGGCCTGGCGTGCTGCGGTTCATGGGGCCGCAAAGAGTCGGACACGACTGAGCGACTGAACTGAACTGGACTGAACTGACAGTTCTTGAATGGTCTTTGTCCAACATGGGAATAGCATCGATGCTCAAGACCTCCTTCCTCCACCGCGTTTCTGCCCAGTGTGGTCCTTGCGCGGAGTGGAGCTGTTTGTATTTTAGTCGCAAAGACGGCGCCTGCTCCCCCGCACAGCACTGCGTTCTTTGTGGAGGTTTTGCACATTTCTACTCAGTAGAAAGCACACGTGGCCCGCCGGTGCCTTCGGGTCGGGTCTGAGTGGCTCTGACTCGGGACACGTGACCCTGCACGCGTGGCGGTGCCCCCGAGACCCCAGTGCCCCCCGAGCCTCTCCTCCGTGGAGCCGCTCCTCGCCCCGCCCCCGCGGCCGCTCGGCCC
>SJYT01024224.1:73627-103698 GCA_006410635.1 Cephalophus harveyi | reverse complement strand
AAGACCCCCCGCCCCGCCCAGCGCCGCCCCCCCCGGGCGAGCGGAGGGGCGCGGGATGGGGGTGAGTGGCGTGCACGCTGTCGGATCGCGTTATGGCCGGAGGTCCGAGGGCAGACTCGCTGACCGACGGTCAGTTTTTTCCTGGGTGTAAGTTCGCTCGCGGGTGCACGTTCTGGTGTCTGTTCCTGCGCCTGCCTGCCCTTCCGAGACCCCGTCTCGTGGCCGAGCACCGGCCCTGGGAGCGGGGTCGCGCCATCCGTCCGTTTCAGCTGCGCCTGGCCTGGGCGGCAGCGTGCGGCCCCCGGGCGCTGGGGCACCCACCGAGGCTCTGCTGTTTGTGGGGAATAATACGAGCAAGCGGTAAAAGCGGAGCATCGGCAGAGGGCATCAAGCGCCAATTTAGCGGTTTCCACATACTCAGTCTGCCCCCACCCGACATCAACACCACCAGCTGAGTTAAAATCCAGCTGAAATCACATAATTAGATGAAAGAAAAGTGTTTTCTGTGACATTCTTCAAGCCTAGTGTTCACACAGGGAGGAGGGTTGACTGCTCAAATTAAGTTCCTTGATAAATATTTATAAATGCCCTTTAAAAAATATCATTAACAACAGCTGCTTTAAAAATACAGCTAAGGGTTCAGTAAACAAAATCTTTTCAAACAGAGGAATCAATGTGATTTCGTGGGACAGATGATGAAGCACCTAATTCTCCATTTGCAAATTAAAATTCCACATTCCAGGTACTCAAACAATTCTAAAACATTTTTTTAAACTGTAACAGATGCTCAGGCAAGAAACCATTGAGTTGGGGGAGAAATCAGCGCATCCAGGTGTGACGGCGTCTACACACACAGATGCCACACACACCTTGGAAAAGGAGATGCTGGAGCCTGAAGACGCCTCGGGTCGCAGCTGACGACAAAGAGTCAGCGAAGCTGAACAATATCAGCTTGTGTTTATGTATCTACTCAGGCTTCAGTTGCAAACGTCTCTGGAAAAGGCTTCCATGGTCGTCTTGGGAAGTGCTGGAAGGCGCGGAATTCTAGGTTACTTGGCTCCTGCTGGGTTACTCCCCAAAGGTTGAGGCTAACGCCTGTGGGACCCCAGCCAGGCCCTGCGCCGCACCCTCGGCCCGGGCACCGCGGAGGCCAGCCCCTGTCACCCGGTCTCCCAGCCCCGGGGTGCCAACGCCTCTGCGGGGAGTCTACCTCGGGGCTGCACTCGTTACACGGAAACCCTTCCCTTGAGACTGTGAATGGAACAGCACGTTTTTTCAGAAAAGCCTTTTTTGGGCTGGTTTTACAGCAAAGCTGTGTGCCTGCGTGCTGTGCATGCTGGTCCATGCAGTGGCGTCTCACTGACCCTTAGGGTCTGCTCACAAGTCGTAATTTATTTTTCTTCCTGCTTCACCAACTGAATGATGCCAGTTGGCCTATTCCAGAACATTGATTTTCTGGGTATTGCATGAATATTCAGATTATCCTCTTCACATCGGGTGTGTTTTCTTTGGAAATGGCACATTTTGTGTTGTCAAGATTCTTGTGCACAGAATGGTTTGAATTTTTGTTATGTTTTAATATCTGTGGCATCCGCAGTGATACATCGCCCTTCGTCCTTCATGCTGGAATTTTCTGCCTTTTCTCTTTTTACTGTCTTTCAGTCTCACTGGAGGCATATCATTTTTCAACTCTCTTAAAAGAGCCTAGTTGTGTCTCGCTGCTGATCTGCATGCTTTTCCTGTCTTCTGTTTGATGGATTTGCGCTCCTACTTTCTTTTTCGGGAGTGAGGATTGCTATGCCTTCTGCACAGATCAATCTTTTTATCATAAGTGATGTTTGTCTTGGTCCCTGGTAAATTTTTTTGCTCTAGGGCTTATCTTGTATAAGTATAATAATCCCTACTTTTTAAAAATAAAATTTGTGGAGTACACCTATTCCCAGCCTTTTATTTCGATCCTACATATGTCATTATATTTGAAGTGAGTTTCTTTTAAATATCTTTTATCATCATTTGAAAAATTTATTCTGACAACCCCTGACTTCGTTGGTGTATTAAGCCGGTTTCATTTCATGTAAATAGTGACAACTACGTCTGCAGCTTGCCATTTTATGGGCTTCCGCGGCGGCTCAGCGATCAAGATTCCGCCCGTGATGCAGGAGACACACCTGGAGGCAGGGTCAGTCCCCACGTTGGGAAGATCTCGTGGAGGAAGGCATGGCAGCCCACTCCAGGATTCTTGCCTGGAGAGTCCTCTGTCCTCGTGGACAGCGGGCCCTGGTGGGCTGCAGCCTGTGGAGCCTCAAAGAGGCGGACACATCTGACGCGGCTGAGCAGGCGCACACCGACCTTTTACCCAGGAAACGGTCATCTTCTCGCTTCACGTTTTCACCCACAAACTATTAGTGGATTTTCCACCACAGCTGATGATATTTTAATTAAAGAGTCTCGATAATTTCCAGTCTGTCATAAAATAATGGAAGATTTAGTATCTCTGTGCAATGACTGTTCAGATTCCATTCAGTCATCTAATAGAACACTTAATTCTTTTGTCAATACATTTCTTTATCTATCAGCAGCATTAAAAACAGCCTCTGCTTAATATATTTGATTAAAAATGTTGTTTATTAATAATAGTTCATTGGCTTTTATAATCTAAAACCAGTTTTAAATTATGACTTTACAGTCTTTCTCATTTAATTATAAAGATACCAAAAAAAAGAGTTGATTCTCTCGTGTTTTGTACTTGACAAAAGCTGATCACCAGAAGCCCAGGCTGTCCCTCTGTTATGAAATTGTATTTTCTATTTTGCCCCATTTATTCCCTGTTCCCAGTCTTTATTCTCCCTCCAGTAGGCACTCACTCTTTTATAATTAATGAATGTTTTTGTAGTCCAACTTCTGTGTGAAAAAATATGTGAGATTGTTCTTTGTGCATTTTAATTTACATACTACTGTGCAGTATATAATTTTGTTTCTTATTTTTTATGTAATTTGTTGCTGCATATAAAGCATCTTTATTATTCCAGGTCATGGAGTGGTACTCCAAGGCACACATGGGCTCTATTTTGTTAATCTGATGTGTGGGCTTTACAAATAGCTATGAAAAGAAGTGAAGCAAAAGGCAAAGGAGAAAAGGAAAGATATACCCGTTCAAACGCGGAGTGCCAAAGAATAGCAAGGAGAGATAAGAAAACCTTCCTCAGGGATCAATGCAAAGAAATAGAGGAAAATAATAGAATGGGAAAGACGAGAGATCTCTTCAAGAAAATTAGAGATACCAAGGGAAATTTTCATGCAAAGATGGGCAATATAAAGGACAGAAATGGTATGGACCTAACAGAAGCAGAAGATATTAAGAAGAGGTTCAAGAATACAGAGAAGAACTGTACAAAAAAAGATCTTTACAACCCAGATAACCCCCATGGTGTGATCACTCACCTAGAGCCATACCTCCTGGAATGTGAAGTCAAGTGGGCCTTAGGAAGCATCACTATGAACAAAGCTAGTAGAGGTGATGGAATTCCAGTTGAGCTACTTCAAATCTTAAAAGATGATGCTGTGAAAGTGCTATACTCAATATGCCAGCAAATTTGAAAAACTCAGCAGTGGCCACAGGACTGGAAAAGGTCAATTTTCATTCCAATCCCAAAGGAAGGAAATGCCAAAGAATGCTCAAACTACAGCACAATTGTACTCATCTCACACGCTAGCAAAGTAATGCTCAAAATTCTCCAAGCCAGGCTTCAATAGGATGTGAACCGTGAACTTTAAGGCCCAGAAAAAATATCAATGAAAAAGTTCAGGTCAGTTCAGTCACTCAGTTGTGTCTGACTCTTTGCGATCCTATGGACTGCAGCATGCCAGGCCTCCCTGTCCATCACTTAACTCCCAGAGCTTGCTCAGACTCATGGGCACTGTGTTGGTGACACCATCCCACCATCTCATCCTCTGTCATCCCCTTCTCCTCCCGCCTTCAATCTTCCACAGCATCAGGGTCTTTTCCAATGAGTTGGTTCTTTGCATCAGGTGGCAAAAAATTGGAGTTTCAGGACAGCATCAGTCCTTCCAATGAACACCCAGGACTGATCTCCTTTAGGATGGACTGGTTGGATCTCCTTGCAGTCCAAGGGACTCTCAAGAGTCTTCTCCAACACCACAGTTCAAAAACATCAATTCTTCTGCACTCAGCTTTCTTTATAGTCCAAGTCTCACATCCATACATGACTATTGGAAAAATAGCTTTTACTAGATGGACCTTTGTTGGTAAAATAATGTCTCTGCTTTTTAACACGCTATCTAGATTGGTCAAAGCTTTCCTTCCAAAGAGCAAGTGTCTTTTAATTTCATGGCTACAGTCACCACCTGCAGTGATTTTGGAGTCCCAAAAATAAAGTCTGTCACTGTTTCCACTGTCTCCCCATCTATTTCCCATGAAGTGATGGGACCAGATGCCATGATCTTCGTTTTCTGAATGCTGAATTTTGAGCCAACTTTTTCACTCTCTTCTTTCACTTTCAAGAGGCTCTTCGGTTACTTTTCACTTTTTGCTGTAAGGGTGGTGTCATCTGCATATCTGAGGTTATTGATATTTCTCCTGGTAATCTTGATTCCAGCTTGAGCTTCATCCAGCCAGGCATTTCTTATGATGTATTCTGCATATAAGTTACATAAGCAGGGTGACAATATGGAGCCTTGATGTACTCCTTTCCCTATTTGGAACGAGTATGTTGTTCCATGTCCAGTTCTAACTGTTGCTTCCTGACCTGCATACAGATTTCTCAGGAGGCAGGTCAGGTGGTCTGGTATTCCCATCTCTTTCAGAATTTTCCACAGATTTTTGTGACCCACACAGTCAAAGGCTTTGGCATAGTCAATAAAGCAAAAGTAGATGTTTTTCTGGAATTCTCTTGCCTTTTCGATGATCCAGCAGATGTTGGCAATTTGATCTCTGGTTCCTCTGCCTTTTCTAAAACCAGTTTGAACAGCTGTAAATTCACAGTTCACATATTGCTGAAGCCTGACTTCGAGAATTTTGAGCATTACTTTTGCCAGCATGTGAGATGAGTGCAATTGTGTGGTAGTTTGAGCATTCCTTGGCATTTCCTTTCTTTGGGATTAGAATGAACACTGACCTTTTCCAGTCCTGTGGCCACTGCTGAGTTTTCCAAATTTGCTGGCATATGGAGTGCAGCACTTTCACAGCATCATCTTTCAGGATTTGAAACAGCTCAACTGGAATTCCATCACCTCCACTAGCTTTGTTCATAGTGATGCTTTCTAAGGCCCACTTGACTTCACATTCCAGGATGTCTGGTCTAGGTGAATGATCATACCATTGGGGTTATCTGGGTCGTGAAGATCTTTTTTGTATAGTTCTTCTCTGTGTTCTTGCCACCTCTTCTTAATGTCTTCTGCTTCGGTTAGATGCAACCATTTCTGTGCTTTATTGTGCCCATCTTTGCATGAAATGTTCCCTTGGTATCTCTAATTTTCTTGAAGAGATCTCTAGTCTTTCCCATTCTATTGTTTTTCTTATTTCTTTGCACTGATCCCCAAGGAAGCCTTTCTTATTTCTCCTTGCTATTCTTTGGAACTCTGCATTCAAATGGGTATATCTTTCCTTTTCTCCTTTGCTTAGGAATGGACAGAAAATATATCTGAAGCAATTATTGGCAGAATATAACCTGAATTATCTGAAACAGCAATCTGCCGATCCAGAAAGCAGAGCAACCCCTGAACAGGGGAATCACAAGGAAAGCCGCCTGCGGCCCCTGGAGCAAGTCGCTGAAAACCAAAGATTAAAAAGCAACCAGATGCAGACAGAGATTTATTCCATGTCGGGAGCAATGATAAAACTCACAGAGAATATTTTGTCACAAAAATAATGATTGGCCGCAGAAGAAAATGTCACTGAATAAAAAGTCTGTCAAATTAGGAATGCATCTAGCAAAATCATCTTTCAAACATTAAGGATAAATAAAGACATTTTAAGATGAATTAAAGCTGAATAAACGTGTTCCCAGCTGATCTGCACCCTGAGAAATGAGAAAGGAAGTTCTTCAGGCTGAAGAGAGATTTTATCAGAAAGAAACGCGGTGTCCAGAAGTCATAACGCACACCGGGCAGAGTGAGGATGAAGAGGACACAGCAGTGTTTCTCTTTCTTCTGCCACATTCTTCGCAAGGTGACTGTTTAAGACAACAAAACACAACATGTGCCGAGATCGCCGCTCGGAGTTTAAGCGGAGGGAACAGCAGAGACGCAGGAGAGACTGTGGGCGGCTTTACTGTCCTGGAGGTCTTCGTGTGACAGAGATGGACGAGGCCGTCAGAGTCAGCCATGAAAGGAGAGACAGAAGTGGCGATTTGGAGGGAAACCACTGAAAGATAAATAGGAGAGACAAAAGTCAACAGAGGAACAGCCTGGGTCGTGAACATTCACGCGTTCAAGCCAAAACAGAGCAGAGCCAAAGAAGCAAAGAGACCCAGAGAGGGCACATTGAGAAAGACTCGCCAGACGGTATCCTGAAAGCCAGCCCAGAGGGCGTCACGGGCAGAGGTGGCCCAGCCGGGCCGGGCCGGGCTTGTCTCCGTCGCCGGGCGGTGGGCGTCTCTCCCCTGGGAGACTTCAGCCTGTCCCCAGCTTCTCTGGAAGCGGCAGCACTGCGCGAGGGCTCCCTGCTGCTTCCCGCGGCCCTGCTGCTGCTCCGAAGGCGCGTTTCTGAGCGCACCTCTCCACCCGCGCGCACCCGCGCCTCTCCATCCACACGGACACGCGCCCCTCCATCCGCGCGCACCCGCGCCCCTCCATCCGCACGGACACGCGCCCCTCCATCCACACGGACACGCGCCCCTCCATCCGCGCGCACCCGCGCCCCTCCATCCGCACGGACACGCGCCCCTCCATCCACACGGACACGCGCCCCTCCATCCGCGCGCACCCGCGCCCCTCCATCCGCACGGACACGCGCCCCTCCATCCACACGGACACGCGCCCCTCCATCCACACGGACACGCGCCCCTCCATCCACGCGCACCCGCGCCCCTCCATCCGCAGAAACACGCGCCCCTCCATCCGCACGCACCCGCGCCTCTCCATCCGCGCGCCCGCGCGCCCCTCCATCCGCGCGCCCGCGCGCCCCTCCATCCACAAGGACAGACCCGGACACTGAAACGCTCTCTTCACCTAACGGATAAGCCATCAGCTCCCTGTTAGTGCTCGTCTGTGGCTGAACCCTAGAAACAGTCTCTGAAGAAATTAACAACACATTTTGAAACTTGAAATATCCTGCTGACTTCTTCCCCCTCTTACAGTCAGTGCGTTGAAGACACTGGGCAGCGCCTGGCCTTCCAGAAGCCCCAGCAGCTGGTGCTGACGGCTGCGTCCCTGGCGTGTGACTCGGAACGTATTTTCATCAGTTCCCGGTACTTTCTGTAAACTGACCCTTAGATCAAGATGCTTCACCAACTTCATGATGCTGATCCACGTTTTTGGTGAGACTGTTCCCCTGGTGACACTGTGCCCCACGACCAAAACGCACCTAGGGTCTGGTCAGCGCTTTCTCTCGTCTCCCTCACTGCCTGGCATTTTCTGTCACCGCCCAGGGTCATTAATGTATTAAGGGTAGCGAAGTCATGATGCTGTAAAATTGCCATTCTTTTCTTACTTATTAGCTGAAATGTTTCTACACCGAGAAGCCTCCCTTTATCAACTATTTGGTTACTCTGAGGTACACTTTTTATATGAAAGGCCAGATCAATGCTTTATTCTCTTTCTTTCCATTTTCAAAATTACGAGTTGTTTGTCTAGCATTTCCCAAAAGTGATCCCTGATTGCTTTCATTTTACTTGTTGAGAACCATCAATAATTCATGGAATTTTATGTAATAATAGATGTTTCCATTGCTAACAGTTATCATTTCTGATGCCAAAACTGTCCTGTCCTTTTCCAGGAGAAGCCTGTTGTGTTGTATCCTGAGTGTTTTCAAGAAAGTTCAGTAAGTGAGAGCATTATACAGAAAGGTGCACGTTCCCAGGCTCAGAGAACGTTGGCAAACTGCACAGGTGCCTGGGCCAGCCGGGACAGTGGCTCTAGCATCCCAGAATGCCTGCCCCAGCCCCCGGAATTCCAACCAGCTGAATAATGTATAGGAATTAGTAAACAGCAAAACAAGGTCCTTTCCTTTCACCAGGCTTCTCTCCACAGCTCAGCTCTGTGGACACGTGAATAACGTCAGCAGCGACGTGAGTAACAAGCCCTTAGAGACAGGGGGGAAAGTAAGCACTGTCCTGGAGAGGCCCTGGTGGGAGTTTCTAACTTCAAGAAAGTAATCGTGAAAGCTCTACACTTTAGAGCTTTACACACAGTGTTCTCCCAGTAAAAATTACACTGAATCCTTATCTCACCACTCAACCATACTGAACTGTTTTTACATTAAAGATTTAAATGTGAAAGCTAAAACGTGCCAGAAGAAAACTGGGAGACATTTTTTTCGTGACATCAAGATGGGAAATGCTGCTGCGCGTGACCGAAAGTGGGATGAGATTTAGGATTTACAATCCTGGCAACTTGGATGCTGCCTGTCTCCAAGGAAATGAACAACCAGAAAACACAGAATTCAGTGATAAAGCTACTGCATAGCGCAGACAGCTGTGCTCAGCACTGCACAACCTCAGCGGGAAACGAATAGAAACACAGGCATGCATAGCTTGGTGCGCTGTACACCAGCAATCAACACGATGTTGTTAAGCAACTGTACTCCAATATAAAATAAAATGTTAAAAATGATAATAATTCTAAAAGCTGAAAAATGGCCCAAAATACATAGAATCATTTCACTTACTAATAAGTGAATGGAAATGCCCTGAGGATGCTTAACTTTATTATAAAACAAGGCTAAAATCATGAATTTTCATTTTTTCCTCTTAGTTTGTGAGCTATTGATTAGGTAGAATTTGGGAAAATATGTCTGACACAGTCTTGGTGGAACCGTGAGCGGGGTTAGCTTCTATGAAAGGCGGTTGCGAGGCACACACAATGTGAGATGCTCACGTTCCTCTGCCTGAGGAGTCGGGAACACCCTCCTGGCACGGAAGGGGCTCTGGCCGGCCAAGGGCGGGCAGGCGGCCGTGTCCCCAGCGCCTGCAGGGCCGGTCCGGCCCGGGAGGAACCCCGGGCAGGCCCCTCTGGTGGGGGGCCCAGGCCCCTCTGTCCTGGGACGGGTAGGGCGCGAGTCCCACAGAAGGCCTCGTCGGTTCTGTTCGCAAAGTGAGGCCCGGCTTCACCCCCAGCACCCGGCCGTCCCCCTCTCGGGGCCAACGCGGGCACGGCTGCTGCCCGGCCCGCAGCCCTGCCGCCTCCGCGGCTGCGGGGTGGAGCAGCCAGGCCCCCCTCTCCTCCCGCCCCGGAGCCAGGTGGGGCCTCTCTGAACCTTTGCCAGAGGCCTGCAGAACCACGAGGAATCCCCCCGGTGAGGACGCTAGACCGCCCGGTCCAGAAAGGAGTCCTCGCCGTCACCTGGCGCGTCCGGGGGAATCCGCTCCGAACCACGGCGTCCGCCTCTTCGCTGTTAACACAGCAGGGGCCTGCGGCTTGCCTTTCGTCTTCCGGTAGAAGCTGGTGTTGGACTCTGCAAAAAATAGAGTAACTGAACCTGGAACTTTTTATAACAGTCTGTGAAGCGGAGAATCCCCCAAGTAAGGCCCTTCCTGCTGCTGCCGGGCCCGGGCCCTGCTCTGGACTCCCAGGCCTGGGGGCGGCGAGGCTTCTTTCCATAGAAATCCAGCCGAGCAGTCAGCCGTGGGGGAAGCTCACTCTTTCTGTCTAAAGGGCTGACTTCTCTGAGCAATAGGCTAAGGGCAAGCTTTCGGATCCCGTGAGCCCGTGAGGACACAGTCACCGGTGGGGATTCAGCGGCTCCAGCCTCACCCCGGAGCTGGGGGCAGCTGGCGACCTCCCTTCCTGCCCACATCCTTCCCCATCCTTCTGGGGCCGCGGGGCCCAGGTGAGGGTCCTGCGCAGGGAGCTGAGGCCCTCACCTCCCGGACCTGGGGGGTCCAATTCCGAGGGGCTGCTTGCTTCTCCCCGCCTCCTCTGCCCTCCACCCGGGGTCTCCACCTGCTGCAGGAGGAGCCGGGAGCAGCCTCGCCTTCACCCGCTTGTTCTCATGAAAATCAAACCTCGAGCTGAATAACCAACGGGAATACCCTACATCTCACAGGCTTTGCGAAAATGCTATAGCACTCAGAAACACTTAGGTATTTCCTCTTTCAAAGTTCAAATCCTTGTATTTGTAAAAGAATAATTATTCTAGAAAGTGGACCATCTTGAAAGAAAGCCATTCAGACAGTTAATTCCATTAAATATATCTGTGTTATTTGAAATGTCAGAAGTGTTCTTTGTCAAGGTATTTAAAATAGAAGAGTCAACAAAGCTGAGCTTTTCTGAAGATGATGCCTCCTATAAATACCCTCCCCTCCAGGCCGGAGGGCTCCAGGCGGCTCCAAACTCCCTCTGAGATCCTAACGTGTCTTCAGCGTCCGTCCGCCTGGGCAGGCTGGCACTGTGCACTGTGGATTTAAGAAATGGATTTCTTACCTATCAGAGCCGATACTGTGATGTTTAAATCTTTGTTTAGAATATGGGAAATGTATACTTCACAGCATGATATAATGCAATTCCCATCAACAAAGGCCACATAGAAGTAAATTACATCAAAGAAACAGTTTGTTGGGAATAGAGAAAAAGATTAAGAAGTGAGAATTTCACTGCTTGAATTGCTTGATTTGAGTGTGAGCATGTCTCCGTCATTTTTCTAAGTTTTAGAAATGTACATTGTTAAAAATTTTATAACAGAAGTAATAACGCTTGTAACTCCATGGTTTTGCCGTTTGCTCAAAGTGCGTGGGTTCTTTAGCTCTGAAGTTTTCCTACAAGGAACATCCCTCAGGCTCTGAAGGCCAATAAGACACAGCTGGATAAACACTATTTGGCTGGAAAATGTGTCAGTTCCTTCCCTAAAACATCTTTCTGGAAGTGGGGTATATACAAGATAAATCAGTTCAGTTCAGTCGTTCAGTTGTGTCCAACTCCTTGCGGCCCCATGGACTGCAGCTCGCCGGGCCTCCCTGTCCATCACCAGCTCCCAGAGCTTGCTCAAACTCATGTCCATTGAGTCAGTGATGCCCTCCAACCACCTCATCCTCTGTCATCCCCTTCTCTTCCTGCCTTCAATCTTTCCCAGCATCAGGGTCTTTTCCAGTGAGTCAGCTCTTCTCATCAGGTGGCCAAAGTGTTGAAGTTTCAGCTTCAGCCTCAGTCCTTCTAGTGAATATTCAGGACTGATTTCCTTTAGGATGGACTGGTTGGATCTCCTTGCCAAGATAAATATATATATACATATATATGAAATAGTATATGGGACACAGGGAACAAGGTATATATATGATATAGGGTGTATATATAGGATACAAATGTATATATATATATATAGGATATAGGGTGTATATATAATATATAGATGTCTATACAATATACAGATGTACACACGTAGGCTATCCATATAGGACACAGGATGTATATACAGGATACAGGATACAGGACGTGGGGAAGAGAGAGTGCACGGGTTCTGGAGCCTGTGGCATGGAGCGGAAAGGCTCCCTCCAAGAAGGCAGGAACCCTACAACAGACAAGGGGCCTCCCAGCCTAGATGCCATGTGGACCGCTCTCATGTCAGTGGGACTCTCTGCAGCTACTTAAACCGTGTCTTTACAGGTTTCCCTGAAAAAAAAAAAATGCAGTTAAATCCATGCTACAGGACTGACTGACTCAATGGACATGAGTCTTAGTAAACCCTGGGAGTTGGTGATGGACAGGGCGGCCTGGCGTGCTGCAGTCCATGGGTCACAAAGAGTTGGACACGACTGAGCGACTGAACTGACTGACGGACAGGGCTGTGAAGTGAAGTGAAGTCGCTCGGTCGTGCCCGACTCTTTGCGACCCCATGGACTGTAGCCTACAAGGCTCCTCTGTCCATGGAGTTTTCCAGGCAAGAGTACTGGAGTGGGGTGCCATTTCCTTCTCCAGGGGATCTTCCCGACCCAAGGACTGAACCCAGGTCTCCCGCACTGCAGGCAGACGCTTTACCAGCTGAGTCATCAGGACTGGAGTGACAACTAGAATGACCTAATAGCACAGAAAACTGTGTGTGTGAGTTCCCTGCTGTATCTGCAGGCAGGGGTGCACATGAGACCACGCGGCGGCAGTCAGGACGCAGACACCTGCAACGGTGACGCGCGCTCCGCCCAGGAAGGCCCGGGACTGACCCTGTAACGCAGGCCAGGCAATAAAATGAATCCACAGAGGACGCAAACACCTGGAAAATGTTGGGGCTTGTCTACTGAAAGCTTCCTGTAAATTCCCACTGCATCCTTTTCTCAGTTTCTCTGTTATAGAAACGATTAGGCAAAGAATCAACATCAGTGTAGACGAAGCCGTCAATTTGGAGAAGGAAATGCAGCCGCTCCAGTGTCCTGCCCGGAGAGTCCCGGGGATGGGGGAGCCTGGCGGGCTGTAGTCCATGGGGCCACAGAGTGGGACAGGATGAGTGACTTCTTCACTTTCACTTTTCACTTTCATGCATTGGAGAAGGAGATGGCAGCCGCTCCAGTGTTCTTGCCCAGAGAGTCCCAGGGACGGGGGAGCCTGGAGGGCTGTGGTCCATGGGGTCGCACAGAGTCGGACACGACTGAAGCGACTTAGCAGCAGCAGCAAGCCATCAATTTGGAGAAAGAAATGGCAGCCCGCTCCGTGTTCTTGCCTGGAGAATCCCAGGGACGGGGAACCTGGTGGGCTGCAGTCCATGGGGCCACAGAGTGGGACACGACGAGTGACTGGGCATGTGCACACACACACACACACACACACACACGCGCGTCATCACTTGATCATGTAGAGAGCGCAGTCCTGTTGATGCAGCGGTGCCCTCAGACGCTGAGGTGCTGAGTCCGGTGCCTCTCATGTGCAGTGTTATCACTGACATTTCTGATGCAGAGTTCACTCAGGCTTTTCGTGACGTCACAGTAAGTGGAGAGACTACTCTTGGTACCCGGCTGTGAACTTGGGCTGCATGACATCCACCATCTTATGCTCCGATTCCATGGTCTAGACGACGTAAGCGCTTTTGCACAAGTTTTTTCTACCAGCTGTGGTTAGTGCCCCCTAACATCTCTGTCGTATTGAAAGAAGGCTTTACCACTCGGCTCACATGTGACCAAGATGATTTTAAGCGCATTAAGTTTTCTAATTAAAAAGGATATCGGTGTTGTTTTTAACTTGACTGTGTCAAAATATTTACAATATTTTCACTTAAAATGTGTACCTGTGGGCTAGTGTGGAACAGGAAAAAAATCTAACCAGTGAAATATATGTATCATATTTTAAAACTGAAAGTGAGAGACCCAGTGTTTAGCTCTGGAAGTGTTCCATGAATTGGGTCCAGCTTTCCCGGGATTGCAGACCGCGGTGTTGGGTGGTTGCATCAGATTCCTCTGTGGGCTGTGCCTGGACAGTTGGTGAGAACATGGGGCTCAGATGCGGGTTGGGGGTGCGGGGTGGGTGCCGACGCAGAGCAGGGGCCGGAGAAGCAGCTCTGCCGCCCTTCTGCTCGCTTCAGAGGGCACTGGCGTCTCTTGTGCGGTTTCCATTGTGAGGTTCTGTCCCGTACAGGGCCTCTGGAGCTGTTGTATGAGGAGCTAAGGAGCAAGGCCTGTGAACAGCCAGCACGGTGTGAGAGCCAGCACGGTGTGAGAGCCAGCACGGTGTGAGAGCCAGCACGGTGTGAGAGCCGCGCGGTGTGAGAGCCAGCACGGTGTGAGAGCCAGCACGGTGTGAGAGCCGCGCGGTGCTGGAGGGTCCTCAGCTCAGGGGTCAGCCTGTTCCTGCAAAGTCATCACAGATGGGAACCTACCGGGCTTCCGGGCAAAGTCCTCTCCGCCACTCAGGGGAGACCTGGGAAACGTTTGTTTACAATACACTTGCAATGAACAACTGTGTTGGAACCCAGTAATTTACGGGACGCTAAACCAATCATTTATGTCCCTTTTCTGGTACTTGCAATAAAATATATAAAAATTGGTCTTATCTAGGAGATTTGTTTGAATTGAATTTAAACTATATATGTTAAATATATGTATTTTAGCAATTACTAGACTGGAATTGATTTAAGATGTATCTTCTCTATGAAATATTTAGTTGAATTTTTGTTACTTCATCCCATCTGACAGATTTAGCCTTTGAATTGGGAGAATTTGAACTATTCAAGTTAACGATGTGAAAAAGGGTGTCTCATTCTGTCAACTCTTTGATTTTCTGTTCTGCACTTCTTTTTCTTTTATCTGCTTCCATTGCTAAGTAGATTGTATTTGGTTTGTATTTATCCTCCTTGTGATTCAAATCCTGCTTATTTTTTCTTTAATTACATTTCTTTTATGACTGTTGATACAAATTTTGCTTAAACGGCTTACAGGATATTTCCCTTGCTATCAAAGCAAACAAAAAGGTGGGATCATATATTTCCTTTGTGTGTAAAAATGAAACATTTCATACCACTTTTCTTCCTCTCCCATGATCCATCTCCCAGCTTTTGCTGATAAAATCTGAGGTTTGAATGCTGGTATTTGTTATGAAATAATTTTAGATGACATGTCTCCTATACCACGAAATATTTGTGACATTTTCTGTCAGCCTTATAATTATATTTAGTCTAATATATTAGATTTAATTCAATTTTTATCTTATAGTTCTGTTTTTCATTTTTATAACGTGAATATTCTATTAATATGTTCTTATAAAATCTTAAACTCCTATGTTACAGAATGTATGTTAAAGCATTTTTCTTGAAACTAGCATGTTGACATAGCATAATTTTGAAAACTTTCTAAAGCCGAGAGTCTTTCTATTATATTTAGACAGGAATGGTGCTCAGAACGTGTGAGTAAGTCTCTCCAGCCTCCTGTTCAGCAGTTGCTTGAGGGTCTCGATGGGGCTGCAGGGCCGGGCTCCACGCAAGGAGTCGACGGGTGAGCAGCTGGGTGTGGAGGGGACGTGTTTGGAAAATGTCACAGGCCGTTTTCCCGAGATGGTCTCCTCCTCGGAAGATGGGGCTCCAGCGAGGTCTCTTCCGGCCGACGGTCCAAACATCAGGGAGCTTCTGACCCAGAGCCTTCAGAGACCACCCAGGCGCCGTCCGCAGCGGCGCCCTGCGTCCTCTGTGCAGGGAAGCCGACTCCGGAGGCTGCCGTTCACGGATCAGATTCAGAGCCGCTGCATCACTGGCCTAGCTGAGCGGGAAGGGCGAGTCCTTCTGCGTGAGGATGGAAAGCGGGTCCTCTACGTGCGAGCTCCGCCGTGTCCTGACCGCAGAAGCCACTCGTCGGATCGCGAAGGTTGGGATTCACGTTCTCACTGTGGAGTGAAGGATGGACGGACCAGGCGTCCTGAAAGAGCAGGGAGAAGCAGGGAAACGGTGGGCCCGAGAGGCAGCCGGCCACCCTGGGGAGGGAGGGCGTGGGGGGAGCCTCGGGCGTCCCTCCATCCGGTTCTGCTAAGATCCCTTGCTAACCAGCTGCTTTCCCCTGTAATGACCCCCCTAAGGTGCCGTGAAGTGAAGCCTGTCTCCCGCCCTTGGCGTTGGCACAGAACCCGCTGGTGGCCTCGCCGACCCTCACCGCTTGCTCTTTGTGTTAAATCTGAGTATCTGAATGGCATGTCCATAGCAGGGCCTCCCAAGAAAATGGAAATACTGGCCACCGGCTCACTCATTCTGTTTCAATTCAAATATACTTTTACTTGCATAGTCGCTCACTGAAAGATAAAGGCCTTCAGTATGTATTCAGAAACAGTTGTTCAGTGAATGAAGAAAACAGTTTTGTTTTTTAACTAAGCAGGCTATTTTCTCGCAAAATATCTTTCTTCTACTTTGCAGTATACTGCCGTCCACACTGCCTTCTCTGCCCCAGTTGAGGGCATGATGGTGTGTAACGGTGTGTGACGCTGACCTCTGTACATTTCCTTTTCATTCATCAGGGACTCGGGGAGAGGTCCTGGGGTCCTGTCTTCTCCTCCTGCCCCTCAGGCTCCCACTTCAAAGAGTGATCAAGGTCTCCTGCAGATTTCGCTTTGATGTTGTTCAGTCCCCTAGTCGTGTCCGGCTCTTTGTGACCCCACGGACTGAAGGAAGCCCACGCCAGGCCGCCCTCTCCTTCACTCTCTCCTGGAGCTTGCTCTAACTCATGTCCACTGAGTCAGTGATGCCATCCAACCATCTCATCCTTGGTCCTCGCCTACTCTTCCTGCCTTCAGTCTTTCCCAGCATCAGGGTCTTTTCCAGCGAGTCAGTGCTTCGCATCAGGTGCCAAAGCATTGGAGCTTCAGCTTTAGCTCACACAGTGTGGCTCAGACAGTAAAGCGTCTGCCTGCAGTGGGGGAGACCCGGGTTCAACCTTGGGTTGGGAAGATCCCCTGGAGAAGGAAATGGCAACCCGCTCCAGCACTCTTGCCTGGAAAATTCCATGGACTGAGGAGCCTGGTGGGCTACAGTCCGTGAGGTCGCAGAGTCGGACACGACTGAGAGACTTCACTTTCACTTTCCAGTGAATATTCAGGGTTGATTTCCTTTATTTCCTTGACTAGTTTGATCTTGCAGGTCAGGGGACTCTCAAGGGTCTTCAAGGGACTCTCAAGGGTCTTCTCCAACACCACAGTTCAAAAGCTATCAGTTCTTCAGCGCTCAGCCTTCTTTATGGTCCACCTCTTGCATCTAAATATGACTCTAGCGAATCCACAGCTTTGACTTTACAGACCTTTGCTCGGCAAAGGAAAAGGTCAGTTTTCATTCCAATTCCAAAGAAAGGCAATGCAAAAGAATGCTCCAATTACCGCACAATTGCACTCATCTCACATGCTAGTAAAGTAATGCTCAAAATTCTCCAAGCCAGGCTTCAGCAATACGTGAACCGTGAACCCCCTGATGTTCAAGCTGGCTTTAGAAAAGGCAGAGGAACCAGAGATCAAATTGCCAACATCCGCTGGATCATGGAAAAAGCAAGAGAGTTCCAGAAAAACATCTACTTCTGCTTTATCGACTATGCCAAAGCCTTTGACTGTGTGGATCACAATAAACTGTGGAAAATTCTGAAAGAGATGGGAATACCAGACCACCTAACCTGCCTCTTGAGAAATCTGTATGCAGGTTGTTGGAGAAGACTCTTGAGAGTCCCTTGGACTGCAAGGAGATCCAACCAGTCCATTCTGAAGGAGATCAACCCTGGGATTTCTTTGGAAGGAATGATGCTAAAGCTGAAACTCCAGTACTTTGGCCACTTCATGCGAAGAGTTGACTCATTGGAAAAGACTCTGATGCTGGGAGGGATTGGGGGCAGGAGGAGAAGGGGACGACCGAGGATGAGATGGCTGGATGGCATCACGGACTCGATGGACGTGAGTCTGAGTGAACTCCGAGAGATGGTGATGAACAGGGAGGCCTGGCGTGCTGCGATTCATGGGGTCGCAAAGAATCGGACACGACTGAGCGACTGAACTGAACTGAACTGAACTGCTCGGCAAAGCGATGTCTTGGCTGCTTAATATGCCGTCTAAGTGCGTCATAGCTGTCCTTCCAAGGAGCAGGTGTGTTTCAGCTTCACTACCCAATCTTTCTTTTCTTCTTATAAATATGACACACAACACAGTGAATTTTAGGCCATACTACTTCTGAAGTTTTAATTCTCTTTTTCAAAATATTTGCTACCACGTAGGGTCATAAAGTAAACATGTCTGATGAGACCTCAGGGCCACGGACTAGAGGCTGAGGCGCTGTCTGGTCCAAGGCCTGTCTGAATCGAGCAGCTGGCCCCGAGTGCTCCGGGGAAGCCTGGGGGCCACAGTCTCCCTCTTTCTCTGAGTCTCTCTCCTGTCTTTTCAGCTCCCCTCTCCTCTCCTTCGCCCACTCAGAGGCTCTGCTGTGGGCCAAGGGTGGGCTCCAGGGGTCACCCAGCTTCCCGCCCCCTGGTCCACACCCTCCACACCCTGAGCACAGACCGCCTCCTGCCGGAACTTTCCACGGCAGCCCGCCTCCCAGGCATTCTTCAGTTTTCAGGCAAAACCCACCCTGGTTTTCAGTCCAGCTCCACAACTGCCCTAGAAATAAAAATTAGTGCTGACTTACCATTAAATTAGGTATTTAAATAGCAGACCCATGATTTTCATGGACCATTTTGGTTTTCCTATAAGGCTATTAAATCGTCAATCACATTAATTGCAGTGAAAGCCAGGCACTGTGTAACCAGCAGCTAAGAGGCAGGTCAGTGAGGTGAGTGAGGCCTGGGCGGCAGGCATTTCTGAGCCCGGCGCTCGCTTGCAGGGTCAGGCCCAGGCCGGCCCCCCGGTGTCCAGGTCTCAAGAGTGACCGTCTGGCTGGCGGAGCTGGGCCGAGGGGCACGGAAGGGCGTCGCTGGCCTGCCTGAGGAGGCGGGGCGGCCGGGTCTCCGAGCAGAGATGCCCCCAGGCAGCAGCTTAGGCGGCCCCCAGCCCGCGGCCTGGACTCAGCGCGCCGTGCTATCCAGGGGAGCCCGCAGCGGCCCTTCGCGGGAGCGCAGTCCGCATGGCCCACGTGGCCCCAGGCCCTGGGCTTGAAGTCGAGGGGCCCCAGGGAGGTACGGGTGGGAGCCCGAGGGGCGGCAGGTGGAGCGGGGAACCCTGAGCCCAGGTCAGCCGCATGCGGCCGCACCCCGAGACCTCGCTCCAGGCGGGATGCACCGCAGCAGAGGCTTCACGGGTCCCGGCTGGGTGCTGACTGCTCCCATCCGCTCGCGGGTCGTGGAGGGTCTGTCCCGGCTCGTGGAGGGTCTGTCCTGGCTCGTGGAGGGTCTGTCCCGGCTCGTGGAGGGTCTGTCCCGGCTCCTCTCCACCCCCGGGGTGGGGGTCCCATCCTGGCGTTTTGGGGGCGCTGAGCACACAGCCAGCCCCAGGCAGCTGAAATGGGCAGCAGGCCGTGGTCTCGGGAGCTCCCAGCCGTGCGGGGCCACGTGGGGCGCCCTGGGCACAGGCCGAGGGGAGGCTCTGTCACAGGAGGACGTGGGGGCTCATCTGAGTGACCCCAGGACGGGCGGGGTGCCCGAGCTGCTGCCCAGCGCCGGGCAGGCCCCACGGCTGCTTCCCGGAGGAGGGGCTCGCCTGAGGCCTCACCCAGGAGCAGAGCCGGGAGGCGCTCCGGTCGCGGGATGCCTCCTGGTTCCCAGGGGACTCGGCTTGCGTCCCCGCGTGCGCATGCTCGGCTGCTTCAGTCCTGTCCCGCTCTGCGTGAGCCCCTGGACTGCAGCCCATCGGGTCCTCTGTCAGCGGGCTTCTCCAGGCGAGGACGGTGCCGTGCTTTGCCACGCCCTCCTGCAGGGGACCTTCCTGATAACATGGGTGGAACCAGAGTCTCTTGTGTCTCCGGCACTGGCAGGGGGTTCTTCACCACCAGCAGCACCTGGGAAGCCCTGCATCACAGGACCGGGTGCGATGGAGGCTGGAGGACACGTGAGGACGCGCACCCAGCAAAGGGAAGAAGTCGCCCAAGCTGAGATACAAGGAGCGAAGCGGGGAGGGCCTCTCCTCCAAGGGAGGGGTGACCCGGACTGGCGGCAGGGACTCAGGCGACCAGAGGAAGGGCGCCCAGCGGCCTCAGTGTGGGCCAGGGGGCCTACAGCCTCTCTGCATCCCCAGGGGATGGAGGTGCGAGGGTGAAACCCACGGCCTCGTGGAAACAGGACCCACAGCCGCCAGAGCGGCCTCCGTGGTTGGCCTTGTTTGCAGGGATGTAGAGAAATACACGCTGCTTTTCTGAGGAAATATATTCTAAGATATGGATAATTGCTTTAGAAATGATCTTTAGAACACAAGATTAATAGCTAACAGCGCATAGATGTGTAGAGTATATAAAACAATGAAAAAATGTGTTTTAAAGGAAGATTCCAAATAATCTATGTAGATCGTCTGCCCTCAAGAAAGACAGCAGAGCCCCACTTTAAATATGGGCCGTGCTCAGCAGCATGAGGCACGAGACACGGTGTGGGAAGGGGCGCTGGGGTGTACCTACAGTGAGGAAACCTGACGGACGCCTGAGCCAGGCGGCCATGGTCACCGTCCACAGCCTCGAGGCAGCTGACCAAACAGACCCTGGTGTGGTGTGGGGAAGACAGCGCCCTTCCTCTGGGGTCTTCCTCCCAACAGCCCGTCACACGTCTCATCATGAGAAAATATCAGACAGGTTCTACCTGAGGACAATGTATAGAATTCCTAGGAATTACTTCAAAACCGTCAAGGTCACCAAAACAAGGAAAGACTGAGCAACAATCACGCTCAAGAAGATCCCGCTCAAGAAGATCAAGGAGACGCGGCAGCCAACCCACGGGCCCTGCCCGCGGCCCTGGGACTGAACACCGACTCAGGTGAAAAGGGAATTTGAGGAAGCATGGACTTTCGTTCATCGTGATTACCAACACTGTTCATCCATAGTGACGCACGCTAAACCACGATAAGATGCTAATAAAAGGGAAAACGGTTGAGGTGTACAAAAACTCACCCAACTATCTTTGCAACGTTTCTGTAAATCTGAATCTATCTATCTTAAAACTTTTGAAACTTAATTTTCAAAAGCACTTTATGATCTAGAGAGAGGGGACATATGTAAACCATGGCTGATTCATGTTGATATTTGACAGAAAACAACAAAATTCTGTAAAGCAATTATCCTTCAATTAAAAAATAAATAATTTTTTGAAAAAAGTTCACAGAAGAATTCAAATGATCAAGTAACCTTGAGAAATGTTTAAGTTTATGAGTAAAAAAAAATGCCAATTAAAACAAAGAAACATTAAAAAATAAAGACTGCAGATATGCTCTATTACCCTACTATTTAGCTATACCTCAAACATTAGGAAAAAGGAAAACGATATTTTAGCGTCTACTTAATCATATTCCAAAGAATTTCAAATAGAAAAATTATATGACCAATTTAAAGTAAAAGGATAATGAAAAGGACAGAGGTCTTCGACTGGTTTTTTTTCTACTTAATTTTGAAAACATCTAAACGTCAAAAAGTATTTAGTGGTTCGTTATTTCGTTTTTTTGACTTCTGTCATTAAATCAGATCGAAATAATGATTACGTACTTTTTACGTAAATTCGTTAAATTTAATTAGCCTATTCATAATGTCGTTATTTTGACAAGGGAAAAAAGATTCAGTTTATACATGTAAAATATTTTCTTGATATCAAAAATCTCAGGTACCGTCTGTCGCCAATTAGTGCCACCTTTACGTGGGTCCAGTCGATGGTAAAGGGGGTGGTTCTTGTGGAGGGAGATAGGGAAGAGTCGGGCGGGTACCTGAACAGATTGCCGGGTCCGACACCAAAAGAGACTAAAACAACGAGAACATTAGATAACTACCCAATTTCAAATAATATAAAGAACTTAATTTCATTAAAGAGAGAGGATACATTCGATTAAACAGTTGTCTCTGTCCTTTAAAAAGGTCTTCCACCTTTAAAGGTTCACCTTAGGTACGCACGAATAGGAGTGTTTCCGGTGCCGAGCACTGTGAAACGCGAGTACCGGCCTGCACGGAAGTCGAGGAGGGACGAGTCTTCCTCGTGGCGCACGCGGTTGTACAGACTCTCTCTTCGCTCTTGTTCGGAGGCGGACGTCGACTGCAGGTCCTCGTTTCCGAAGGACCGGGGGAGGTTGGGGTCGGGGAGGGGTAACGTCCTGGCGAGGAAGGTCGACTTGTCTCTGGGGGTGCCGGAGTAAAGTGGAATCAGAGAAGGAGCTTCCGGGCAGAGACTCATGCCGGCGTCGGACATCAGTCCTGCGGTCATATGTGTAAACAGTAGTAGTAACAACCAATCAACGACTCAACGCAGACTGAGAAGCACTGGGGCTCCTGGCGCACAGCGGTCTGAGGAGAGAGGTAACCTAGGGGTCCGCTCTGGTGACGTCACTCGACGGTAAACGAGGAGGGCCCCTAGAAGGGGTGGGTCCCTAGCTTGGGCGGAGAGCGCCAGCGACGTCTGCAGGCGGACTCTTTACCGCTGAGCCCCGGGGGAAGCCCCTGTACACACTTGGAGGGGACACAGTTCAGTCCATGACTCTCTGGCCCTCAAATTAAGGCCAAGAATCCATTTTTAAAAGCAATCCTTGCACATTCGTGTTTATTGCTTCAAGAAGACAGATGTTGCTGCTAAGAAACAGTTCCCACTAAATATTTAAAACTAAAACCAAAATGTTATATGCTTCTGAATGCAGCTATTTTACAAACAAAGTATAACTTCTGGTTCCTTCTAGAGACCAGATCTGTTTGCGTGATGGGCTCATTCCTTCAGTGAATGGGGCCTATTTAGAACAAAATGTCAGACGGGGTTGAAGAGAGAAAACAGCAGGATGGCAGGTGTTCTGACCCTAAATCAGATTTAAAAAGAAAAACACGGTACACATTCAGCTAAAAGTAGCCTTTTATTTTACTTTTTGACATATACACATGAATTTATATTAAACGAAAGTTTAGCATAAAGACAAATGGACTCAAGAGTATCACTTCGCAAAATGCTGATGCTCTCACACTCCCTTCTAACAAAATGCACGTCTCCCTTTCAGAAATAAACAAGCATCTGTGCAGGCTTCAGGCTCGTCATCGAGGTCTGCCGGCCAGCTGGGAAGGCGTCTTGGTTGTTCAGAGACCGCTCTGCCCACGGAGAATGTGTGGGTCCTAAGGTGCCCACAGCCTGTCGCCACTTCAATGCTTTCCCATTGAGTCTTTGAGAAGATATCTCTTTCTCCTTCCACTTTAAGTTGAATTCTGATACATTTGGGAGGGGAAAAAAAATCTCAGTTTCTTCAAGGTTTCAAAGTCCAGTGCTCAGAGCAAGTGCTCAGGCAAGGTGAGTTCTGTAGCCCCGTCACATTCTTTAAAACATACCTGTCTCTGCTGAGCGGTGTCACTGAGCCCTCAGCTTCAACCCGAGTAGAGGCTGTTTCCACCCCCTTACCTCACCCCTCTCTGCACACTCCTCTCTCTGCACACCCCTCTCTCTGCACACCCCTCTCTCTACACCCCCCTCTCTCTGCACACCCCTCTGCACACCTCTCTGCACACCCTCTCTCTGCACACCCTCTCTCTGCACACCCCCTCTCTACACACCCCCTCTCTGCACACCCTCTCTCTACACACCCCCTCTCTACACACCCCCTCTCTGCACACCCCTCTCTCTGCACACCCTCTCTCTGCACACCGCTCTGTACACCCCTCTCTCTGCACACCCCTCCGCACAACCACGGGCAGGTCCTGCTGACCACTCCCTCCTGTCATCCCCCTTCAGCCCTTCCCCTGCGCGGCCCAGGTTCTGTCCTGCAGCCTCCGGGTCCCACTGCCTGGCGCTGTGCCTCTCCTCCGCTCCCTCCTCCCGCCTTTTCAGCGCAGCTTTCTCTGCAGGCACGGCAGCTGTGCTCCATACTGTTCTGTTGAGTGAGGTTTTACACATAAAAGAATGTATGTATGAACCAGAAACCGGTAGCCTTTTAACAGCTGCCAAATTTCACCCTAACCAGGAAGAACGCTGCTTGAAATGTCAACGCAGAAGAGAACCGCGCTGGTGAAGTGATTTCGCTCCCCTGAAACCTGCCTCAGTGTTTCTTCTGCTGTAGAACTTGCCATAAAATCACTAGGTCCTTCTGGAGTGAATCAGTCTCCATCTGTTTGCATCCCCCTTACCTTGCAGGTCCACAGCAGAGGAAACCTCTGAGGTTCGGTGCAGAGAAAAGAGGACATGCCGGATAGGAGGCCCCTTTGTGCCTGGAAGTGGGGGGCTTGCCTGTTCTGACCCGGACTCTCAGTTCAACAGCCGAGGCTTCCCTGAATGGCAGGGTCTGCAGCTGGAGGAACAAGGCGCCCCGGCCCAGAGGCAGAGGCAATGAGCCGATTCACAGGGCAAGAGGGGACAGGAGGGAACGGAAGGGGCCTGACCTCCTGGGCAGAGTAGTGACCCCACCTGCGACCACGTGCTGATCCCAGAACTGAGACTGTGTCACCTCCCACGGAAAGGGGACTTTCGGCGTCATTAAGGCTATAGGCGTGGAGGCAGGAGGTAATTGGAGGTTATTGGTGGGCAGGTCTCTAAAAGCAGTCAGCTGTGGCCACAGGGAAGTAAGCACAGAAGGGTCAGCAGTGTGGGCGTTGCTGACTCTGAAGATGAGGCCAGGCCTCCAGCCGAAGACCGGACCCCCTCTGGGACCCAGGAAAGGCAGGAGCAGACTCAGAGCCTCCACGAGAGACCAGCCCTGCACACACCTCGGCCTTAACCAGTGAGACCGAGTCTGCCTTCTGGCCTCCAGGACTGTAAGGTGATGGATTCATGTTGTTTCAAACCACTAAGTTTGTGTTTATCAGTTATGGCGGCAAAAAGCAAACCAACACAATGTGAAGAAGAGCAAAGCCACGCACACCATCTGGAAGAAGCAAGCGCCTCGCCTGATTTTTGTCAGTGCAAAGACAGAGGCTACATTGCATCATGAATTCAGATTGTTAGAGAAGTCATAAGTATCAACTTTTTATGAACTACCTCAATTTTTAAATACTGGAAGAAAGCTTCAGGAAGGACCAACCATGATGAGAATGAAAAAAAGGCAGCTGCAGGCAGAGGGTTATCACAACCAGGAAGTTTCTGCTTCATGCTCTTGTAGGAACAATCCACACTTTGTGTAATTCCTTGAGTTTTTTTTTTTCTCTCAGAAGGGTTACTTATTCTTATCTAAGTGCATGCAAAATCTCTGAAGGACTCGTCTTTGTAAGTTGGCACAATCGTTGTTGTGGATTAAAAGTTCTCTGCTGGAAAAAGTTGTAATACCTTTGAAATCAAAACATTAGGTCAAACCTGTAAGAATCGTTGGGAGCTGTCTTCACTCACCGGAGTGTAAGGTGGTGTAAGCAGCTTACAGAGGGTGACCGCGCCTCAGGGATTCCGGCAAACTGGGAATGTCAGGGGCCCAGATGCCACTCACCCAGGAGTGAAACTCGTCTCCTGGACTGTAAGGAAGCATCATGAGAAGGTGCTTAGCTAATGAATTTTATTTACAAATTTGTCAAAATTTATTTTGCAAGTGATTGTCGTATCTAGTCAATAATACATTGCTTATACCTTCTGCAGATTATGTAAAGGTTGCTTCATGTGCAAACATGTTCCCTTCCTGAATTTACCGTAATTTCACTGAAAGCAGGAACCGTATCTCCTATCTTTTCGGTTTCTCCTGAAGCGCAGAGGGTGGTGCTCCGTCTATGATGTGCTAAACTGCCTGGTTATTACACACTCACAACCCCTTCTTCCAAACCTGCTCAAATCTGTTCTTGATTTTTCATTATCAACAGTCAATCAATTCTCTCTAGTGTGGCCGTGAGGGGTCTAAACTACGCCCCTCTACGCTGGGCAGAACCTAGGATTCACCGTGAATTGAGCCGTCAGCTACGCCACAGCTTTCCCCATCGTGTGGGAAGAGGCGTGTAGCTGGTTTCTGGTTGAATTCCTCTCTGAAGACCAAGCTTTGCTTCTTCAGGTCCCTCCCTCCTCCCTGCCCCTTTATGCCTGGGTCAAGGGCAAGGGGTGTTCCCTGGGACAAAGGCTGGAGCCCCCAGATGCACAGCGCAGGGGCCCGGGACAACCCTCGTGCCCGCAGGGGCAGCCCAGGGCGCCCTCTGCCTCTCTCTGCCTTTCTCCCTCGGGCTCCCAATCTCTCTCTCTCTCACTCTCCCTGGGACAGGCTCTGCTTTTGCACGACTTCACCTGAACCCTGAGAGCATCACGATCACGTAGAGGCCGCATCAATTAACAAGGTCTCAGTTTGAGGCTTCTCATTAAGCAACTTCTGTTCTGGCTGAAGTTCTGTTTCAGGAAGTGAAGGAAGAAAGGACACTTGATTTCCACCTAAATCAGAGCTGTAGCCACACAGAGGGTCTCAGGGAGACTCCCCCTTTACATGGAGAGTCTTTCACCTGCTGCTCAGAATCACGGCCAGCCGCTCACTGACGTTCCTGAAAGGCATTAAAGAAAATGTTTAATCAAAGAAAAAAGGGTCATAAACATGTCTCTAGACCAGATTTTAAAGATACCATTTCATGACCAGTTAAATGGCTCACAAGCTTATTTCTTTATACACGAATAGGAAATTACTTTTCCAAATTACATTCTAAAATTTAGTCCTTTTTTCTTCAAACGCAAAATATTTTGGAGGGAAGTGGTCCTGGTTGCTAACAGCACTCGGTCTTATGCAGTTTTGACACGGACGCGAAAAGCACATTTTAAGTTGACTTGAGTACGTGTTTTCTACTAAGCTATTAACCAGCTTAAACGTCTTAGGGTATTTCTCTTTGTGCAATCTGTGATCTATTTTGGATGTGTACTTGCAACATTTCAATGAAAGTAATGCTTCCAGCCTTCTGGACAGTGACCACTGGCCACAGCGCTGTTTTCCCTGAAGAGAATCGTGGCGGGGAGGGGACAGGAAGGGGACTCGTGGCGGGGAGGGGACAGGGGACACGGCCCCACCCCCTCCTCAGGCCAAAGGCCACGCGGTGACATGGGCGCAGAAGGCCACGCAAGGCCCAGGAGGGAGCAGAGCCCGCCATCCAGACGCTTCTCTGCCCGTCCCGTCCGGGAGCTGCAATTACTTTTTTTTTTTAACTTTTTCTGAGATGTCTTTATTTTCCTTCATTATCAGAAAACAGATTATACCAGTAAGTACTGTGTATTTGCGTATCCTGGTACATCACAATTCTCGAAGAAGATCATTCTAGATGGTGTTTCCTTTTTCGTCTTCTCAGCTCCACGCTCCTGGCGGCCAGTTTCCCCCTCTCGGTCCTGGCTAGGCAGGGTGCTGAGGAAGGGTGCTGGGACCCCAGCCCCCAAAGCCTGGGCTGTCTGCAGGCCTAGAGCTCAGGCTGGCACCTTTGGAAAGCCGGGCCTCACCACTGCCCAGGGGCACCTGGGGGTCCACCCGCTGTCAGAGCCATCCTCTGCCTCTTCTTGCCTTCCCGAGACAACCGGCCAGGCCAGGACGGAACAGCCCTGCCCACCCTCAGCAGCTAGCGGGGGCGGGGGGGCAAAGACCCGGGGCCCCGGAGCCCCCTCCACCTGGACCCGAGCCCCAGGGGCGTCACTTGAGTCCTGACCCTCTGGCCACCTGGACGGTAACAGGAGAGACAGGAGCCCCGAACGGGAATGGAGACAGAACCAGGGTGAGTTGGACGAGCCCCGCTCTCACCTCACCCGCATAAGCCGTCTCACCTCGCTTTTGTGACTCAGATCGGACAGTCCAGGTAATTCTCGGAAGCCAGGCTCACAGCGGCGGCTGAATTCCACTTGACTTGGCAGCTGCAAGCCTTGAAGAGCTGTGTCCTGTCTTTGTGAGTTCTACTTTATTTGGTTATTTATAAGACAAGATACTTTCATTTCAATTATAATATTTTTATGGATTAATTATCACAATGGTTATATGAATATTTAATGCAATTTTGTGGTGTTTACCAACAGTATCTTGAAAATTAGCTGCTGTGTGTTAGTGGGCCAATGTTAATAATTTATATCCATAAATGCAGCTTGACTCTCATTAGCAATACCGGCTGGAAAATACATGAGCACCGGGAGTCTGTCTAAGTAATTGTTTATTTCTACGAAAACTACCCACAGCTTATATGTTCGAAAGTTTCTGAGATCTTTATCTTTGTCATGTTGATCTTGGAATTTGGGCAGTTTGTTAAGAAAGCGTGGTTTCCGTGTCTAGCCTGCCCTGCACAGGATCCTTGACTCGTCTGGACCAGGACTCAGCTCATCAGACACAGACATCAGTATGATTAGACACCCCCTGCTCGGAGGCTTGCGTGGCTTAATTTTAGTGCTGATTTTCCATTAACATTTCAGCCTTGTGAGAATTTTCAGGGTGGATAAAGTTAACTGGTTTGAGCTCCATCTTGGTGGTGCTTCTCCTTCGTGGAGGTAGACATGCTCATAAACTACAGAACCAGATACAGGTTAGGACAGAAAGTGTCTGCCCACCTTGCCAGCACTCACTCAGGGCACTGCCATCCCGAGCCCTCATCCCAACACCACTCCTGTGTCTTTTAGTTTTTATTTTATTAACATATTGGAGTAGAGTTTGTTTACCGTGGTGTGCTAACTTCAGGTGTGCAGCAGAGTGATTTAGTTATATTTACACGTATATATACGCTCTCCATGCGAAACAGCTGGCTTAAAACCCAACATTCAAAAAAGCTAAGATCATGGCGTCTGGTCCTATCACTTCATGGCAAATAGATGGGGAAACAATGGAAACAGTGTCAGACTTTATTTTCTTGTGCTCCAAAATCACTGCAGATGGTGACTGCAGCTATGAAATTAAAAGACACTTGCTCCTTGGAAGAAAATCTATGACCAACCTAGACAGCATATTAAAAAGCAGAGACATTACTTTGCCAACAAAGGTCCATCTAGTCAAGGCTATGGTTTTTCCTGTGGTCATGTATGGATGTGAGAGTTGGACTGTGAAGAAAGCTGAGCGCCAAAGAATTGATGTTTTTGAACTGTGGTGTTGGAGAAGACTCTTGAGAGTCCCTTGGACTGCAAGGCTATCCAACCAGTCCATCCTAAAGGAGATCAGTCCTGAATGTTCACTGAAAGGATTGATGTTGAAGCTGAAACTCCAATACTTTGGCCACCTGATGTGAAGAGCTAACTATTTGAAAAGACCCTGATGCTGGGAGGGATTGGGGGAAGGAGGAGAAGGGGACGACAGAGGATGAGATGGCTGGATGGCATCACCGACCCGATGGACATGAGTCTGGGTAAACTCTGGGAGCTGGTGATAGACAGGGAGGCCTGGCGTGCTACGTGCAGTTCATGGGGTCAGAGTCGGACATGACTGAGTGACTGAAAACAATAGCGCACGTGTGTCTCCTCCTCTTCAGAGTCTTTTTATCAGGAGTGTTGGATGGCTTCCTCTGCTGCCCAGCAGGCTCTTGCTGCTTATCTGCTATATTGTGTATGAACAGCAGGGAGGCTTTCCTCGTGGCTCAGATGGTAAAGAATTTGCCCACAATGCCAGAGACCTGGTTTTCATCTCTGGGTCAGGAAGAACCCCTGGAGAAGGAAATGGAAACCCACTCCGCTCTTCTTGCCTGGGAAATCCCATGGACAGAGGAGCCTGGTGGGCTACAGTCCATGCGGTCTCAAAGCATCAGACACGACTGGGTGACTAACTCTCTCACCGCTTTTTCTCAGTGGGCACATGTCCATGCTAGCCTCCCAACCTGTCTCCCCACACTCACCCCTGTGGTAACCACAAGTCTGCTTTCTATGTCCGGGAGTCTGTGTCTGATTTGCAAATAACTTCATTTGTATCATTTTAAAATATTCAGCACATAAGCAATATCATGATGATACTTGTCTTTCTCTGTCTGATTTATTACGCTGAGTGTGATAATCTCTAGGTCCATCCATGTTTCTTCAAAGGCATTACTTCATTCTCTTTTTTTGATGGCATCTGGTCCCATCACTTCATGGGAAATGGATGGGGAAACAGTGGAAACAGTGCCAGACTTTATTTTTTTGGGCTCCAAAATCGCTGCTGATGGTGACTGCAGCCATGAAATTAGAAGACGCTTACTCCTTGGAAGAAAATTTATGTCCAACCTAGATAGCATTTTCAAAAGCAGAGATATTACTTTGCCGACTAAGGTCCGTCTAGTCAAGGCTATGGTTTTTCCTGTGGTCATGTATGGATGTGAGAGTTGGACTGTGAAGAAGGCTGATCGCCAAAGAATTGATGCTTTTGAAGTGTGGTGTTGGAGAAGACTCTTGAGAGTCCCTTGGACTGCAAGGAGATCCAACCAGTCCATTCTGAAGGAGATCAGCCCTGGGATTTCTTTGGAAGGAATGATGCTAAAGCTGAAACTCCAGTACTTTGGCCACCTCATGCGAAGAGTTGACTCA
>SJYT01024224.1:30011-73530 GCA_006410635.1 Cephalophus harveyi | reverse complement strand
GAAGTGTGGTGTTGGAGAAGACTCTTGAGAGTCCCTTGGACTGCAAGGAGATCCAACCAGTCCATTCTGAAGGAGATCAGCCCTGGGATTTCTTTGGAAGGAATGATGCTAAGGCTGAAACTCCAGTACTTTGGCCACCTCATGTGAAGAGTTGACTCATTGGAAAAGACTCTGATGCTGGGAGGGATTGGGGGCAGGAGGAGAAGGGGACGACAGAGGATGAGATGGCTGGATGACATCATGGACTCGATGGACGTGAGTCTGAGTGAACTCCGGGAGATGGTGATGAACAAGGAGGCCTGGCGTGCTGCAATTCATGGGGTCACAAAGAGTCGGACACGACTGAGTGACTGAACTGAACTGAACTGAAGGATCGGATGGTTGTTACACAACACAACTCATATTTTCCTAAGTATAAAATTTTTCTGAATCAATACTAGGGTGTTCCTATGGTCATTTCCTGGCATGTGTAGAGCAGCTAGCAATTTGAATCACCTGATGCACACTTCCCAACTGGGTTCACACAATGGGTCTGATATTGTAGCATATGGCCTTTACACAGTCTATTAAGCACCATGTTGTTTTGTGCTGGCAATTCTCCACATGCCTGTCTCTAAGCTTCCATATTTAGAGTGTCCTAATCCTCCATTTCCCCTGCATCTCATCCCAGATGAAGCCCAGATGAACTAACTCAGTGAGACCACAACCAGATGCACAAGATTGTCCTATTTCTTCACTCTCAAAATCCAGATGTTGAGACACTGGGACATGCTTCTACATGTCCCTCTTGGGGTGGGAGATAAAAAGTAGAACTCTAACTTTGGTAAAAATATATTCCTATTGAAACTAACAAATCAAGTCCAGTTAAGCAACTTGGTTAAGTTGTAGAATTAATGTTTATTGCTGATTAAGTAGGCATGTTTTAGGTTGTCCTAATCTATCATTTTTAATATTGTTTCTATGGGAAAATGTATTTCAAGTTCCAGACAATTGATTCACAAATTAACTTCTGGAACACTACCAGCTTTTATAATGCAGCTCCCACATGGCAAAATGAGTAAGGCATAGAAACAAAGAGATAATACCCAGGTTTCCTATCTTCTGCATCCAAAGATGGTAGCTTAATAATGATAAGACTATCTGCCTGAGCAGCCTATAAAAATATGTATTTACTGAGCATTCACTATTGAGATTAAAATTTCTGTCAATTTCTGCTACATAATTCACAGTCATGTGGGAAGAATTTAGCTCTAGAAATGAGGAAAAAGTGAGAGGACACATGATGTCATGACTCTGTCCACAGTACATCAGTGTATTTCTAATCCAAAGGTCTGTGCCCTGACAATTATCTCCATTAGACTGATTCTGGAGCAGAAAGAAAATCACAGCTGGACAGAACTTTCTACCTCTTTCTACCTCAGTGTACTTCTTCTCACACTGACATTTTACAGTTCATTGTATAGTGAATATCCATTATTTTGCATAAATCTGCCTGAGTATGTTATAGTACGAACATGATAATTATACCTAAATTATAGGGTGAGGAAGACCAAAGGTAAAGTCGGGATTTCTATTAGGAGACCAAGTGTACATTTGATATGCTCTATATGTTTAGGCAAAAGAGTTTAATATTTGGCTATTCATCTTCCTTGATATGAAATTTCTGCCACTGTGCAGAAATCCCATGAATTGAGAGGAATTAGGGGCCAGAGGTCTTATAAAAATATACTTAGTTTTAAACCAGGCAATACTGGCATATTTACAGAATGGAAGCAACCCTGAAAAATAATTGCATCAATTACAGGTTGTAAAGAGAAGCCAGGACTCCACTGTTCACTGAACATGCTAATTGAATCCAACCTTGCAAAAAGATGAAGCAAAGAATGTTTTCTCTAATTGCAAAGGTCTCTGGCTGGGTACATTTTCCTATTTATCACTTCACACTTGGATAATTCATGGTGTTTCATACAGATCCTCTTTCTTAGGAAAGGATTCTTAATTTGCAAAATAAGCCCGTTGCTTTTTTATTGATGCCTCGTAGAGCATTTTGGCATGAACCCTTAGGGAAGAAAGTTCCAGTTTATTTCAAGGGGACTTTTAAACTTCCAGGTTATGGATAACCTCCTCAAATAAGTTTTTAGAGCCAGTAATAACTACTCAAGTACTTTTCCAGATTAAATACCAATTGGAAGAAGTGCATCCTTTTCATGCTGACAGTCACTTTCTATGAGTTGTCTTGCTAATAGCAGTTTGGACAGATAAATGTCTACTATAAAGAGTTAGAGTTGGAGGATGGGCAAGCCACACTAGAAGCTATGCATGCTATAAACAATGTAACTACTAAGTTATGAATGCAGCCAAATTGTACTATATTCTTATTAGACCAATACACATATCTAATTTCCATTTTGGAGTATTGTTTTATCTAGAAAAAAATATGGGAGTTCTGAATCACTGGGAGGGGTAAAGCTTAGAAAAAAATACCAGTACGCCCACAGCAGGAGTCTTAACGACCATACCACTGAAGAAGCCCATGTTAATAAAGATAAAAAACATTCTACATTAAGAGAGTGTCCACGGTTATTGGAACTCATGAGACAGACATGCTTGATTAACTCTATGACTGGCTCCCTGGGACAAGCAAATAAGGTTGTACAGTAGTGCTTTTGGAGATTAAGAGTATGAATATTACTATGGCATTTTATTTTTCATTATCTGATGACTAAAAGACATGCTATCAGCTAGCTTCCTTTTTTTCTCAAAAAAAAAAAAAAAGTTTTAGGTGGAAAGGTGGACTTTCCACCTAAAAGCCTTTTTTAGGTGGACTTTCCACCTAAAAGTCCAAAATCAGAACATGGGTGAAGGGGTAACATGAATCTCTTAAATATATGAATGAGAACATGAACCAAATAATCTAATATATCTACAAAGAAGATAACTGGATATTGCATTTTTATCCTATTTCTAATAGTAAACATCATTAGGTCTTTATTAGGAATGTATAAAAATGAATACATTTAAAATTGAGATCAAAAAAATAATGAGTGTTTCTGTTTTGTATATTTTAGCCCTGGAAGATAATTTTATACCATGGCATCTAGAACATAAAATAATATCAGACTTACATAGATTAAAAAGCCTGGAAATAGTTTACATGTAGATAGTCAAGAAGAACACCTGTGTACACAGGCATGTAAGTGAAGTTAACTATATATCATATAATTCAAATTTATATAACACAAATATAAGAAAATACAAAATTTCTCTAAAGTCATATGAAGTCAGTTATAAGCTAAAACTTTCTTCCAGCTGATCAGCTTGCTATTGACCTTCAGAAAGTTGTATTTAATTGAACAGAAAAGTGCTATGTTCAGAGTTTCAATTTAGCATATGTTTAAAAAAAAAAAAAAAAAACCACAGCCAAATAACAAGCTTCATATTGGGGCACTATTTTGCTATTCAGGACCTAAAATATAAATCATAAGGATAGGAAAATGATGTTTTGGAATTACTCTGTAAATTCTGTAGTAAACCAATAGCTTCCTTTAGATTTGTATCTCAGTTCAGTTCAGTCACTCAGTCATGTCTGACTCTTTGCAACCCCATGAACTGCAGCATGCCAGGCCTCCCTGTCCATCACCAACTCCTGGAGTTCACCCAAATTCATGTCCATTAAGTTGGTGATGCCATCCAACCATCTCATCTTCTGTGGTCCCTTTCTCCTCCTGCCCTCAATGTTTCCCAGCATCAGGGTCTTTTTAAATGAGTCAGCTCTTCGCATCAGGTGACCAAAGATTTATATCTCAGTTATGTACAAACATGTATCTATACACAGAAACATTCTGATATATACATACATGTATGCTTGTGCTTATAATTCTAAATGACATATAAATATGATGTTCCATGTTCTATCATAATATGGTAGAGTATTCTTTATCCAAAAAAAAAAGAGTCTGCTTCAGTTTGAATACCTCTCTTCTGTCATCATGGTTATACACATCACTTTTTGAGCCTTTGTTTTTTCTAACTTATAAAACTTACCTGTTTCCCTATAGCTTAAATAGGTTTCCTTTGTGTTATTTCTGCAATTACTCAAAGATCAATAAAATACAGAAATCTATATGGGATTAACATGCAACAAATTAGAAAAAAAATTGGAAATTTATATTTCTATTCCAACATGCACATCAAAGTAAGAGTACCACTTTTGAATGTGGAAACTTTAATAAAATGCCTTAACTAATAGATATTTATTGTGTACCTACTATAAGCCATGAACTGTTCTACACGATTAGGATATATGGTGGAAAAAAAAACAGAATCTCTGCTTTTACAGAGTTTATGCTTCTAGCAGTGGGACCTATACAATACAAATGTACACAATAAGTAAAATATTTAGCATATTAGAAGCTTATAAATATTATGAGAAAAACTTACCCAAGTAATTGGAATAGGGAATATAAGTGGTAGATGGAAGATATGATTTTAAATAGAGAAATTAGAGTCTGTCTTAATAAGAAAGTAACATCTAAGCTCAAACATGAAGGAAGTGATGGTGTGAGCCATATGTCCATTTAGGGGAAGGACCATTTTTGTGTTAGCCGCTCAGTTATGTCTGACTCTTTGTGATCCCATGGACTGTAGCCCACCAGGTTCCTCTGTCCGTGGGATTCTCCAGACAAGAATAGTGGAGTGGGTTGCCACTCTTCTCCAGGAGATCTTCCCAACCTAAGGATAGAACCTGGGTCTCTTGCATTGCAGGCAGATTCTTCACCATTTGAGCCACCAGGCTCTATGAGTTATTGAGTTATACATAATAACTCATAGAGCCACCAAGAGTTTGTGAAAGTATTAGTTGCCTAGTTGTGTCTGGGCTCTTGTGTCCAACTCTTTGTGACCCCATGGACTGTAGTCCGCTAGGCTCCTCTGTCCATGGAATTTTCCAGGCAAGAATACTGGAGTGAGTTGCCATTTTTTCCCTCCATGAGACCTTCCCCACACGGGGATTGAAAGTGGGTCTCCTGCATTGCAGGTGAACTCTTTACTAAGCCACCAAGAGTTTGAGGGGGGAAACAGTGCAAAGTTCTACAGTTTTAGCATGCCAGATGTGCTCAACTAATGGAAAGGTGGTCAGAACACCTGTAAGACTTGGGCTAAAAGAAAAGTTGCAGATGAATTCGGCAAAGTAATAGAGGCCTAAATTATATAAAATCCTATAGGCCTCAGAGGACTTTGGCTGGTGCTAAATGAGAAATGGAGACACATATTGGACTTTGAACAGGAAGGTAACATGAACACATAAGTAACACTTGCATAAAGTGTAACTCTTGTTATTATGCTGAATAGAATAAAATCAAGAAAATCTCTTAAAAGCCTATAGCAATAATCCAGTTGTAAGATGATTATCATTTGAACCCTGTTAATTACAGTGAAATGGTAAAAATTAGTCAGAATCTGAATGTATTTTGAGAAATTTTCTGATGGATGAATTGCAAGATGAGAAACAATGACAGGAGCTAGATATGACACCAAGGTTTCAAAAATGAGCAAACAAAGAGTAGTAATGCCATCAAGTGAAACAGAGGATTACACACACAACAGATCTCATGGGAATACTGAGGATACAGGATGGACATGTTAAGTTTGAGACATTTACTAGATATAAAGCTAGATATGATGGTAAGTGCTCAGTTGGATATTCAACAGAGGAGTTCAGGAAAGAGGTATAAAAGGGAGATAGAACTTTCAGAGTCACTATCTATAGAAAATATTCAAAGCCTGAAGTAGATGATCTAGGAGTATGAACCATTTTAGATAACTGAAATGTACAAAGACTGACAATTCTGGGGTGCTTTAACATTAAGACATGGTAGAAAGCAAGAGGCACAAGAGTGACAAAGTAGAATATACACAAAAATGCCAAGTAAAGAAAAAAAAGAAAAAGGTAAGTTGTGATTAACTATGCCAAATGTTTGTTGTTTAACTGAAAATTGACCATGGATGTGAAAGTGTGGATCATTCATGACCTTGACAAGAGGGTCTTTAATGAAGTGATAGAGACAAAATCATTCAGTATGTAAAAGGTAACAAAAGGTGAAAAACTAAGATGAGTTGTTTGATTTTGCATAAAATGTGCACAGAAACATGGGAAGGCAACTAACAGGTAAGTTGGGTTGAGAGAAGTTTTTACCATTGACTCCTGAGAAACAAAGGGCTGAATGGGAACCGACCCACATGCAGTCAAAAAACCATGTATAATTTTAGTGACCCCTTTGCATTCAATATTCTACATTCCTGGTTCAAATAACTATGTAGCATTATAGTATGTATTTGCATCATTATAGAGGACTAGAATGCAAAAGCAGGAAGTCAAGAGATACCTGGAATAACAGGCAAATTTGGCCTCAGAGTACAAAATGAGACAGGGCAAAGGCTAACAGAGTTTGGAAAAAGAATACACTAGTCATAGCTAACACCCTCTTCTAACAACACAAGAGAAGACTCTATACATGAACGTCACCAGATAGTCAATATTGTCTCCCACATTGCAGGCAGACGCTTTAACCTCTGAGCTACCAGGGAAGCCCAATATTGAAATCAGACTGATTATATTCTGTGCAGCCAAAGATGGAGAAGCTCTATACAGTCAGTAAAAACAAGACCAGGAGCTGACGGTGGCTCAGATTATGAACTTCTTATTGCCAAATTCAGACTTCAATTGAGGAAAGTAGGAAAACCACTAGACCAGGTAGGTAGATACAGAGGAAGTAACAAATAGATTCAAGGGATTAGATCTGATAGACAGAACACCTGAAGAATTAGGGATGGAGGTTTATGACACTGTACAGGAGGCAGTGATCAAGACCATCCCCAAGAAAAATAAATGCAAAAAGGCAACATGGTGGTCCGAGGAGGCCTTACAAATACCTGAGAAAAGAAAAGATGCAAAAAGCAAAGTTGAGTATTCTTTGAATGCAGAGTTTCAAAGAATAGCATGGAGAGATAAGAAACCCTTCCTCAGTGCAAAGAAATAGAGGAAAACCATAGAATGGGAAAGACTAGAGATCTCTTCAAGAAAATTAGAGATACCAAGGGAACATTTTATGCAAAGATGGGCACAATAGAGGACAGCAATGGTATGGACCTAACAGAAGCAGAAGATATTAAGAGGTGGCAAGAATATACAGAAGTATATAAAAAAAGATATTCATGACCCAGATCACCATGATGGTGTGATCACTCACCTAGAGCCAGACATCCTGGAGTGCGAAGTCAAATGAGACTTAAGAACATCATAATGAACAAAGCTAGTGGAAGTGATGGAATTCCAGTTGAGCTGTTTCAAATCCTAAAACATGTTGCTGTGAAACTGATTAACTGATGCCAGCAAATTTGGAAAACTTAGCAGTGGCCACAAGATTGGAAAAGGTCAATTTTCATTCTAATCCCAAACAAAGGCAATGCCTAAGAATGCTCAAACTACTGCATAATTGCACTCATCTCACACACTAGTAAAGTAATGCTCAAAATTCTCCAAGCCAGGCTTCAACAATACATGAACCATGAACTTCCAGATGTCCAAGCTGGATTTAGAAAATTCAGAGGAACCAGAGATCAAATTGCCAACATCTGTTGGAATATCAAAAAAGAAAGGGAGTTCCAGAAAAACATCTACTTCAGCTTTATTAACTACACTAAACCCTTTGACCATGTGAATCACAATTGTGGAAAATTCCTCAAGAGATGGGAATATCAGACCACTTGACCTTCCTCCCAATAAATCTGTATGGAGGTCAAGAAGCAACAGTTAGAACTGGACATGGAACAACAGACTGGTTCCAAATTAGGAAAGGAGTACGTCAAGGCTGTGTATTGTCATCCTGCTTGTTTAACTTATATGCCGAGTACATCATGAGAAATGTCAGACTGGATGAAGCACAGGCTGGAATCAAGATTGCTGGGAGAAATATCAATAACCTCAGATATGCAGATAACACCACCCTTATGGCAGAAAGTGAAGAAGGACTAAAGAGCTTCTAGATAAAAGTGAAAGAGGAGAGTGAAAAGTTGGCTTAAAGCTCAACATTCAGAAAACTAAGATCATGGCATCTGGTCCCATCACTTCATGGGAAATAGGGGGGTACTATGGGGATACTATGGAAGAGTGACAGATTTTATTTCTGGGGCTCCAAAATCACTGCAGATTTTGACTGCAGCCATGAAATCAAAAGACGCTTCCTCCTTGGAAGAAAAGTTATGACCAATCTAGATAGCATATTCAAAAGGAGAGACATTACTTTGCCAACAAAGGTCCATCTAGTCAAAGCTTTGGTTTTTCCAGTAGTCATGTATGGATATAAGGGTTGGACTATAAAGAAAGCTGAAGGCCAAAGAATTGATACTTTTGAACTTTGTGTTTGACTAGACTCTTGAGAGTCCCTGGGACTGCAAGGAGATCCAACCAGTCCATCCTAAATGAAATCAGCCCTGAATATTCATTGGAAGGGCTAATGGTGAAGCAATACTTTGACCACCTGATGCGAAGAACTGACTCATTTGAAAAGACCCTGATGCTGGAAAGACTGAACTCAGGAGGAGAAGGAGACAGCAGAGGATTAGATGATTATGGCATCACTGACTCGATGGACATGAATTTGTGTAAGCCCTGGGAATTGGTGATAGACAGGGAAGCCTGGCGTACTGCAGTCCATCCAGTTACAAAAAGTTGGACATAACTGAGTAACTGAACTGACTGAATGAGTATGTATTTATTGAGAAACATCTTCATATAAGTGGACCCACAGAGTTTAAACCCATGTTTTTCATGGGTCAGCTGTACTTGTTTTTTTTTGCTGTTGTTGTTTGTTTTAAATTTAGGGGAAAAAACTGCATATTTGTATATTGTTCAGACTATTTTATGGCTGGGAAAAACTAATGAGATACAAGAGCCTCTCTAGAGAAATATTTTACTGGTGGCCAGAGGAAAAAATTATACAGTAAAATGGAAGGATATGCCCAGTTTCCCATTAAAAAAAAAAAGGTGTTGGTGATATAGACTCTCCTCTTCTTCCCTGGTGGCTCAGAGGTTAAAGCGTCTGCCTCCAATGCGGGAGACCCGGGTTCGATCCCTGGGTCGGGAAGATCCCTTGGAGAAGGAAATGGCAATCCACTCCAGTATTCTTGCCTGGAGAATCCCATGGACAGAGAAGCCTAGTAGGTTACAGTCCACGGGGTCGCAAAGAGTCGGACACGACTGAGCGACTTCACCTCACCTCACCTTCTTACCCCAAGAAAAGTAGTCTCCATAGAACTTTAGTTTGAAAAGCTCTTTTCCAACTTATTTCATCTACTAGGCATCTCGTTCATCATTCTTAAACCTAAGACTTTATCAACAAAGGTTATTAATGTGAATCTTGGGGGAATATTAACCTATGTTCCAAAAAGGCCAAAACTAATGGAGCAAAGAAGGAGCAGAATTACAGTGTCTGGCTCCAGTCAGTGAGTCTTGCTAATCAACTCCCATGAATTACTCCCACACACAAACACAGGCACAAACACACATGTGCACTGGCACTGGGTTTAAAAGAGAAAGATATTTCTTAGAAATGAGAAGACAACTATGAATAAGTTTCTGGAAAAGTAACCTTGAATCAATACTTGAAGAAATAAGAATCTGAATAGACTGAAGTCTTGAGTCTTAGAGATGGTTTTCTTGGCAAAGGCAACTACCTTGCATTCTCAATTCTAGGCAGGTGGTGGTGGTGGTTTAGTCGTTAAGTCATGTCCGACTCTTTGCAACCCAATGGACTGTAGCCCGCCAGGTTCCTCCGTCCATGGAATTTTTCCAGGCAAGAATATTGGAGTGGGTGCCATTTCCTTCTCTGGGGTATCTTCCTGACTCAGGTGTCAAAACTGTATTTCCTGCTTGGCAGGCAGATTCTTTACCACTGAGCCACCTGGGAAGACCCCTGTAGGCAGTCTGTAGTAGTTAATACAGAAGTGGATGGGATGGACACAGAGCTTGGCAAAAGTCATCCAAGCAGATCTCAAAGTAGTANTGACTCAGGTGTCAAAACTGTATTTCCTGCTTGGCAGGCAGATTCTTTACCACTGAGCCACCTGGGAAGACCCCTGTAGGCAGTCTGTAGTAGTTAATACAGAAGTGGATGGGATGGACACAGAGCTTGGCAAAAGTCATCCAAGCAGATCTCAAAGTAGTACAAGAAGCATGTTCTATGAAAACTAAGTATTAAGGATTCCAAAATTGTAACAATAAATTTTCCTCAAAGAAATCATGTTCCAGTGATTTTACAGTCATGTTCTACCAATTCTTCAATTTGGTCAGAAAATTGGAAGAACGGAAAACCACTAACTCATGCTATGGTTCTAAAATAAGCTTGATTCTAAAACTGGTAAAGAATAAAAATAATACAAAAGAATCTATAGGCCCAGTTTAGTTATGAACATAGACTTGAAACATTGTCTATGAACATTGTCTATCTAAGGAAGACACCAACATGGCGATGAAAAATTACTGTGGTTTCCTGCAGGGTGCTAGTTCTAGTGCCAGCAGAACAGAGATCTGTTAACATCCAGGGTTGAGAGTTCCTGCTCTGCTAAGGCTGATCAATCAGTGTCTGATATACTGGCTGATACATCTCAGACTTGCTGTCTAGTCCTGCCTCCCTCTGTTGATATAAGAGGCTTGCTTGTTAAACCAGCATGGATGTTACTGTGGTGGTTTTTCCACCACAGGAGAGGCTAGTAACCAGAGATAACCAGCACCTTGCATCTTGAAACATTGGTCTTTCAGCAGTTTGGTTCAAAGCAGTAACAGGGCATGGTTATACGGAATCATGGAGTAGGAAATGGCAACCCACTCCAGCATTCTTGCTTGGAGAAGCTCAGGGACTGAGGAGCCTGGTGGGGTTGCGAAGGAGTCCATGGGGTTGCAGAGAGTCAGACACGACTGAGCAACTAAGCACATATGGAATCAGTCCCTGTTGGAAATCCTTTCCTGTGTACTATTTCTTAGAGGACATGTACTCAATGCCTTCTCTTTAGTTTAACCATTACAATGCTATCCAGACAGCACTTCAAGCACCTGAACTAACCATGTAGCAATGTGGGGAAACGTACTTCTTTTCTAAAGGGTGGAGAATTCCAGGAGTTCAACTGCCAAACACAGAATCTGACTCACTGTAGAGGGTCAGGAAATGCTAATGCCTTCTCTTTAGTTTAACCATTACAATGCTATCCAGACAGCACTTCAAGCACCTGAACTAACCATGTAGCAATGTGGGGAAACGTACTTCTTTTCTAAAGGGTGGAGAATTCCAGGAGTTCAACTGCCAAACACAGAATCTGACTCACTGTAGAGGGTCAGGAAATGCCTATTAGCAGTCTTTACAACCTCTCTTTGGAAACACCAATCTGCCCTGAAGTTCTGCCTTGAGAACCAGGCTGTCTCTGATCTGGAGGTGGAGACTCTTGACTAGATTTTAAGGAGACTGCAAACGGGGAAGGAGAGTAAAATCTTTATATCAAGAACCCAAGAATTTAGTCCATCAAATCCTTTTTCAGGATGCCTGGATGTTTTCTGAGGGTATCTGGACCTGAAATGGGCATTTCATGTGGAGAATATATACAGTGCTATCAGTTTTAAATATTTTAAAACACCATAACTATTGTAGGTAAGAAAATCTAATGTTATACATGTTTTCAATATAAAACATTTGTGAACTAAAGTTCTAAATGAAACTGCTGGGTATATATGTGTGTATACACATAAAATAATTGAAAAGTAGTCTTATTGCCAATAAAAGTTTTGAAAATTTAAAAGAAAAATCTCATTTGATCTCACCTGATTCAATAATATTCAGATGGATTCATTCTAGATATATAAAGATAATAATCAGCATATCTATTAAAATAATTCATATTAGTGAAAAATGGAGATGTTCACATTTTAGCAATAGGTGCAGAAAAGAATTTGATCTACACAGAAGTGTTTTAGAGGAATTTGTTTTCTGTTAGATATGCAAGATAGTGCAAGACTTATCAGTGCTACTGTATAACATGGTGTTAGTGATCAAATGAAAGATGAACAGGTAAATATGTAGAAAGCAAAGGTAAGAAATAATTTTTCTTGCATATGATATGGACTTACATAAAATGCAACACAATCAACTAACAGAATTAATATAGTTAGTATATTTGCTGAGTAAATATCAACTTTGAAAAAAAAAATAGTACCCCTTAGTACTAATACAACTACAGAACTGGAATATGTAATGAGGGGGTCAGGGAAGAAAAGAGACAATAAACCAGTATTTTACTTCAAGATACCTTGACAAATAATTCAGAGTACCATTCATTACTCTTAGTTTTGTTTCTAAAATACTCATGCAGGTATATAAACATGATTGCATAAATGTATTTCCTGCTTGGCAGGCAGATTCTTTACCACTGAGCCACCTGGGAAGACCCCTGTAGGCAGTCTGTAGTAGTTAATACAGAAGTGGATGGGATGGACACAGAGCTTGGCAAAAGTCATCCAAGCAGATCTCAAAGTAGTATAAGAAGTATGTTCTAGGAAAACTAAGTATTAAGGATTCCAAAATTGTAACAATAAATTTTCCTCAAAGAAATCATGTTCCAGTGATTTTAAGTCATGTTCTACCAATTCTTCAATTTTGTCAGAACTTTGGAAGAATGGAAAACCACTAACTCATGCTATGGTTCTAAAATAAGCTTGATTCTAAAACTGGTAAAGAATAAATATAATACAAAAGAATCTATAGGCCCAGTTTAGTTATGAACATAGACTTGAAACATTGCCTATGAACATTGTCTGTCTAAGGAAGACACCAACATGGTGATGAAAAATTACTGTGGTTTCCTGCAGGGTGCTGCAGAACAGAGATCTGTTAACACCTGGGGTTGAGAGTTCCTGCTCTGCTAAGGCTGATCAATCAGTGTCTGATATACTGGCTGGTGAGTCTCAGACTGGCTATCTAGTCCTGCCTCCCTCTGTTGATATAAGAGGCTTGCTTGTTAAACCAGCATGGATGTTACTGTGGCAGTTTTTCCACCACAGGAGAGGCTAGTAACCAGAGATAACCAACACCTTGTATCTTGAAACATTGGTCTTTCAGCAGTTTGGTTCAAAGCAGTAACAGGGCATGGTTATATGGAATCATGGAGTAGGAAATGGCAACCCACTCCAGCATTCTTGCCTGGAGAAGCCCAGGGAATGCAGAGCCTGGTGGGGTTGCAAAGGAGTCCATGGGGTTGCAGAGAGTCGGACACGACTGAGCAACTAAGCACATATGGAATCAATCCCTGTTGGAAATCCTTTCCTGTGCACTATTTCTTAGAGGACATGTACTCAATGCCTTCTCTTTAGTTTAACCATTACAATACTATCCAGACAGCACCTCAAGTACCTGAACTAACCATGTGGCAGTGTGGGGAAACGTACTTCTTTTCTAAAAGGTGGAGAATTCCAGGAGTTCAACTGCCAAACACAGAATCTGACTCACTGCAGAGGGTCAGGAAATGACTATTAGCAGTCTTTACAACCTCTCTTTGGAAACACCAANCCTGAACTAACCATGTGGCAGTGTGGGGAAACGTACTTCTTTTCTAAAAGGTGGAGAATTCCAGGAGTTCAACTGCCAAACACAGAATCTGACTCACTGCAGAGGGTCAGGAAATGACTATTAGCAGTCTTTACAACCTCTCTTTGGAAACACCAATCTGCCCTGAAGTTCTGCCTTGAGAACCAGGCTGTCTCTGATCTGGACGTGGAGACTCTTGACTAGATTTTAAGGAGGCTGCAAATGGGGAGGGAGAGTAAAATCTTTATCTCAAAAACCCAAGAATTTGGTCCATCAAATCCTTTTTCAGGATGCCTGGATGTTTTCTAAAAGGGTATCTGGACCTGAAATGGGCATTTTGTGTGGAGAATATATACAGTGCTATCAGTTTTAAATATTTTAAAACACCATAACTATTGTAGGTAAGAAAATCTAATGTTATACATGTTTTCAATATAAAACATTTGTGAACTAAAGTTCTAAATGAAACTGCTGGGTATATATGTGTGTATACACATAAAATAATTGAAAAGTAGTCTTATTGCCAATAAAAGTTTTGAAAATTTAAAAGAAAAATCTCATTTGATCTCACCTGATTCAATAATATTCAGATGGATTCATTCTAGATATATAAAGATAATAATCAGCATATCTATTAAAATAATTCATATTAGTGAAAAATGGAGATGTTCACATTTTAGCAATAGGTGCAGAAAAGAATTTGATCTACACAGAAGTGTTTTAGAGGAATTTGTTTTCTGTTAGATATGCAAGATAGTGCAAGACTTATCAGTGCTACTGTATAACATGGTGTTAGTGATCAAATGAAAGATGAACAGGTAAATATGTAGAAAGCAAAGGTAAGAAATAATTTTTCTTGCATATGATATGGACTTACATAAAATGCAACACAATCAAGTAACAGAATTAATATAGTTAGTATATTTGCTGAGTAAATATCAACTTTGAAAAAAAAAAAGTATTACCCCTTAGTATTAATACAACTACTGAACTGGAATATGTAATGAGAGGGTCAGGGAAGAAAAGAGACAACAAACCAGTATTTTACTTCAAGATACCTTGACAAATAATTCAGAGTACCATTCATTACTCTTAGTTTTGTTTCTAAAATACTCATGCAGGTATATAAACATGATTGCATAAAGACAGATCCACACATCTATTAATAGAAACTTGGCATGTGATAAATATGCCCACAAAAATCTATTAATAAGGAACAGTTTTAAATTTCATGTCTTGTCTCCTTGATTTTGCCATTCCCTAGCATACCACACACTATTTCCATGTCTGCATTATCTCTAACAGAGCTTTCTGTGAGGGCAAGTTCACTCTGTCCATGATGTAGCCTAGAAGTGACTAAGAATCTAACACTGCCTCAGTGGAAATAACCACTAGAGTTGTGCTTCACAACAGAGCTCATATTTCTGCCATAGTCTTAAGCTCCAGTTATACACCTTGGTAGCTTGCTGGAAAATTCTTCTTTCATTGGCACTCTTTCCTTCCTTTCTTACTTAACCATTCCTCTGATTTCCCCCCCCCCCTCTGGGATAATATCTCATAGATCAGGGCTTCTCTGGTGGCTCAGAGGGTAAAGCATCTGCCCGCAATACAGAAGACCTGGGTTCGATCCCCGGGTGGGGAAGGTCCCCTGGAGAAGGAAATGGCAACCCACTTCAGTATTCTGGCCTGGAAAACCCCATAAATGGAGAAGCCTGGTAGGCTACAGTCCGTAGAGTTGCAAAGAGTCAGACACGACTGAGTGACTTCATTTTCACTTTCATCTCATAGATCATGTCAGTTCAGTTCAGTTGCTCAGTCGTGTCTGACTCTTTGCGACCCCATGAATCGCAGCACGCCAGGCCTCCCTGTTCATTACCATCTCTCGGAGTTCACTCAGACTCACGTCCATCGAGTCTGTTAGTGTTTTATTTCATTCTTCAAAGAGGAAATTCAGTTGGATTTATACCCAAATGTCAAAATTAAAATTTAATGCAAAAGAAATTCATGGAAGAGAATATCCCTATAGCACTGGGGTAAGCAAAAATGGTTAAAAAAAATACCAAAAAGTTGAACTTGACTATGACAAAATTAAAGATTACTACTTACAATGGACAAAATTAAGTTCATGATATGGTGACTGACCAGGTAAAAATAAGTAAATGTCTAAAAGTTAAAAACTGATTGGTATCTAAATGTATTAATAAATGAATTTCTGGAAAAATAAGAAAAAGAAAGTTTAGTACAAAAATGGGCAAACAGGGTGACTAGGCAATTTACAGAAAAGCTAATAGAAAAAGATGCTCTTAAGCACCACTTATCAGAGAAATATAAATTAAAAACAGCAAGGTGTCATCTATAAACATGATCATAATTCAAGAATTATAGATATTGATAATACTCTTTGATAGACTGCAGGAAACGGTGGCCCTCAAATACTACTGACTTGAGAAAACACATTTTGGTAAGGATCTATGAAACTAATTTTGTGTAACCAATGGCCCTTCAAACAAAATTCTGCATATAAGGTGGTTTCTTACAAAACCAAACATACTCTTACCATACAATCCAGCAATTACAATTCTTGGTATTTGCTCAAAGATTTGAAAACTATTTCCACACAAAAACATGCCCACAGATGTTGTTATCAAGCTTCATTCCTAACTGACAAAACTTAGAAAAAACCAAGATGCCCTTTAGTAGATGAATGGATAAATGAACTGTGACATAGCTACACAATCTAGCATTAGTGCTAGAAAACAAATTAACTGTAAAGCTAAAAAAAGACAAAGGAAACCATGTATACTGCTATGTGAAAGAATCAAATCTGAAATGATTAATTACTGTATGATTCCAACTACACAACATTCTGGAGAAAGAAAAAATCTTAGAGTAAAAGGATCAGTTGTTGACATGGAATGAGGGTAGAGAGGGATGAATAGGCAAAGTAGCTTTCCTTTTTTGTCTTTTTTATTTAGGGCAGTGAAATTAATCTGTAAGATACTCTAATGGTAGATACAAGTCATTATCAAGTTTTCCAAACCTGTAGAATGTACAATGTCAAGAGTCAGTCAATGCTAATATAAATTACGGACTTTGGGTGATAATGATGTGTCTATGTAGATGTAGGTTTTTCAACTGTAACAAATGTACTACTCTGGTTGGAGATGTTGGTAATGGAGGAAGTTATGCACATGTGGAATAGGGGATATATAGATAATCTCTGTACATTCCTCTTAATTTTGCTGTATACTTGAAACTGCTTTAAAAATAGTCTTTTTCAAAGTCTGCAAATATGACCTAGAGAATATCTTATTTGGTTAGAAAACATCTTAATTAAAATAGCAATAAACTATAATAGTTGATCTAAAAATGGTGATTGCCCAGAATGTTCATCACACTGAAGTTTTGATAGTGTAAAGTATAATAACACACATCACTAAGGAAATGATAGGTAAAATGTAAATAGCAATATTTTTTAGTGGTTAGAAACAATAATATACATTCAGCATCAGAGGTAGAACTTTCAAACACAGTGCTGAACAAGACTGTACTCGAGTGTCAGGAAAGGCACGATAAGAAAAAACTTAGATTATGTTGAAAGTGAAAAAGTGAAAGTCACTCAGTCATGTCCAACTCTTCCCAAAAAAATAAAGTCTGACACTGTTTCCCCTGTTTCCCCGTCTATTTCCCATGAAGTGATGGGACCAGATGCCATGTACTATCTACAATTCTTGGCTAAGGATTCTTGTCTGCTTTGGGAGAAACCCAAACCAAGGCAGTGTTTTATTTCATTCTTCAAAGAGGAAATTCAGTTGGATTTATACCCAAATGTCAAAATTAAAATTTAATGCAAAAGAAATTCATGGAAGAGAATATCCCTATAGCACTGGGGTAAGCAAAAATGGTTAAAAAAAATACCAAAAAGTTGAACTTGACTATGACAAAATTAAAGATTACTACTTACAATGGACAAAATTAAGTTCATGATATGGTGACTGACCAGGTAAAAATAAGTAAACGTCTAAAAGTTAAAAACTGATTGGTATCTAAATGTATTAATAAATGAATTTCTGGAAAAATAAGAGAAAGATTGTTCAGTACAAAAATAGGCAAACAGGGTGACTAGGCAATTTACAGAAAAGCTAATAGAAAAAGATGCTCTTAAACACCACTTATCAGAGAAATATAAATTAAAAAGAGCAAGGTGTCATCTATAAACATGATCCTAGTTCAAGAATTATAGATATTGATAATACTCTTTGATAGACTGCAGGAAACAGTGGCCCTCAAATACTACTGACTTGAGAAAACACATTTTGGTAAGGATCTAAGAAACTAATTTTGTATAACCAATGGCCCTTCAAACAAAATTCTGCATATAAGGCGGTTTCTTACAAAACCAAACATACTCTTACCATACAATCCAGCAATCACAATTCTTGGTATTTGCTCAAAGATTTGAAAACTATTTCCACACAAAAACCTGCCCACAGATGTTGTTATCAAGCTTCATTCCTAACTGACAAAACTTAGAAAAAGCCAAGATGCCCTTTAGTAGATGAATGGATAAATGAACTGTCACATAGCTATACAATCTAATATTAGTGCTAGAAAACAAATTAACTGTAAAGCTAATAAAAGACAAAGGAAACTATGTATACTGCTATGTGAAAGAATAAAATCTGAAAAGGTTAATTACTGTATGATTCCAACTACATAACATTCTGGAGAAAGAAAAAAATCTTAGAGTAAAAGGATCAGTTGTTGACATGGAATGAGGGTAGAGAGGGATGAATAGGCAAAGTAGCTTTTCTTGTCTTTGTTTATTTATTTATTTATTTAGGGCAGTGAAATTAATCTGTAAGATACTTTAATGGTAGATACAAGTCATTATCAAGTTTTCCAAACCTGTAGAATGTACAATGTCAAGAGTCAGTCAATGCTAATATAAATTATGGACTTTGAGTGATAATGATGTGTCTATGTAGATGTAGGTTTTTCAGCTATAACAAATGTACTACTCTGGTTGGAGATGTTGGTAAATGGGGGAAGTTATGCACATGGTAGATACAAGTCATTATCAAGTTTTCCAAACCTGTAGAATGTACAATGTCAAGAGTCAGTCAATGCTAATATAAATTATGGACTTTGAGTGATAATGATGTGTCTATGTAGATGTAGGTTTTTCAGCTATAACAAATGTACTACTCTGGTTGGAGATGTTGGTAAATGGGGGAAGTTATGCACATGTGGAATAGGGGATATATAGATAATCTCTGTACACTCCTCTTAATTTTGCTGTATACTTGAAACTGCTTTAAAAATAGTCTTTTTCAAAGTCTGCAAATATGACCTAGAGAATATCTTATTTGGTTAGAAAACATCTTAATTAAAATAGCAATAAACTATAATAGTTGATCTAAAAATGGTGATTGCCCAGAATGTTCATCACACTGAAGTTTTGATAGTGTAAAGTATAATAACACACATCACTAAGGAAATGATAGGTAAAATGTAAATAGCAATATTTTTTAGTGGTTAGAAACAATAATATACATTCAGCATCAGAGGTAGAACTTTCAAACACAGTGCTGAACAAGACTGTACTCGAGTATCAGGAAAGGCACGATAAGAAAAAACTTAGATTATGTTGAAAGTGAAAAAGTGAAAGTCACTCAGTCATGTCCAACTCTTTGCGACCCCACAGACCATACAGTCCCGGAATTCTCCAGGCCAGAATACTGGAGTGGGTAGCCTTTTGCTTCTCCAGGGGATCTTCCCAACCCAAGGATCAAACCCAGGTCTCCTGCATTGCAGGTGGATTCTTTACCAGCTGAGCCACCAGGGAAGCCCATATATAGCAAACATATATAAAATCCTAATCCAGGAACCATATTAACATGGTAAAGTGTTAATTGACTTGTGAGGAAGAGAATGGGCACGGAGACTAGAAATAAATGAACAAACTATTAAAAAATCCATGTCTAGTAAAAAGAAGAGATTTGTGGACATAGGTCAATCATGATAGTGCACCAAGAATTAAAGACTCTCATTAACACAAATTCTTGACTCTAGGGTCAAAACAAAAACAGAAAGGATATTTCCTACCATTTAATCTGTGAATTAATTTAGAAAGTGCATTTAAAGAGTTAACACGACTTAGTATTTAATGAATATTAAATAAGTGTGAACTATCATGGTGTTATAAGTATTGTCGTTAATATAGATGGTGTGTGTGTGTGTGTGTGTGTGTTTACTCTTTAATGGGCATTTTCATCAAAGCCATTTTTCTCCACAAGTCCTTATAAAATTAAATATTACATAAAACAGTTAATATAAAGCTATGATTTACTTTTAGAAACATAATATGCAATTTACCTTAATATTATATTGGCTTGCCTAGGACCGAGAAGGAGAGGCATTGGAAAAAATTCACTTTTATAATGAAACAGGAGTTAATCTTTATTAGTGTGTTTGTTTGTTTGCATTTTAATATCTTCAGACATTTTGGAATCTGGAAGGAAGGAGATGTGGCTTGATTTTATTGGATTTAACTCTGCAGTTCTTGAGGCCAGGGAATAAGATGAGAAATGAACAACTTTGTAAATTCAATCCATAATCAAAGGTGATTTGCTTCAGGTTGATTTTCAGAAAAGCAAAACCTGCAGTCTTACCCCAGTCAGTCAGACAGAACACAATGAGGCAATTCTGTGATGGGATCCAGGCTGGATGAAATCCCAGATAATACAATGAAGCATTTCCCAGAGCAGAAAGCTTGGTTCATCGTGCCAAACAATGGCAGGATCGGTGGCTCTTGTTCAGAGGCAGCTCTGCCAGTTTTGCTTTTGGGAGGCTCTCTGCTGAGTACAGAAAACACCTGCTGCTCAATAATTAACTCCTCCCAAACATCAGGCAAGGCAGCAGCAATAGTGACCTCTTCTGCCACTCCCAGTCTCATTTCCCCAACGTGTTTTCAAGCCTGTGTTTGCTTTTTCTAGGGCAATTACTGTCTATGTATGCAACATCGTTCCTTATCCTGCAGGTTCTTCCACAGGCATTTTCCAGTGTTTAATGGTTACTCTGGATATACCTCATACCTTTTCTGCATAAATACCAAGCACTGAACAGGATGCATACTTATATTTTCTAAATGACTTTAATAAAACCCATCATGAAGAAGGTAGAGTTGAAGGAAGGGAAATAATATTAAATAAGTGAAGAAAAAAGATTCAACATCTTTGGACTGGTGATTTTAGGTGGTAAAACACACAGGATTTAATCTTAGAGACACAAACTGGAATCTTGGCTTTACTCCCTTCTTCCTAGTTGACCTTACTTAAAATCTCTACATCTCAGTTTACTCAGTTATACAATTGTACTCAATGCTGCTAGAATAAAAGTAAATGATGTTATCTATGTAGACTGATGATCATAACACCTAGAATGGGAGAATCAAATAGGCATTGTATTTATAAACCAAAAGAACAAATATCACTAATTATATACAGTATACCCTTTTATTTAAGTAATTGGAGAAGGAAATGGCAACCCACTTCAGTATTCTTGCCTAGAGAATCCTGTGGATGGAGGAGCCTGGTGGGCTGCTGTCCATAGGGTCACACAGAGTCAGACACAACTGAAGTGACTTAGCATGCATGCATTTAAGTAATAAATAATAGAACAACCACTACTATGTCCATTACTATCTCTTGGTTACTTTGATTTTGCTACACTTTCTCACAAGGCATAGTTAATAACTCTGCCCCCAATATATCATCTGGCTTTTTGGTACAGTATCAGTCAAGGAGTATCTTTAGGTACCCATGAAATTCATTAATATGTCATTAATATGGAATTTGTTCTCAATTGCATGGCCCCCTTTCAGTCTGTTTGCCCTTAGTTTTTAATATTTCTAGGTAAATTAACTAGGAAGAAACAGATATTCCCTAGTTCTCCACTGAGTCAGTCAGTCCTGGTGGCTTAGTCAAAGAGATATTATACAAATTCTACAAGTTATTAGCAGAACTACTATGTTAGGTATACCTTGTAGCCCTTCCTAAATAATCTCACACTCACGCAAGTTGAAAGCATTTCAAATTAACAATTAAAAGATAATAAAATAAAGATATGCATAAAGAGCTATGGGATCCTATAGAGAATGGTAGGCTGCTTGAGGAATACAAAGAACTTTACATAACCTATGATATTCAAGATTAGAGGAGAAGGACATTTATACAATATGGCAGAGATGAAGAAAGCTATCATCAGAGAGGAAAATATGCAATCATTAGAGCAGCATGGAAAACTAAAACAGACATGAGCATTGTAACATCATCTGGATTAATTTCTCTCACTCTACATGTCTCATCCCCCATCAAGTAGCCATTAAATTGCATCCACTTCCCTCACTGAATTTATGTATTTCTGTAAGAGATCTGAGTTGCAGTTATGAGTTGACATAGCAATGCATCTTGTGAATATTTATGTAAACAAATATTGATTTTCATGTTTCTTCTCTCCATTGCCAATAGTTTGATAATTCAGAATTTTTAAACTCTGGACAATTTAGTAGTCATTTAAAGTGATACTCTAATAGACAACAGCATTATTGCACATGTGTAATAATGAGTAGAGGCTTCCCTGGTGGCTCAGACGGTAAAGTGTCTGCCTACAATGCAGGAGACGCGGGTTCGATCCCTGGTTCAGGAAGATCCTCTGGAGAAGGAAATGGCAACCTACTCCAGTGCTCTTGCCTGGAGAATCCCATGGACAGAGGAACCTGGCCGGCTACAGTCTGTGGGGTCACAGAGGAGAGTGTGGTTAGGTATTAGGAACTGTGGAAGGAAATGTAAACAAAAATCTTAAAAAGGAGGTTGGGATAAAAAATGAATGGCATAATAGCATATTAAGGAAATAAGGCACATGGAATATAGTGCCATCATAAAGAATGGCTTTGTATATCAGGTAGATGGATTGATAACATGGAACAATAATTGGAGTATAAAAGAGTGGGAAGCTGCCTGGCACTCTGTGACAACCTACACAGGTGGGATGGGAGAAAGGAAGGAAGTTCAAGAAGGAGGGGATATATATATACAATTGTGACTTTTTGCATTATTGTATGGAAGAAACCAACACAACACTGTGAAACAATTATTCACCAATTAAAAATAAATAAAAATAAAAGATCACTTAAGAGATAAACATAAAAATCTAAGAATCTAAGAAATATTTCACCATTGCTGAACTACTTCCATGTTTATAAGGATTAAAAAAAAATCATTAGATCCAGAGTAATGTGAGACTTCAAATTTTCACTACTGGTCAAAGAAATGTCAACTCTATTTACTTAGGAAATAAATGTTGTTACCTATGACTATCTAAATTTTCTTTCCTCGGGTAAAACTGGACACTAGCTGAAAGATTTAGTCAATAACAACAATAAGCACCCACAGATTTAACTAGTCAAGCCCATAATTAAAATGCAAAAACCTAGTTACCCTGAAGCTACAGGAGATGGATCCATACATTATAAATGATGACCATCAGGTAGCAAGTACATCATTAACAGATAAACTAAACCTTTTTGGAAAAAAGAATTTTAGGTTGTTAAACACATCAGTATGTATCTTAACACCTTTACTCTTATAATTTTAAACATCATAAGATTTAAAATCTTATTAATTTGATCAGTGCTATGGTCTGAATGTTTTTGTCCCCTCAGATTCCTTTGTTGAAATCCTAACCCCAGGTGATGGTAGTAGAAGGTAAGGGCCTTAGGGAAGTGATTAGCTCCTGAGGGTGGAATCCTCATGAATAGGATGATAGCGCTTATAAAAAAGATCCCACAGAGCTCTCTAGTTCCTTCTATCATGTATGAAGAATTCTGCAATCTGGAGAAGGATCCTCGTTCAATCACACTGTCATTCTGCTCTCTGAGTTCCAGACCCCAGAATTATGAGAAATGAATTTCCAATATTTATAAGCCACCCCTCTGTGGTATTTTGTTATAGCAGCCTAAACAGAAAATACAAAGGCTTTATATAATTATCAACTCATCTGGCAGGAATTAAATTTACATTCAATCGTTCAATATTTGTTGGGTAATTATTATTTGTCTTAACATCATTGCTAGCCCCAGAAATACAGCAATGAACAACATAAATAAATGTCCCTACTATTCTAGACCTTATGTTCTATAAAAGAATTATATGTAGTATACATAAAAGTGAAGTAGCACTTAAGTGCTCTTTAAAAGGATGGCTACATGTTAATAGTTTAAAAGACTTTTAAAAGAAGTACTATGATACACAAATTTTACATTTCTAGTGAATAGATGAAGTCTGCTCCAAAGTGGGAAAGGAGGAATTTTCAAATGTTTCTAGGACTATTGAACTTCTAAGATGCAGTCAAAGGCTTCTGTAAGCATATATCTCCACACTATTCATAAATCCATGGACTCTGAGTACTTCTTCATCAGTCTTTATACTTAATATATTGGTTTAGCTATTATAACAGAAAGCATACTGCTTCAGTGTGATTTTGAGTCTAGTCTTTAACAGGCTCCCAAAACTACATTATTATTACATACTTTTCTAATTTCAACTGAAGTAGAGTTGATAATGAAATAGAAGATTTTAGATCTACCTGCAAATGCACCCTACAGGTAATTCCAGAGACTGTATGAAAAACATTCCAAATTACAAAGAGTGTCTGGTATTTTGAACATAGGTGATACTGTCTACTATCATTAATCAGGTACAAAATGAAGTTTAAGTAGGACAGTGGGGAGTTAATTCAGTCATCTCTTTCATCTTGCTTCCATTAGTATTGACTCAGATTAAAATTTTGCATAAATTATACTTTTACCTCCTAATTTTATACATTTTACCAAGTGATTTGAAGGTAATCTTGGGTGTATGTGAGCTCCAAAAGTATAATTTTTGTATATCTGCATTTATATTCATACATATATATTTTTCAGATAAAAATACCACTTGCTAAAACAACATATTTTTATAATACTTCCTGTTCCTCACATGCAATGGCCTAGTTCAGTTTTGTTACTAAATTACAATGGAACATTTTTCATGTTACAAACTCTTATAAGAAATGCTGTAATTATACTGTGAACAGATTTCTGAGACTAAAGTGTTAATTTCCTAAATGAAAGTTAGGCCTGAAAAATTATCCTATTAGATCAATACAAATGGAATGAATTAAGCTCAGTGAAAAGGTAGTCAGATTTATATCCAGCTTGAACTCACATTATAAAATAATTAATAAAAACTACATGCTTATGTAATCATTATTCAAGTAACATAATAGTATATGCTGCACACATTTCAGAGTAGAAGTTATAACAAATCTCAAGGGGCAGATAGATATTGCAGGGCTTGCAGCACTAGGGAATTCTCAGAAAGTATGGCACTCAAGATAGAGTGGCCTGATGGATTAAAATAATTATTTTCCTTTCCTAAAAACCATAATTATGACAAAATGTAGTAACTGACAAGTATTGTGTATATAGCCAATTTTAAAAACGTTTGTATTTTTCTTAACAGAATTTTTGCCTCTTTAAAAGGAATATCTGTTTACACATGATTTGTCATTAAGGATAGACAATATATTAAATTGAAAAACCCAGCTTACTGCTGGTGGGTATGCAAAATGGTACTGTTACTTTGGAAGACAGTTGGGTGGATGATTTTGAACAAAACTAAACTTACTCTATATGATCCAGCAATCATGCTCCTTGGTATTTACCCAAAGGAACTGAAAACACATCCACACAAAAGCCCGCACAAAGATGCTTACAGCAGCTTCATACATAACTGCAAACATTCAGAAACAACCAAGATTTCATCAGGGAAGTTATTAAATAATTTGTCAATAGAATATTATTCAGTGCTAAAAATAAATGAACTGTTGCCCATGGAAAGAAAAAATTTAAATGCATATTACTAAAGGGAAAGAAGTCAATCTGCAAAGGCTACATGTTATATAATTTAAACTATATGACATTCTGAAAAACTCGAAAATTTCAAGACCATAAAGAGATTAGTTGTTGCCAGAGGATGGGAGAAAGGAGTGATGAAGAGGTAGAGCAGAGTTTAAGGGAGTGAAACTCGTCTGTATAATAGTGAATACATGTCATTATGAATTTCTCCAAACCCATAGGATGTTAAACACCAAGTAAATGTTATATAATTTAAACTATATGACATTCTGAAAAACTCGAAAATTTCAAGACCATAAAGAGATTAGTTGTTGCCAGAGAATGGGAGAAAGGAGTGATGAAGAGGTAGAGCAGAGTTTATTTAAGGGAGTGAAACTCATCTGTATAATAGTGAATACATGTCATTATGAATTTCTCCAAACCCATAGGATGTTAAACACCAAGTATAAATGGTAATGTAAGCTATGGATTTTGGAGGATAATGATATATCAATGTATGTTCACCAGTTGTGCCAGTGATGCTGGGGGATGTTGATAATGGGGAAGGCCATGCATTTGTGTGTTGGGGGGGTTCACGTGGGAAATCTCAGTAACTTCTACTCAGTATTACTGTGAATCTAAAACTATTCAAAAAAACCAAAGTCTATTAAAAAAAAAAAAAAAAACTATAACAGTAAGAAAACAGATCAGAATATAGCAATGAAAAGCACACTTATGGTCCCTACTGTTCATGCTATCTTCTATACGAAACAAACAGCAAGCTGGAAGAAATCTCATATCTATTTTGAACCATCTATAAAGGCAAAATTATAAGAATGTAAGCAATTAGCAAATAAAGATACATCTACAAAATCAAGGATACACTTCTTTTCACTATGAGAGTGAATTATAAGAATTCTAAAGTTTAATAAACTAATTGCTCAACTAGAAAAAGATTGTTTACAGAAATCTGGTTTACACTTATTTAAATGCAAAACTAAGCACATTAACAGAGAAAGATGGTGTTTGTGTACACTCATATCTTTGTTTGCATATAAGTCTCTTTTCAAATCCTACTAATCATTAAGCAGCTATGAACATGGCTGATAATGGGGAGGGAGGAAAGTATAGATTCCTATAGAAGATAAAATAACTTTAATGTACTATGAACTCACTTAATTGGAGATTAAAAGTTGAATTCTAGTCCAGCTCTGCTGTATTCTGGCTATGTGATTTGAACATGACTTGTCCTCATTGTGATCTAAAAAGCAATTTGAGGTTCAGGCCTTAGCTATTGCTGCTTTGACCTATGATATTTTAGGTTCAAGGTCAGGGAGACAGTCATTTTCTATAGTTATTCCCTAATTCCAACACCCAGCAGAGATAATGAAGCTCCAAAATGACAGGAAAGCCGAGTACCTTTGCTGATCTCTAGCAGAAAATTGAATCAGTCAGTGAAAACTGCTTGGCTGAAGCTGATTTCCAGAGTAACGTGAGACACGACAATTTGAGAATGCCTAGCGATCATTTGATGACGCAAAAATAAAGGCACTGAAGCTTTGTATTACAGTTACATAGAAGAGGGCTGTAAGGCAAGGCTCCTTGTAGGTTATTTTATTTTTATCTCCAGATTGGACAGGTCTAATGATATTTCTTATATATGCATTATTCCTAATCTATTTTAAACTCTGAAGAATTAGTCAAATTTCCAATTACATATGGACACAGTACTTGTAAGCATTTTTTTCCTTCAAGGTCATACAAACTGGAAGGGTTATATTCATGATTTGATCCTGTTGGATCAAAAAATCAAGGATAGAACCCCTGTGGGTAAACTAATTGCATATGTGTGTGTGTGTGTGTATAATATGGGAATGCTTCTTTTCTCAGATACTATACTTTCTAATATCAATGAAAATTTCATAATTGGTGGTAGAGTCACAGTCCTGATACAGCAAATGTAATTGTCACTTTAATTCTTCATAATGATTAATTAACTAGGGAAAGAATCAGCATCCTATACTTCAAATTCAAGTTATTTATTCTGAATGCTTTTATTATTTACCATTCAATGTGGATTTATTGTTCAGAATAGTTGTGTTTTACAAATTTGCTTTAAAAAAAAAAACATTTGAGAAAAACAGCTTTACAAACTTAGTAGAAGAATTAATTTTCTCTATAGATACTATAGGTGGACCATCCTCTACCCTATTCAACTTTGCATTTTCATGAGAGATTTTGGGAGATTTGTTAGGAAAAATATTAAAAAGATTTTTTGCTAAATTTTTCACCTAGCATTAAATAAATGATTTTACCCTTTCTAAGTATCAAAGTAACCATTCCATCATTTTAGAGGAAGAGATACCTTGAATATGCAATAAAATAATTAGGTATCTGGAGATCATTTAATTTTCCATGTCATCAATAATTAAAGTCATCTGACATTGGAACTGAAATTTACTTTAACAATGGTGCTCTAAACTGTGGAAAAGAGGGAAAGCAATCATTTGCAAGGTCCACAGACTTCAGAAGAATTGCAATGGGGGATATAGAGGCTACATTATCTCCTGAGAGTTTCCTACTGCCAGAGTTAACTCATAGAAATTTGTTTCTCCACAGAAGCAGCTTGAAAGGATTTGAACAAAATAATTCCATAGAGTATCCTTTCAGCTATGCTGCAGTGCACAAGTTCTAAGAAGGAAAAAAAAAAAAACTCACTGTGGGGTGTTGACAGTACTAAGCTATTCAATGTATTTCTTTTAAACAGGACTTGACTCTGTTCCTGTCAATTGTACATAATACAATTACCTAACATTTATTGAACATTCATGGCTAAATTTATTTTAGAGATAAAGTAACCCAGGATAAACAGGACCCAGCAACATGATCAAGTGACACAGTAAGCTTCAGAGTTCATATTCAAACCAGTCTGATAAAAATTCAGATCATTCTGATGCACGATCAATATTTTCTCCTTATCTATGTCTGTCTTTGTTCTGTCAGCACAAGTACAGTTATTCCCTCACTGGAATACTTACCTATAAAATGTATCTTTTCTTTAAACAACCACTTAACTTGGAAAAGTGATTATTTTCCGTGTGAAAGCAGTTCCTGTTTCTGAATTAAAAAGACACTTTAAGGCAAGTTACCTCACCACTCTGCAGTTTCACACTAATAATACAAGAAGAATACATAAAATTTGTTTAATGACTATGCCAAAGCCTTTGACTCTGTGGATCACAATAAACTGTGGAAAATTCTGAAAGAGAAGGGAATACCAGACCACCTGACTTGCCTCTTGAGAAATCTGTATGCAGGTCAGGAAGCAACATAGTACATCATGAGAAATGCTGGGCTGGAGGAAGCACAAGCTGGAATCAAGATTGCCAGGAGAATATCAATAACCTCAGATATGCAGGGAGAAGGCAATGGCACCCCACTCCAGTACTCTTGCCTGGAAAATCCCATGGATGGAGCATTGTTGTCCATAATCACTAGTGGACCTCCATGAGGTCACTAGGAGTCGGACACGACTGAGCGACTTGACTTTTACTTTTCACTTTCATGCATTGGAGAAGGAAATGGCAACCCACTCCAGTATTCTTGCCTGGAGAATCCCAAGGACAGGGGAGCCTGGCTGGTTTCTGTCTATGGGGTCGCACAGAGTTGGACACAACTGAAGCGACTTAGCAGCAGCAGCAGATATGCAGATGACACCACCCTTATGGCAGAAAGTGAAGAGGAACTAAAAAGCCTCTTGATGAAAGTGAAAGAGGAGAGTGAAAAAGTTGGCTTAAAGCTCAACATTCAAAAAACGAAGATCATGGCATCTGGTCCCATCACTTCATGGGAAATAGATGGAGAAACAGTGGAAACAGTGTCAGACTTTATTTTTCTGGGCTCCAGAATCACTACAGATGGTGACGGCAGCCATGAAATTAAAAGATGCTTACTCCTTGGAAGGAAAGTTATGACCGACCTAGATAGCATATTAAAAAGCAGAGTCATTACTTTGCCAACAAAGGCCCATCTACTCAAGGCTATGGTTTTTCCAGTGGTCTTGTATGGATGTGAGAGTTGGACTATAAAGAAAGCTGAGCACCGAAGAATTGATGCTTTTGAACTGTGGTGTTGGAGAAGACTCTTGAGAGTCCCTTGGACTGCAAGGAGATCCAACCAGTCCATCCTAAAGATCAGTCCTGGGTGTTCATTGGAAGGACTGATGTTGAAGCTGAAACTCCAATCCTTTGGCCACCTGATGCAAAGAGCTGGCTCATTTGTAAAGACCCTGATGTTGGGAAAGATTGATGGCAGGAGGAGAAGGGGACGACAGAGGATGAGATGGTTCGATGGCATCACCGACTCAGTGGATATGGGTTTGGGTGGACTCTGGGAGTTGGTGATGGACAGGGAGGCCTGGCATGCTGTGGATCATAGGGTTACAAAGAGTCAGATACGACTGAGCAACTGAACTGAACTGAACTGAAAGCCAGCTGCTGCTGCTGCTAAGTCACTTCAGTCGTGTCCGACTCTGTGCGACCCCATAGATGGCAGCCCACCAGGCTCCCCCGTCCCTGGGATTCTCCAGGCAAGAACACTAGAGTGGGTTGCCATTTCCTTCTCCAATGCATGAAAGTGAAAAGTGAAAGTAAATTCGCTCAGTCGTGTCCGACCCTCAGCAACCCCATGGACTGCAGACTTCCAGGCTTCTCCATCCATGGGATTTTACAGGCAAGAGTACTGGAGTGGGGTGTCATTCCCTTCTCCCGAACTGAAAGCCTAATCTAAGTTAATTTTCATAGGGTAACACTGTACTCATTTTGCTCACATCAGCAGGATAGAAGTTCCCAGAGAAGGAAAACTATTCATCCTAAACAAAGTGTGGATTGTTTTGTTTTGTTTTGTTTTTAATCACAAGATGATTAAATCTCTCTTTGGAATACTATCATCTTCTAGAAAAAAAAAAAATCTTTTATAGGACCGAAAAACATGAGCCCAAGAAAAGAGAGAGAGCCACAATTTATCCATTTCTTTAACAAATGTTTATTAAACATTTCTTCTGTGATAGGCACTGAGGGAAATAGAAACATGAATAGGATCATCTGCTCCAACTGTCTATTTGAAGACACATACACATAAACAACTACAAAACAATTCAACAGGGGCGGCAACAAAGGTTTACACTAGGCCCTGCTGGAACAGAGAGAAGGGGGTCAGGTGTTTAGCCTCTCTGTATGGAAGAAAATTCCAGAGAAAGGACATTTAAGTTGTTCTCAAAGGGAACAGTCCCACGTGCAAATTTCTGGAGGCAAGACAACATGAGGCCTGTTTGGGAACAGCGTGAAATTCCACATGCACTTGAAGGAAGAGTTTTTTATTTATTGAACATTATGTAGCTGATGTCTACTTTTCAAAGGACTTTAGATGCATGCACTCATGCATTTTTCAATCTTCAAAATACCTTTCAAAATCACTCAGATTTTACAGATGTGAAAACTGAGGTTTAGAGAAGTTCAATAATGTGTCTAAGATCTCATTTGAACAAAACTAATATACAAATCCAAATAGCTGTACTCTAGCACAGGTGTCTTTTTTATAATTTCTACATAATTGACATATGACATTTGATAAGTTTAAAGTATACAATGTGTTGATTTGATCCATTTATGCATTGAGATATAACCACCACCAGAGCATGAACCAACACCTCTATCGCAGCATGTAATTATGTCTTTTTTGTAATGGGAATAAGTAAGATCTAGTCTCTTAGCAATTTTGAAGTTTATAATGCAGAGTTGTTGTCCATAATCACTATGCTGTACTACAATTTCTAACCATTACACAGCACTGCCCATGAGGATAAAAAAATAAATTGTGAAGGACTTTATGTGCCCTGCAATAGAATTTGAACCTGATAGAATATGACCATCAAAGGTTTCAACAGAGTCAGAATTAGGATATGGAAATGTTAGTCTAATGGCAGCATATAAAATGGACTGGAGGGCTTCCCTGGTGTCTCAGTGGTAAAGAATCTGCTAGACAGTGCAGGAGACACAGTTTCGATCCCTGATCTGGGAAGATTCCACATGCTGCAGAATAACTAGCTCATGTGCCACAGCTATTGAGCCTGTGCCCTAGCGCCCAGAAGCTGAAATTACCAAGCCCATGTGTCACCACTACTGAAGCCCAAGCGCCTTAGAGCCTGTGCTCCACAACAAGAGAAGCCACCACAATGAGAAGCCTGCCCACAACAACCAGAGAAAAGCCCATGCAGCGATGAAAACCCAGCACAGCTAAAAATAAATAAACTCATTCATTAAATTTAACAAAAAGAATGGATTGACTGTGGTGGAGAATTTGTTACTTAGAAGATACATTTGTTAGTTATTTGAAGTGAGAATTATACCAATTAGTGGATCGGACATCAAGGAAATCAGAGGTAAGAAGACCTGTTAAAATTTTATTGCAAAAGCACAAGCAAGAGACAGTGAAGATTTTCATCATGACGGTGAGTCTGAGCAGGAAGAAACAGAACAAAGACTTAATGGTTACATTAACAGGGTTTGGTGACCCTAGGAACAGGAAGTAGAGAATGAGGTGGAGACTGGAGTCCAGGGTGACATAGTTTCTACCCTGAGCCACTGGGGAGATGCTAAGTCCCTAGGTCAAGCATCAACAAAGGTGGAAATGCAAGAAAAGGACGTCTGATTGTGGATGTTAGTAAGTTCCCTTTGGGAGATGTTAAATTTGAGGTAATCCTTGAAATACATTTCAAGTGTTGAGAGGAGGTAAAGCCAGAAGATAAAAATTTGTTTGTCACTGTCAGAGGCATGGCTGAAGCCATGGAGGGACATGAGTGAACTTAGCAGTGATGATAAATTTCATCCAGAGGAAGAAGAAGAGATCACCTAGGAAGTGACTCGTGGGTGAAAGAACTCAGATGAGGAAGAGAAGTCCACAGACAAAGAAGGGAAAGAGGGAGGAGAGGTGGGGGAAAGGAAGGAAAAACAGAAAGAGGTAGTAAAAGAAAAGTTGAAGCAAAATGAAGAATTGTTGTTATTCAGTCGTTCAGCTGCTCGGTCGTGTCCGACTCTTTGCACCCCCATACACTCCAGGTTATCCTGTCCTTCACCACCTCCCAGAGTTTGCTCAAACTCATGTCCATTGAGTCGGTGACCACATCTAACCATCTCATCCTCTGTCATCCCCCTCTCCTCCTGCCTTCAACCTTTCCCAGCATCACTGTCTTTTCCTGATGAGTCAGCTCCTTGCATCAGGTGGCCAAAGTATTGGAGCTTCAGCATCAGTCCTTCCAATAAATATTCAGCATTGATTTCCTTTAGGATTGACTGGTTTTATCTCCTTGCTGTCCAAAGGACTCTCAAGAGTCTTCTCCAACTCCACAGTTTGAAGGCATCAATTCTTTGGCACTCAGCTCAGCTCTCACAGCCACACATGACTACTGGAAAAGCCATAGCTTTGACTCTACAGACCTTTTCAACATAAAGAATCTGACCATCTTAAATTTCCAAAACATAATCTTACTTTTAATAAAAATTTGGCTTGTAATTTCCTTATATTTCATTTTCCTTTCCCTTAATGGTATTTAAAAATATGATTAGTTTAATAGCTGAATAGCCATTGTATGCGTTTCCCTGATAGCTCAGCTGGTAAAGAATCTGCCTGCAAGGCAGGGGACCTCAGTTTGGCTCCAGGGGTGGGAAGATCCCCTGGAGAAGGGATAGGCTACCCAATCTAGTATTCTTGGGGGCTTCCCTGTTGCCTCAGACAGTAAAGAATCTGCCTGCAATGCGGGAGACTGGGTTCGATCCTTGGGTTGGGAGGATCCCCTGGAGGAGGGCATGGCAACCCACTCCAGTATTCTGGCCTGGAGAAACCCCATGGACAGAGGAGCCTGGAAGGTTACATTCCATGGGGTTGAGAAGAGTCAGACAAAACTGAGCAACTAAGCACACACAGGCACTGTATTATCTGTAAATAACTAACAAATATATCTTCTAAGTAACAAATTCTCCACCAAAGTCAATAATTTCTTAAACATAGAGAGGAGAGGTTTGTCACAGACCTTGGGAAAACCCTGTCCCCCTAAAAAAGAAAAGAAAGAAGACACTTTCACACAAGAGGAGTTTAGGCATTTTCTACTTTTGCTTTTCCATGAGAGCAAATTCAGATCTTTGAACAAAGAGCATTGGTAAATACTTTTCAATGAAGTGAGAATTATACCAATTAAGCAAACATTTTCAGAATTCTCACTTGTCTCCACTAATTAAAAAAGAGATAAATATTTGCATTTCTGATAAATTAATGATAATCATTAAAAATCATATTTGTCTAATACAAAAATGAGTTGGGTTCTTTTTGAAACACTTTTTCAAAGACATGAACATGAATCTCCATATGTGAGAATTTTTTACATACTGTAACACTGTATCAAGAGAAACAGGACTTATATTTAGTACCCAAGTGTGTGCTTCCTCGACCAGTATACCTAGTCTGGAAATAACCAGAGCCAGTGACATCTATGAATCTCACAGCCAGCACTGGATAATTTTATCTGAAATGAATAACAGTGGTTTAAAAGCCAGAACCATGGAGCCATGAATGACAGCTCCCTTGGCTATCTTCCTTCTCTCTTTGGTTATTTGTTCTTCCAGCAGTCAGATTTCAATGAAAATCAAAATTATAGGCAATACAAATACCACTTGTTGTTTGAATAGGATAATAAAACTTAAGACGCATACATTATCCATATGTGGGTATGAACGTTCCTCACATTACATAATCAATATATCCCTTCAAAGTGTTGTACAAATAAATTATAGTAAATGAGCTAATATTTTAAGTGCCTGCCACTTAAAGAAATATTATGTTTCTATAAAGTGTCAGTCAGTCATTTCAGTTGCTCAGTCGTGTCCAATTCTTTGTGAACCCATGGACTGCAGCACTTCAGGCTTCCCTGTCCATCACAAACTCCCGGAGTTTACTCAAACTCATGTCCATCGAGTCGGTGATGCCATTCAACCATCTCATCATCTGTCGTCCCCTTCTCCTCCCATCTTCAATCTTTCCCAGCATCAGGGTCTTTTCCAAGGAGTCAGTTCTTCACATCAAGTGGCCAAAGTATTGGAGTTTCAGCTTCAGCATCAGCCCTTCCAGTGAATATACAGGACTGATATCCTTTAGGATGGACTGGTTGGATCTCCTTGCAGTCCAAGGGACTCTCAAGAGTCTTCTCCAACACCACAGTTCAAAAGCATCAATTCTTCAGCACTCAGCTTTCTTTATAGTCCAACTCTCACATCCATACATGACTACCGGAAAAGCCATAGCTTTGACTAGATGGATCTTTGTTGGCAAAGTAATTTCTCTGCTTTTTAATATGCTGTCTAGGAATATGCTATAAAGTGTAGCATTTTCCAATAAAGTAATCATCTCTTAGGTTTGCTTACAGATGCCTCTGCTAATCCCTTCATAAGTGAATCAGGCCTTACTTGATATTTTTAAAGAACTTAAATTTTCAAACATTTCCCCTAAAGCAGAGCACAAGTTCAGCCACATTGCTAATACCATCAAGTCAAACCAGCAGGTAGCTTTCACAGCCACCCTCAGAATGTGGCCAGTCCTGGGTTGTGATGAGATTCAAGGACCACAGGCTGCTGCGTGGGGAATGGAGTGCAGGTGGATGGAAGGAGAGTCCAGTTAGGAGGTGCTTGTACTGGTCTGGAAAAGATGATGATGGCCTGGACTGGGACGGAGCAGTGGAAATGCGGAAAATCAGATGGATCAGGAGTAGTCAACTAGACATGTCCATGGATTAGATGTGAGATGACAAAGCAGTGAGAGGAGATTATCTGGATGGATGAGACCCTGCTTCCTGAGATGCAGAAGACTTGACTGGAGCAAGTGTGGTCAATAGTTCTTTTGAGGCCAAGTTTGAGATGCCTTCTAGGTATCCAAGTGGATGTCAATTTTCTCTGACTTTGAAATACTGATGATATGTACCTTGGTGGGTTGTTGGACAGAGTACAAATAGTGTATTTAAATCACCTAGCAGACTAGCTAGCCCACAACAGGTACCTCATAGCAGAAGCTGTTTTTATTATTATTGGACATGCACAGGAAGGAGGTAATGTTATTGGGACTAAAAGCCAGAATTATCTATTAGACTTTGGAATCATCTGCACAGCTTAAGTTCACGGCAATAGACTTAGAGCGCCCACCACGACCCAGGTATTGGGCTAAGCAATAAGGAACAGATAGAAGAATTACAAAAACACAGTGTTCCCTCTTTCACAAAGCTCAGAGTAAATTGTAAAGGAGAACAAAATGTTCAAAGGGCTGAAATTAAAGAAGAAAATGAAGAGGCTTCAACTTGGTGAATCCTCTGTTGAACATGCAAGAATTAAGAGGAGCCAACAGAGACAGGGTGGAGAAAACTAGGAAAACAACCAGGATAAGCCCAGGGCCCCTGCCACCCAAACAGGGCTGTTTCAACAATGGGACTGGATGGACATCATTAACTAGAAGGAAAGTGGAAGATGAATCAAGGCTAGGAAAATGTCAGATCTCAGGAGACTTTTGTCATTTTCAGGTAAAGTTTAAAAAGCCCGAAACTAGATTGCCAAAGATTAATTAATGAGAAAGCATATAGAAAGTAGTGTCCCTAGGATTAAGAATGCCCCACAGCAGAAGTCTGACAGGGTAAAGAAGGATGGAAAGAGACAAGAGCGGCTCACCTGGCAGTTCCTACGACTCAAAGCCATCAAAGGCACAGATGAAAGGTTTTCACCCAATTCTCCCCAAGAGACAAACAAAAGAGTGACCAAAACTCTGGCCCTCAAACAACGGAAGGCCTAGGGACAGCTGTCTGATATCTTCTCCAGTGCTTCATTTTATTTACCCGGGCTATATATGTATATGCGTGTTTCTATAGACTTATACACACACACACTTAAGGACCTCTTTTATCAATTCTCTTTACCTTATGAGAAAGTTGAACCAGTGTAGCATCAATTCATGGTTATAGTTTCAAAAAAAAATACCTTATTTTATGTTCTCATACTTGAGTTTTTCTCTCCTAACACTGTTTTGCAGTCAGGTTTTATTGTGAATTCAAGAACACCATGGGATGCTGCTTCTTTATTCCAGGTTTCACTATTAACTGACGCATATCTCTGGACACAGAACTAAGCATTTGCAAGATTCTATTCTGATACTTATAAAAGGTGGTTGGAAACCGCTTTCTTATGGAAAAAAAGTATGACTGTCTCCACCTCAGCTCATCCTAAGTAGATGAAGGACAATTCCAAGCCTCTAAAAATTAAGGAAAGAACTAATTTAAAAATTCAGTAAGCTTGATATTGTCAGGTTTTAGAGATGGATAGGATACAAAGATGGACACAGTCAGCTTGACAGCCAAGTCCATTGCTGGTGCTGCTGGGTAAGGTCACTCTTATAACAGAGAGAAAAAAAGGTGAAGAGACACAGGTCACTGTGTAAAAGCGTACATGGCCACGCTCTCGGCATCACCAAAGGGAAAGTCTAGACTGAGATTTATATTATTTAAATGGGAAACATGTTCAACCAAACAGACTCAATTTAACATGCACAACTAGTTCATAAAGGTGTGTAAAGATGTGGCCATTCTCAGTTGAAGATATATCTATAGATATAGATAGCTTCTCACTGCTTTTAAACGGCCATATTAAATATTTTAATGACTATCAGTAGTCAATTGTGTGCTTAATCTGTGCTAGGCACTGTTCTAAATACTTTCAGTTCAGTTCAGTTCAGTTCAGTCGCTCAGTCGTGTCTGACTCTTTGCGACCCCATGAATCGCAGCACGCCAGGCCTCCCTGTCCATCACCAACTCCCGGAGTTCACTCAAACTCACGTCCATCGAGTCAGTGAGCCATCCAGCCATCTCATCCTCGGTCGTCCCCTTCTCCTCCTGCCCCCAATCCCTCCCAGCATCAGGGTCTTTTCCAATGAGTCAACTCTGGTCACGGGCAAAATAAGAAGAGAACACATTTAAGAGGAATTTAGGTAAGAAACACAGAACCTCCAGGGAAGGGAAATAGGGAAAAGAGCTGTCAAGGTTGACTAACAAATTTCTGGCTTGCCAAGGAGTCTTTTCCAGTAGGTTAAGGCAGCCTGGTATAGGTCTGAAGGAGGCAAAGAACTAGAGTGACCCAGGATTGCAGTTCTGCAGGCCTGTGGGGCAATGGGGCAAGTGGGTAGAAGCTGCTGGCAAGAGAATAATTTAAAGGATGGAGTGTAACATCTAAATTAAATAGGGAAAAAAAGAGAGAGAAGTTAGGAGGTAAGGAATTCAAGGAACTAGAGATTTTTATCAGGCTACAGAAAAGATGCACTGAGAAGAAATGATGGATTGTGGTCAGCAACTGGGATGCTGAAACAGAAAAGTTGCAACAGTCCCATAGAACACAGACTTTAATATAGAATGGAGGGAAATATCAAAGGGGGGTTGGGTGTTACCTTAAAGTCAACAGGGTGTTGTGTCACAGAGGGGAGACAGGTCTGAATGAAGAAGAGGGGGCTGTGTTGTACTTAGCCCCTCAGTTGTGTCTGACGCTTTGTGACCCCATGGACTGTAGCTAATCAGGCTCCTCCATCCATGGGGATTCTCCAGGCAAGAACACTGGAGTGGGTTGCCATGCCCTCCTCCAGGGGATCTTCCCAACCCAGGGATCGAACCCAGGTCTCCTGCACTGTAGGGGGATTCTTTACCATCTGAGCTACCACTGGCCACAAACTAAGGATGCTTCTGTCAACCCCTTCTCCCCACCCCCAGGCTCTCCCATCCCCTACAGTAGAATCGTCTACAGTGACAGCAGGGCTGTGAGGTTTGGTGAATCTCATTACCCCCAACAGGGGCACAAAGGGCTGTTGCACCCTAGTCTCTAGAAGACCAGGAAACCAAAAGCTTATTCTCATGAAACCTCTGTGACCCAAACCCTGGCTGTTGGCCTCTCAAACGCTATGGTTTCTTCACACACAGAGAAGAGGAGGGGCATAATGCTTCCCCACACACTTGCATAAATCACCCAGAGGTCTTTCTCCAGCCATGCATTCAAAAATTATTTATTGAGTGCCAGCTATGTGCCAGGCATACAGTACCAAGCAGGACAGATGTCCTACCCAGCAAGCAACCCAGGCCTGTCTCTAAGGATTTTTAAAACCACTATTCCAGCTGGAAGGTGAAGACTCATGCTTGTGCTGGCCTCAAAGAGACACCATACTGGCAATGCAACTGCAGAAGTAATAAATAAAGCTAATGTGTGAGGATTTTTTAAGTAAGCAAATTATCATAGATCTCACTATTATTTTCTTGCATGAATTCCTTGAAGGAAAAAAGGGTAAATTGGACAGCATAAATATGCAAAATAGTTGGCATGCAAAGGAGAATTTTTCTGCTGTTCCAAAGATTCAAGAATCATTTTTTTAATTGAGAAATAATTGACATGTAACATTATATTAGTTTCAGGTGGACCACATAAGGATTTGATATCTTTATGCACTGTGGAATGAGCACCACCGTATGACTAGTTAGCATCTGTGGTGAATGGATAGATAAAGATGTGGCATATATACATACAATGGAATACTACTCAGCCATAAAAAAGAGTGAAATCTTGATATTTGCAACAATATGGATGGACCTAGAGGATATTATGCTAAGTGAAGTCAGTCAGATAAAAAAATACAAATACCACGTGACTTGACTTATATGTGAAATAAAAAAAAAAACTCACTGATGCAGAACAGAATGGGGATTGCTAAGATTCATTCTTGAATTGTAAGAATGAAAGTATTAAGCCTGTGAGAACTGTAATGCTATATGTAATCCAAATAAGTCACAATTTTAAGTAAACATGTATATACATTTTAAAAAACCTAATATAGAAGCAAGACCATGTTTTATTTTAACACCTTCCCAAATAACCAGTTGCAGTTGCCCAACTTGCAATATTCAAATAAGAAACTATTTGCTCCTTTATATTTATTTTCAAAAAATACCCTGCAAATTGTAGAATATAGAATGATTCAAATTTCTCTTCTCTATTGATAGTAGATTTTAATAAATTTATAAACATACAGCTCATTAAAATCTTTGGTCTAGGCAAAGCCTACAAAACATAAAGATAATTTTAATGCCAAACAGATCACAAAAGGAGGCAAATTATTGCTTTAGTTATACCAGCAGAGTTATAGTACTCAGCTTAAAGCTACAAGAAAAGGTGCGTTGTTTTCTCTGTCTACCTGCTTATCTTCCTATTTATCAAAATTTAATTTGAACACATTATTTCAGATCAAGCTAAGATCATTTTAGCAGGTGAAGACTTGGCCTACATGGTACTGAATGAAATACATGGTATCTGTGCTCTCCACAGAAATATGGTGAGAAAAAAAATTCATATATACATACATATATATTTGTGTTTATCTTATATACACAAATATCATAATTTCTAGTATAACACAGATTTTTAAATGACTGTAGCAATTCAACGACCTACTCGTTAGCATGCCTAAAATATTAAATCTCTAGATAGTTTTAAGTGAACTTGAACTTGATTGCTTCTTAGTTCAGCCTCAGAACCCCATGTTCACGTGCATGCAATTTCCACAGAAGCGGAAATGTGGATGTTGTGGGTCAGTGAGCATTCCTTTCCAGGGTGCTTCTGAGATTAAGCCCCACGATTAACACAGTGCCCTTAATGATGGGCGGGGGACTAAACATTCCAAGATTGGCCTGGATTCTTGCCAGAAGGGAGAGAAAGGGGTCTTTGTATGTGGACATCTGAAGGGCGGGCATAAACATGTTAGTTGATACTTAACACCCAAAACCAGTGCCAAAACCGTTAGCTCCCCTCAATAGCTTACTCTGGTTTCAACTGTCCACGACAATGGAGCAGCCACCTCAATATACAAAACTTGCTCTTTAAACATCCTCCGAGGAATTCCCAAAATAGCAGCTGTTAGAAGAAAACAGACTCCAATTCATAGACCTAAGCAGTCCTTCTAATGTTTTTCTGCAGACAACTTTACTTCTTTTTTTTTTTTTTTTTTTTGGGTACCTACGCGACCATCTATGCATTTTTAATAATTACCTTGTAGATTACGTGATGCCATTCCTCCAGGCACTTGGAGAATGAGCCGCGGGATTCACATTCAGATGAAATTGCTAGTTTTTGCGGCAAGCGGCCCAGCTAATTTATGTGGTGAATTTTTTATACGTTTCTCCCCCGGTTCTCCTTCCCTGCTGTCCTCGCCCCCTTTCTTCTTCGGTACATTAAGAGATTCTACGGCGCCTGCAGCCACGTCCGCCCCGGTGGCTGACTGCGGCGAAGCCAGCCCAGACTTGCCCGCCAGGGAGCGGACCCTGCGCGTCGCCTCAGCACAGCTCCGCTCCCTCGGAATCCCCTCTGGGGTCTCTCTGCCACCCCCTTCCACCAGGCCTGGATCTAATCTCACACCTTCAGTAACTTTTGTGGGCTCAGGTTAGTTCCTGGCAGTTATCTGTGTTACATAAATTCCACTCGGAAAGCAAGCAACCTCCTGTCTCTGGAGAACCGTAGGCCAGGCAGGTTGCTGCAGTAGCGACAGCTCCGGAAACTGGCTTAGGAGTGGCCACGTGTAGCCAGATAAGAGAATAAAATGGTATGCTTGCAATTCCAAGGGCTTTGATTGCTTTCTCCCCATATTTATCTATGCAAAATAGTAAGTCTACATTAAAAGGTCATTCGGTGATTTTTAAAATATATATAAAAATATATGTTATATATATATATATAGGACAGACGGTTAATACATTGTCAAAAGCACTAGGGCTTAACTCAGAAATGTCAGTTTTCAACCATCTGCTCAGCAAACAAGTCTGGTCAGCACAGGAGGCTGGCATCAACATGGATGTTTATTTGGGAAGGCAACATTCCCACAAGCATCACCCGCTCTAAGTAGATCACTATTCCTCATGAGGAAACCACTTAATGGAGACACCTACAAAACACTATTAAATTTGAAACTAGTTAACACATTTAAAAAATTACATCTAAGAATATACATAATAGCTTTTAAATATAAAAATGATAACATGAAGTGGCCATTAGTAAGAATGAAAATAATTTGTTATTCTTAAATATCTTCCATAATTTTTAAATCATCAAGCACTCTAATATATTTTATAGTGTTTAGAAGTTTCATTTAATGAACATCTATTTATTTGGAGCAGAATTACAGTGCTACGGTGAGAAACAACACACTTTTGGTGTAACTAGAGCTTCTAGTAAAGAGGAAAGCAGACATTACAAACTTAACAAGCCTTTTGTGTGACCTAATTGCATTAGAATATATCAGTAAGGTTGCATATTGTAGGTCTTATGTTTCATTAGGAAGGTTATCTCTGATTTGGGTGGAATCGTTAGAGAAAAGAGACCACACTAGCAGAGTGTTCTACAGGATGAATGTACTTTGCTTCATTAGAATTATCTCACTGTACCTTTGTATTCTGATTTTTCAGTAGGAAGAGATCATAGGACAGGTTGAAAGTTCCAGATTCCATACTCCTCTAGTTGAAAACCGATGGTTAATTACACCATGACATTGTTTCTCCAAAACACAAGCAACACTGTAAATGCAGCCTACCTATTTGTTCTGATTATAATCAAAGATATCAGCCCCCAAACCTGGTAAATCATCGAAGACCTTACCTTCCAAATTGTAGTGTTCTTTAACATTTGGGCCACTGTATTCAGAAATCTTGTGCTGTTTTGGGAATTCCCTGGTGGTCCAGTGGTTAGGACTCTGTGCTTTCATGGCTGAGGGCACAGGTTCAATCCCTGGTCAGGGAACTAACATACCTCAAGCAGCACAGCATGGCCAAAAAAAAGAAAGAAATCTTATGCCTTTTTAAGACATCACAATGCTCAATGCCAGAGTTATTACTGAAACAAATACATTACAAGTTTTCTGTGTAGAATTCCTAAATATTTTTATAGATTTAATACAAACAGAAGCCTCAATAATCCTCAACTGGTGTTATCTTTAATTACACCAGGAAGAAATTTTAGTTGTTCTCTTTCTCTCAGTCATGACAAATAAATAAATAAATAAACAAACATTAATGATTCATTCTGGTAAGAATTTTGTGAGAATTCCTAACTTCTAACCTGCCTCTTGAGAAATCTGTATGCAGGTCAGGAAGCAACAGTTAGAACTGGACATGGAACAACAGACTGGTTCCAAATAGGAAAAGGAGTCCGTCAAGGCTGTATATTGTCACCCTGCTTATTTAACTTATATGCAGAGTACATCATGAGAAACGCTGGACTGGAAGAAACACAAGCTGGAATCAAGATTGCCAGGAGAAATATTAATAATCTCAGATATGCAGATGACACCACCCTTATGGCAGAAAGTGAAGAGGAGCTAAAAAGCCTCTTGATGAAAGTGAAAGAGGAGAGCGAAAAAGTTGGCTTAAAGCTCAACATTCAGAAAATGAAGATCATGGCATCTGGTTCCATCACTTCATGGGAAATAGATGGGGAAACAGTGGAAACAGTGTCAGACTTTATTTTTTTAGGCTCCAAAAGAACTGCTGATGGTGACTGCAGCCATGAAATTAGGAGACGCTTACTTCTTGGAAGAAAAGTTATGTCCAACCTAGATAGCATTTTCAAAAGCAGAGACATTACTTTGCCGACTAAGGTCCGTTTAGTCAAGGCTATGGTTTTTCCTGTGGTCATGTATGGATGTGAGAGTTGGACTGTGAAGAAGGCTGAACGCCGAAGAATTGATGCTTTTGAACTGTGGTGTTGGAGAAGACTCTTGAGAGTCCCTTGGACTGCAAGGAGATCCAACCAGACCATTCTGAAGGAGATCAACCCTGGGATTTCTTTGGAAGAAATGATGC